>JAJPUD010002291.1:297522-323628 GCA_023553655.1 Myrmecobius fasciatus | reverse complement strand
ATAGATAGATAGATAGATAGATAGATAGATAGATAGATAGATAGATAGATAGATAGATAGATAGATAGATATTGACTTGAGTTCACTTTCTCTTTGAGAATCTGGTCCATAATCACCTGGTCAGGACAGATAGGGAAGTTCTTACTGTCAAATCTTAGTTCTACTTGAAGCAAAACCTCCACCCCCAACTTTGTCTCCCTCAAGGTCATTTGTTTGACCTCTGACTTCCCTGTGGCCAAGGAATATACTAGCTTGGTATCTGTGAAGAAGAAAGCTAGAGACTATTTCCTATCATTTCTCTACTTTCTCCAAAGGTCAAGGACCAGCAGCAGAAATCTGACTTCCTTAGAGGAGGGAAGGATGGAAGGGGGTGGGATTGGGAATAGGAATTGGAAACAGCAGAAGCCTAAAGACAAGTTTTAACACTGTGTGTCATTGAACTAGCCATTTCCTTGAACCTCATTTTTCTCATCTGAGAAGGTTAGACTAGACTTGATTCTCTGAAATTCTTTCAGGCTTTAAATTCTATGGTACTGTCACTTGACCACTCTGACCTTCAGTAGAAGCTGAAGATAATATAATAATAAAAGAATAAATTGAATAGTTTAGTAATAAAATTAAAATTGAAGATAATAATAAAAATAGTATACTGTCTCCCTCTCAGAACAGTTATATAGAACATTCCACAAAGCTTGAAGCATTACATGAGGTATTATATGACTGGGCAAGAGTCATGAGGTGGGGAGGAACATTCTAAGGCCACTTCCCAGTCTCCCCTGGAGCCCATGTTCCCAGTGACAGAAAATTGTTAATATAATGACAAAAATTATAATACCAAATATAATACGAACTGCCACTCTGTATATGATGGTTGTAATGTCAGAATTTCAATAATCTTCTTATATTCCTACTCTTAAAATATTTACTCTTGGGGCAGCTAGGTGCCGTAGTGGTTAGAGCACCAACCCTGAAGTCAGGAGGACCTGAGTTCAAATTTGGTCTCAGACACTTCCTAGCTGTGTGACCCTGGGCAAGTCACTTAACCCCAATTGCCTCAGCAAAAAGCAAAAAAAAAAAATATATATTTACTCTTAATTAGATTGAGCTGAACTGAACCATAGGCCCCACCAAGGGATTTTGTCTTGTGGGGAGTCCAGCTCACACTGCTCCCTTCCCCTCTCCTCCTAAAGATAGTAAAAGCTTTTGCATATGTTTTAGGATTGGGAAATCCACTGGACATTCCCTGGGGTGTCAGGTTTATTACCATATTATCAACTAAAAATACACTTTATTCCTCAACTCATGGCTTTGATTTATTTCAAAATTTGATACTTCCCAGATACCTGGCTTAAGGTAATGTAAGGTGATGTAAACAGCTGAGAAGCAAAGGTAGAGTTGCAGAAATGGGCAACAGAATCAGACAGAGCAATGGAGAGAAATTGAGGTAGGCAGGATTAGACAGGGGAAAGAATTCAATTCAGCATCCACTGCCTTTATTAAGAGCCTCCTCTGTGCAAAGCCCTGTACTAAGAGGAAGAATACAAAAACAGAGGAGACAGTACCTGCCTTCCAGGCGTTTTCAATCTTGTAGGCAGCTAAGCCTCAGACATTTACTAGTTGTGTGGTCCTGGGCAAGTCACTTAATCCTGTTTGCTTCAGTTGAGGAATTGTAAATTGAGGAATCTGTAAAATGAGTTGAGTTGGAAAAGGAATGGCCAACCACTTTAATATCTTAGCCAAAAAAACCGGAAGATTAAAAACAATGAACATAGGAGACTATACACATAAACATATAAAGATAATTTCAAATTAGCCTTACTTAAGTGTAAAAAAGGGGGGGGCACTCAAAGAAGCATTAAAATTTAAGCTCCCTGAGGGCAAGAAATTTTGTTCTTCCTGATTATTTAGCATGCAAATACTAGGTAGTTAATACTGATTAGATAGACAGGGTGGTAGTTCCCAGACAGACTAGGAGACAGGAAGAGATTTTTCAGTTGGACCCTCTTCTTTTTCTATAGCCTCTGGCTTCCTAACCTTAACAGCTCCCACAGGTCCAATTATCATCTCTAAGCAGAAGATTCCTAGAACATCATTCCCAGGCCCTTTTCTCTCTCCAGAGCTCCAATCCCACATCACCAATTTGCCTCTCTGAGATTTCAAACTCAAAATGTTCCAAACTAAATTCTTTACCTTTTCTAAAAGCACTTTGCAAAGATTATCCCATTTGATTCTCAAAACAATCCTGGGAGGTAGGTGCTCTCATTGCCCCCATTTTGCAGGTGAGGAAACTGAGGCAGGTTGACTAGGGAATTTCTGAGGTCAGATACGAACTCGTCTTTCTCACTCCACATCCAGTATCCAGTGCCCTATCCTCTGCATCACCTAGCTGTCCTAGTTCCCAACCTCAGTATTACCCTTTCCTCGACTTTTCACTGTTGCATTCACTATTACTATCACTATCTCCCTTCCCTTCCCCTATACACACACACACACACACACACACACACACAAATTGTTCAATTGCTAAATCTAGTTGATTCTACCGACACAATAGCTAGCCATCCCCCTCTCCATTCACAAGGCCACCAACTTCATCTCTTCACTATTGCAGTAATGCCCTAATAATTCTGTCTCCAGCTGCAAACCACCCCCTACACAACTAGTAAAATAGCACCCCTAAAACTGTATCTAACCATAGCATTCACTAGTAAGCTGCTTAGGTGACTGACTATCCACTTTAGAATCAGGTACACACTCTTTTCCATCTCAAAGGTCTTCAGTCTGGCTTCAACCTTTTTTTGGAGAGATTTCCCTTCATCTTAAACCCTACTTTTCAACCAGACTGGCCTCTTCCCAAATACAAAGAAAAAGACTTGATAACAAATGAGATAAGAAGGAAGAACTAAGGCTCTCCGAAGGTGCAAATCTGGTTAACAGAAAAGTCAGTGTCTTGAGGGCACTAGTAAAGGGCGAACAAAAGGCTTTCAGAGAAAATAAAGCTTGCAGGGCATCCTTAAAGCTTAATCTAAATTATCAACACTTTCTCCTAAGCCTAGACAACAAAACAACCAATCAAGTTAGTTTGCAGATCCCTTAAATTCAAAAGCCCCCACTGAGCCTTTAATAATCGGCTTTCTCCAGCTGTAAGGGAAGGGGGTGAAATAAGCAAACTGAGGAAAAGGGCATATTTAGGGAAGATGAGTTCTATTTTGGAAATGGGACATATGACTATGAAAGTCTTAAGAGTGAGAACTCCCTCCCCATGCCATCTCTTTGTAATCTTCATCATTTAGCAGTCCCTGACACATAGGGTTCCTTCAGTCAGGTGCAATGTTTTGTGACACCATTTGGAGTTTTCTTGGCAAACATACTGGAGTGCTTTGCCATTTCTTTTTCTAGATTATTTTACACTTGAGGAAACTGAGGCAAATAAGGTTAAATGACTTACCCAAGGTCACAGAGCTACTGAAAGTCTGGGGCCAGATTTGAACACAGGAAAATGAATCTTCCTTACGTCAGGCTCAGCATCCAAACCACTGCACCACCAGACACTCTTGGTTGACTGTTCAAAGTTCTACGGGTTTTTCAATTTTTCTTTGTTATCCCTAGCACTTAGCAGATTGCCTGATGCACAGTTAGAATTTAATATGTGTGGATTAATTGGCTGGAGACTCAAGGACAAAATATCCAACTCAGGGGACTTATTGAATCTGAATATATTATTTTGTAAATCCTTTGCATAAAGGTGCTATTAGAAAATGTTGCCGAGAGTGGGGACAGGAAAAAAACAGGTCCAAGGATGGAGGTCAACCATACTTAGGAAGCAAAAAGAAAACGGTGAAAAAAGTGAATTTGAATTCTGTCTTAGACTTGCAACTTGTTAGCTTATTAGCAACAAAAAACCCTCAATTTTCTTATCAGTATAGGAATAATAATACTGACCTCCCAGTGTGGCTATGTAGATCAAATGAGGTTAACATATGTAAAGTGCTCTATAAACGTTAGCTATTATTTTAAAGGAGTGCTATTATTAAAGGTACAGTGTTACTGTAGCCATGGAGATGAAGCATACCAAGAAGAAATAACCAATAGAGGGAACCTGTTGTAATAAAAGTATCACCGTATCTGAGCCACAGAAAGCTGGGTACCAACCCTGGAAACTAGCTCTGACATTCTGATTTTTTGCTTCCAAAATGGGGATAATACCTTACAATACTGGAGGGGTCTGTTAAAAAAAAAAAAAAAAAAAAAAAAGGTGTTTTGTAAAACCTTAACGATCTATATTCATGTTTTGTTGTTGTTGTTTTGTTTTGTTTTTTGCTGAGGCAATTGGGGTCAAGTGACAAGCCTAGGGTCACATAATCAGGAAGTGTTAAGTGTCTGAGAGCAGATTTGAACTCAGGTCCTCCTGACTTCAGGGATGATTAATTTTTTTAAATCATTAGAGCCAGAGCTTTGAATGCCACAAGGAAGAGGTTGTTTTATCCAAGAAGAAATATAAGTTAGGAAGGGTTATTGAACGGCAGAGTGGTTCCGTAAGGCATATGTCTTAAGATCATTTTGGTCCTTCTTGTGGAGGCTGGACTGAAGGGGGGCAAGGGAGAGAATGGAAGAGGGCAGAGAGGTTTGGCCACGTGGAAGACTGAATGTAAGGAAGCTCATCTCCAATGGCTTTGTATTCTCAGTAAAACTGGAGACAAGGTCATAGGAAGGAGCGTTATTGGGGGAATTGAAGGGAGCCCGAAACGTTCGCTCCCAGTGTTGGAAGCCTAAGTCACGAGAGACGCGGGGAGGTTAGATAGCAGGGAATTTATGGTCACCACCGTCAGCAGTTTCCAGACTTCCTCCAGTGGCACAGGCAGGAGAGGAGGGCGGAATGGTCGCGGATAGGACAGAAGCCCCAGTGGGGAATCACAGAGGCACAGGAGTCTTGGGGTGGGGAGAGGGATGAGCAGCGCTGCAGGGAGGAGGCGGCTCCTCAGGTGTAAGAGCTAGCCTAGGAGAAACTCGAACCCAGGCTCCACCCCGGTCGCGATCCACAACTCAGCCGCGTCACCCCACCTCGGTCAGCCCCCTGCATTATCGGTTCCCCAAATAGAACCCTCTCCTAAGAATGACTGTCTGCCACATTTGGCCCCTAGCAGCACCCTCACCCCCTCGACTTTGACCTGTTCTCTGGTAGCGCCCCTACCTCCAAGATCTGTACTCCCCTGTTGTACCCCACTGCGCCTGCCCCTGCTGCTTTCTCCTGGCAGAGCCCTCCCCCCACCATTGCCCTCTCCATCTATAATCTGTCCCCCTGACAGTGTCCCTCCCCTGCCGCGTCTGCCCTGCTGCTCTGTCCCCGGCAGCGTCTGCCCCACGACCGGACTGCATCCCCGACCTGGCCTGCCCCTGGCATCGCGTCCCACGGCTCCCACCTCGGTGGCTTTCAGGTCCCCAACAGTGACCCTCTCCTGCTCCTCTCCGGGGACCTCCTTACCTGTGTGCAGAGATCCCAGCCCTCCAGCCTCCCTGGAGCGAGCTGGAGACACTTGGCGTTTCTCTCTCCGGATTAGGGGCCACCAGGCCTGGAAGGAGAGGCCAGGGGGCCGGGCCGAGCCGCCTCACCCCACCCTCCCTCGTCCCTCCCCTCCCCTTGGCCGGGGGTGGAGTCCGCCCAGTCCTCCGCACCCTCCCAGTAGCTTGGGGAAAGCACCCAAAGGAAAACGGCCGGGCCCGCCCCGCGAGTAGCAATCTATGGGCTGGTTTATCCTTCCCTCCTTTCACTTTAATTCTCTCCGTCTCTGCCTCACTCCTCCATCCTTTCCCCTTCTCCTGCTTTCCCTGTTCTCTGTCCCCAACCCAAATGCCCCCTCCCCCGCCCTTTCTTCCCTCTTTGCCTCAGTCCCTACGTGGCTGATCCTCTCTCCTGAGTCTTTTCCCCCATCGTTTCTCCCTCCTGCTCGCTCATCTTTCCTGCCTGTCCCTATTATCTCTACTTATCGCCCTTCTGTCTCTCCCACCCTGCGGCTCTCCCTTTCCCTCTGCCTCCTTACCCCACTCTCCCACCCTCCCCACCTGCGCCCCTCACTCTGTCGTCCGTCTATTCTGTCGGCCTGAGCCAGCTACTTCGCCCTCACCTACAAACAACCTCCACAAGAGCCCGGGAGGCTTGTCCTTCCACGGCTGACCCAGTCCTCCCATTTCTGTTTCTCACGTGCAATTTCCACGGACAGAATCCCACGGACAGAAATCCTGGCAGGCAACAGAGCCTGGACTTTCCCCTCCCCTGCCTGGCGCCTCTCTACCCCATATTCTTTCTATTCAGTGAAGAGTCCAGTCAAATTTTTTTTAAATGTCTTATTTCTGTGCCAACGGGCAGGGGTGTGTGAACTGAATTAGAAAGTGAGAAAGCTTCCAAATTTGAGGAATAAAGAGAAGCTAGAAGTTTTGGGGGTGCTGGCCAAGAAAGAGCTGGAACGAGTGAGGTTGTCCACTGCGACTCGGTGGACAGAACTTTAAGCCAGATCCATTTCCCAGGGCTTACTGCTCCTTCTAGGGAATTGATCCAGAGAGATTTAACCTTTAGCCCAAAGGCTTTCTTTTCCCACTCCTAATTCTTGGTAGGTCCCAGCCTCCTGATCTTGGCCCCTGAGCTTGCTTGGCTGTTCAGACTCAGATCTTTTATACCCACTTTCTACAGTTTTCCTTCACCTGCTGCTGCCATGGATAACTAGACACCAGAAGCAGACACCTGCTTCTTCTTTCCACTGTCTACCACATACTCTGTCCCCCCCACACACATATAAAAAACAATAACCAAAAAATTCCCCTGCATTTTGGGGGAGAGTTATTCACAGGATAATGGAGATTAGATATAATGCATCTGGGGAAAGTGATTTGTATAAAAGCAATCTAACCAGAGAAAAACTAAATGGGGCCTTAATTTATTATAATAAATAAGCAAGCTTGCCTTGTACAGCCTGAACAGATAATCTCATACATATGTAAATCACTATTTATTTAAAAGATGCAAATGCTGTGGTGATTTATAACATAAATAATATTAAAACATTACTGAATTCATATTGACTTTTGCTATTGTGTATTTTTTTTTAAATCTGTGAATATAAATAGTCTAACAACAATCAGAAAAGTTTTGGATATTAAAAAGAGGTACTCCCTCAGTGAGGTTGGGAACCATTTTCTTATTCTGTCCAGCTACAGTTTCTTGGGTCTAACTCAGAATATGATTCTCATCAGGCTGTGAGCAGCATCTGGTTCCCTTTGGATGTTCTGTTTCCAGCCTCCTCTCTCTAAAATTTTTAATTTCTGTTTCTGAAACCCACATCCCAAGGCCAACTCAGATTGGTTCTTCTGTGCCTGCCAGATTGGGTTGACTAGACCATTTTATTGTTATTTATCCTTCCTTCTTGAAGAGGACCATGACATCAGGGAGGTGATGCTATGACATGCAAATGGATTGGGTTTAAGTGAAGGGAGAGCTGTGCAAGATCACCTGCCTCACTTTCTCCTGCAAAGGTCCAATGACAAGATATAGGATGACTGGAGATGGCCCTGTATGCAGTGAGAGACCTTGCCCTTTTTAAACTAAGGTCTTTAAACAGGTCTCAGTTTGACTATGGCAATACCCATTCAGTGATCAAGGCTAAGTAAAAAAGAAGGTCTATTTTACAATCCTAAGGATCACTGGTTATGGAATTTGTCCCAACCAATGAGAAGAGAGGGAAATAGAAGTGGCTGAATATTGTCATCAGCTCATATTTGAGCTAAATGACCAAACATGAACCTGTCCATCATCTAATAGTGGCTAAGTGGTACAACAGAGGGAGTTCTGAGTCTGGAGTCAGGAAGATCTGAATTCAAATCCAGCCTCAGATACTAGCTGTGTGTGTGATGCTGGGCCAGTCACTTTATCCTGTTTGCCTCAGTCTCCTCATCTGCAAAATGAGCTAGAGAAAAAAAAAAAAAAGGCAAAACACTTTGGTATCTTTACCAAGAGAATTCCAAATGGGGTCATGAAGAAGACATGACTGAAATGACTCATCAGCAACATTATTAACTATCATTATTTAGTTAAATTTCAAGAAAGAAAAATTTAAAACAAATAATTAGTCCACCAAAGAGGTACCTTATTGATTCAAAGATAGAACATAAGTTTTCCCCCAAAATATAGTTTGTATATAACCCAAGTGCAGCCCATAAATCAGTCTTTAAAAGAAATGGACAGGGAAAATAACAAGGATGAAAAAACCTAGAATAATACAAACGAATAAAAAAAATTTATTTAAATTCAAAGCCAAATTGTCCTACTTACTGACTACTCTCCCAACACCATCTACTACTTCCTTGCCCAGGCTAGGTCATCTTGCACAACTAGAATGCCCTCCTTCCCTTTTTCTTAGAATTCCTAGGTTCAAGTAAACCTCCTATAAAAAAAGATATTCCTGATCACCACATATATTTATTTCCCTCCAGAATTTATTTATCTGTGTACAAGTTGGACATTCCTCACAGAATAGAATCTCCTGCAGGGCAGAGAGACTTACTTTTGTTTGGTCTTTGTATTTTCTGTGTTTAATACAAGGTTTTGAAATAATAACTATTTGTTATGATAACAATAATAAATGTTTGTTGAATTGAAATGAGATATAGAAAGTGATTTTGTGGTAAATATAGACTATGGCCCTAAAATGAATTCTCTGGAAAAAACCAAAACACAGATGTTTAGTGAAACACTTTTTTTTTTTTTGCTGAGGCAATTAGGGTTAAGTGACTTGCCTAGGGTCACACAGCTAGGAAGTGTTAAGTGTCTGAGGTCAAATTTGAACTCAGGTCCTCCTAACTTCAGGGCTGGTGCTCTATGCACTGCACCACCTAGCTGCCCCAAAACTTTTTCTTAAAAAAAAAATCTGGACCAGATTCTTATCATTCCACTGTCTACCACATACTCTAGCCCCTTTACACATACAAAAGATAAGAAAAAAACAGTACTCAAAAGAATTACAAATTATTGGATGGTGATTGATTGATTGATTGATTGATTGTTGTCCTTTATTCTTAAAGGCAACCAAAATGACATCATTATGTTAAAGTAAAATTACAGCGTGTCAGATTGTGACTGATCAGACCAATTTTATCTGGGAATGCTCAGTCACAGATTGGGCACAAATAGCCCATGGAATCCTTGGGTTGAATTCTCTAAATCTGTGCATCTCGTATTTCTTTTGAGTTACTGGAATTTTGCTTTGCTCTTAGAACATAGCATCTTCTCTGATGAGGACACACCATACTGAGCAGTCTTGTGCCAATGTCTCCCATATCACACAATCAATTTCAAAGTTCTTAGAGTCCTTGTATCGATCTTCTGGATCACCATATGAGTACTTGCACTGTGTGCATTCTCAATGAAGAGTAAGCATATGCTTGACATTTGAACAACATGACCAGCTCATTGGAGTTGCTCTTTCTGCTTCACAGTTCAGTTCAACAAAAGACTTCATGAAGAAATGTTCCAAATCTGTAATAATAAAGAAAATTCTAT
Source organism: Myrmecobius fasciatus (assembly GCA_023553655.1). Classification (NCBI taxonomy): domain Eukaryota; kingdom Metazoa; phylum Chordata; class Mammalia; order Dasyuromorphia; family Myrmecobiidae; genus Myrmecobius; species Myrmecobius fasciatus. Next base: position 314,081 of record JAJPUD010002291.1, on the reverse strand, counting down.
TGAAAATAACCCTGAGAATTTGTGACCAAAGAAGAACTGGAACTCTTAATTGAACATCAGATAGATTGTTTTGATAATATTAAGTTAAAAAGTTTTTGTACAAACAAAATTAATGCAGACAGCATTAGGAGAGAAGCAATAAATTAAGAAATCATCTTTACATTTAATGGTTCTGATAAAGGGCTCATTTCTAAAATGTATAGAGAATTGTCTCATATTTATAAGAATTCAAGCCACTCTTCAATTGATAAATGGTCAAAGGGTATGAACAGGCAATTTTCAGATGATGAAATTAAAAACATTTCCAGTCATATGAAAAGGTGCTCCAAATCATTATTGATCAGAGAAATGCAAATTAAGACAACTCTGAGGTACCACTACACACCTGTCAGATTGGCTTAGATGACAGGAAAAGATAATGACGAATGTTGGAGGGGATGTGGGAAAACTGGGACACTGATACATCGTTGGTGGAACTGTGAACGGATCCAACCATTCTGGAAAGCAATTTGGAGCTATGCTCAAAAAGTTATCAAACTGTGCCTACTGTTTGACCAGCAGTGTTTCTACTGGGCTTATATCCCAAAGAGATCTTAGAGGAGGGAAAGGGGCCCACATGTGCAAAAATGTTTGTGGCAGCCCTTTTTGTAGTGGCTAGAAACTGGAAAATCAATGGATGCCCATCATTTGGAGAATGGCTGAATAAACTATGATATATGAATGTTATGGAATATTATTGTTCTGTAAGAAACGACCAGCAGGATGATTTCAGAATGCCTGGAAAGACTTGTATGAACTGATGCTGAGTGAAATCAGCAGAACCAGGAGAACCTTATACACAGCAACAACAAGACTATACAATAATCAATTCTGAAGGACATGCTCTCTTCAACAATGAGATGATTCAAACCAGTTCCAGTTGTTCAGTGATGAAGAAAGCCATCTACACCCAGGGAGAGACCTGTGGGATCTGAATGTGGACCACAACGTAGCATTCACTCTTTTTGTTGTTTGCTTGCATTTTATTTTGCTTCTTTTTTTCTTGTGTGGCACGATAATTGCATAAATATGCATACATATATTGGATTTAACATATATTTCTACCATGTTTAACATATATTTTTTTTATTAAGGCTTTTAATTTGCATAACATATATATGGGCAGTTCTTCAACATTGACCCTTACAAAGCTTTCCGTTACAAATTTTCCCCCTAGTCCCCTCCCCTCCCCTAGATGGCAGGAAATCCACTACATGTTAATTATATTAAAATACTTGACAAGTCAAATATATGTATACATATTTCCACACTTTTCTTGTTGTGCAAGAACAATCATATCTACATGAACAAAAAAAATCTGAGAAAGGAAACCCAATGCAAGCAAACATTGATAGAGATCATGGAAATATTATGTTGTGGTCCACATCTCATATCCCTCTCTCTGGGTGTATATGGCTTTCTTTACTGAATAATAGGAACTGGTTTGAAACATTTCATTGTTGAAGAGAGCCATGTCCATCAGAATTGATCATCATATAATATTGTTGTTGCCGTGTATAATGATCTCCTGGTTCTGCTGATTTCACTCAGCATCAGTTCATGCAAGTCTCTCCAGGCCTCTCTGAAATCTTCCTGCTGGTCATTTCTTATAGAACAATAATATTCCATAACATTCATATACCACAATTTATTCAGCCACTCTCCAATTGTTGGGCAAACTTTCAGTTTCCAGTTTCTAGCCACTACAAAAAGAGCTGCCACAAACATTCTTGCACATGTGGGTCCCTTTCCTTCCTTTAAGATCTCTTTGGGATATAGGTCCAATAGAAACACTGCTGGGTCAAAGGGTATGCACAGTTTGATAACTTTTTGAGCATAGTTCCAGATTACTCTCCAGAATGGTTGGATCCGTTCACAGTTCCACCAACAATGTATCAGTGTCCTAGTTTTCCCACATCCCCCCCAGCATTCGTCATTATCTTTTCCTGTCATTTTAGCCAATCTGACAGGTATGTAGTGGTACCTCAGAGTTATCTTAATTTGCATTTCTCTGATCAATAATGATTTGGAGCACCTTTTCATATGACTAGAAATGGTTTTAATTTCATCATTTGAAAATTGTCTGTTCATATCCTTTGATCATTTATCTATTGGAGAGTGGCTTGGTTTAACATATATTGTTAAACATCCCATCTAGGGGAAGGCATGGGGGAAGGGGGGGAATGGAACAGGATTTTGCAAGGACTAGGTGAAGAATTGTCCATGCATATGCTGTGAAAAATAAAAAGCTTCAATAAAAAAATTAAAAAAAGAAAAAAGAAAATAACCCTGAGCTTTCATCTCACACTGTGCAAATTGACACACATGTCAAAAGATGGGCACAGGGCTGTTGGAGAGGCCACAAACTAACAGTCTCAGTTATCTTCATGCTCTTGGGCTGTCATCCTAGATTCTGGTGCTACAGGGTAAAAATATTATTCCTTAAGGTCAGCCAAATCTAACTCACAGGAGGCTTGGCTGCAGGGCCAAATGCCCAGGGACTGAGGCCATAAATGTTCTATTCCTTGCTTGCCTGGAGAAAAGACTCACAGGGCAGGCCCAAGAATGGGTTGGCAGTTGGTGTGAACCTGGGCACTGGGTTAAGCATTAATTAAGAAGGCTTTTCTGGGAGAGGGTCAGAGTCTTTGGGAAGGGCTGTCTTCCACTTTGGTTTGTTTGCCTGACCCAGCTGCCAAAAGAGGTTATGTGACCATACAACCCTTGAACAAAGGGTCCTGTTGTCCTTCTCCCTCCCCATCCCCTCCCGCTGCTCATTCCTGCTAGCTATCCTCCCTAGAGCAGTCTCCCTCTATTCCCCCTCTCAATCTTACTGAACAAAAGCCCAGCCAGGCCTCTTGCCAGGCTAGGGGCATAAGAGATCCAGAGAATGCCAGAGCTGGAAGGGACCTTAAGGATCATTTAATTCCACCCCCTCGTTTTATAGAGAAGGCAACTGAGCTCCAGAAGTGATGGGGAGTGACATAGCCAGCAATCTTAGAACCATAATGATTATTTACATTACAGGATGGTTAGCATAATTATTGTCTCCATTTTATAGATGAGGAAACTGAGGCTCCATGAGCTTAAGTCATTTGCTCATCAAGTTAGGAAGCATGAATTATAATAAAGAAGGCACTTGTATGTAGCAACTAATTAGTGTTTGAGGTTTTCTGACTCCAAATCAAAGTGGGTATGCATTAGACCTCTCAGGTATAGAATGTCAGAGTTGGAATGGACCTTAGAATATAGATTGCAATCAAATAAATTTGAAAACCCTTCAGAACTCTGAACAGCACAATGGTAGTTAGCATGATTCCAGAGAATCCCAGAGGACCTATCTCCTGGCAGGGAAGTGATGGACTCAGGGTAGAGACTGATCTAGATTGTTTTGGTTTTTTATTATTATTATTACATGACCAATGCAGAAATTTGTTTTCCTTGACAATGCATATTTGTCACAAAGGTTTTATTCTTCTTTCTTTATTTATTTAAACAAGGGAGCAGGTGGGAAGGAGAGAAAATGCTTTTTTGTTAATTATCTAAAAATTAAATCAAAAAGGGATATGGAATGCCAGAATGGAGAGGTACCTTAATACAGAGAATACAGAATACCAGCACTGGAAAGATTGTAGTGTAAGATCACAGATCTTGAGTTGGAAGTGAACTTTGAAAGTCTCAGTACAGAGACAATCAGTGTGGTAAGAGAATATAGAGACCATCTAAGCCAGTTTTCCTGACTCTACTCCATCTCTACACATTATACAAAGAAGGAAATGGGGACCAAGAGATGGGGCGGAATTTTTTAAAGAATATTAGAACCATAAAATTCCAGAGGCTTTAGAATTCACCGAGTCCCTTCTAATTTTAATCAGCTTGGAATTCAATGTTAACACTGTCTAATCCATAGAGTCAATAACCAAAAGGCATTATTTACCTCTGTTCCATCTTCCCATGGAGCAGGGAGCCAAGTTTGAGGGTGGAGTAGACGGAAACTTTCCCAGAGGCAGAACAAGGGTCCATAGCTTAAGCAGGAAGGGAGGGTTTTTTAATGTTTCCTCTCTAAAGCTTGGGAAAAATGGGAGGCCAATAAATCAGTCCCCTTCTCCAAGGAGCCCAGCTTCCAGCTCTATTTGTGGCTTTTGGGGTGGAAGGCTGAGGAGATGGAGGAAGAAGGGTAGCTGGGATGGAGAAGTGCTCAGAGGGAGGGTTTTTAGATGTTAGGGTGTCAGCCCTGAGATCAGTCTTCCTATGGCCTCAGGCAAATCAATTTTCCTTGTTATCTGAAAAATAGTGTTAATAATGAATGTCTAAGGGTATAATGGTATAATAGACTCTCTTGGCTGATAAGTACTAAATAGTACTAATAACAATATTCACCATATCCAGTACAGAATTATAGATCTCATCCAGGAAGTCCTGAATTGTTCCAAGTTTTGGTGCAACATCCATAGAGAATCCCTCTTCAACTTCATGGAGGAAGTAAACACCTTTGACAAGCACATGGCTCCCTCTTTTATGGCTTGCTGGATACTAGTAATCACTGAGTCATCAAGCAAGGTTATCTCCGTTGTGGCAGCTCTCAGAAAATACTGGGTAATTTTAATATGCCCATGAAAGACCCTTTGTTGGATGAGAAACTTTCAGGTGTGTTTTGTTCCACCAAATAAAATGTTTGTTCGTTTTTTTAAATCAAGAAAAAAATAAACTCAATGAGATCTTGTATTTTATCCAGCTCATAGTTGGGAGATAGTCAAGATGGTCGTCTGCTGTGTAGTAATACTCTTTTAAGTCTGCTTATTTACTTCTAAGACCTTTACCTAGGATGCTTTCAATACATCTCATAAAAATTTTGTAAAGATGAGAAAGTAGGCATATTGGTCAGTGTTCATGATTTCAGCCACCTATTTGTGGTAACAATAAAGCCTGAGATTTTTGTCATGGGCATATCATTTTTACCTCCCAAAGGCCTTGAGAATCAGTCCTCCAACACTGGAAGTGTACTAGAACTTGGAAAATAGTAAATGTTATAAATCATGGCTTAATTTATTGCTTTATTCATTGACTAGACTTAAGAATGATTGTCTAGACTTCATAAGACAGATTAAACTTAAAAGTGGGTGCGTAAGTGTTTCTACTGGGCTTGTATCCCAAAGAGATCATAAAGGAGGGAAAGGAACCCACATGTGCAAAAATATTTGTGGCAGTCCTTTTTGTAGTGGCAATGCCCATCAGTCGGGTAATGGTTGAATAAGTCAAAACTTAAGTGAATGTTATGGAATATTGTTGTTCTATAAGAAACAACCAGCTGGGTGATTTCAGAGAGGCCTGGAGAGACTTGCATGAACTGATGCTGAGTGAAGTGAGCAGAACCAGGAGATCATTCTACATGGCAACAACAAGACTATATGATGATCAATTCTGATGGATGTGACTCCTTTCAACAATGAAATGACTCAGGCCAGTTCCAATGTCTTGTGATGAAGAGAGCCATCTGCATCCAGAGAAAGGACAGTGGAAACTGAATATCGACCACAACCTAGCATTTTCACTCTTTTTGTTGTTGTTTGCTTGCATTTTGTTTTCTTTCTCATTTTTTTCCTTTTTGATCTGATTTTTCTTGCACAGCATGATATTTGTGGAAATATATATAAAAGAATTGCACATGTTTAACATATATTGAATCACTTGACATCTAGGGGAGAGGATAGGGGAAAGGGAGGAAAAAAATAGAACACAAGGTTTTGTAAGGATGAATGTTGAAAATTATCCATGTATATATTTGGAAAAAAAAAAAGCTTTAATCTAACAAAAAAAGTGTGTGCATACATTCTTTCTGCTCTCAGCCTGGTTGTTAAACATTTACCAGCACATCCCTGGATTGCTCTGTAATCATTGCTTGAGCTCAGCAGGAGTACAGAAGGTTCAATCATCAGCACAATGGAAGCCTCATGACTAAAGGTTAATAATAATAATGAGCATTCATGTAGTTTGCCAAGGGCTTTACTTCCATTTTCTCATTTGAGTCTCCCTCCTCTGCCCAATACCCGCCATTGTGTCCCTTCCCTCAAGGATAACCTTCTCTGTCCATTTGGTATAATTTAGCTGTTATTTTTCTTCTTTGTTCATTTTAGTTCTCTATCTACAATTTAAATAAGCACATTTAGGGCTGTAATGACAGAGTCGAAGTGTGGGGGTTCCAGTGGGTGTGCTGGAGCCGAGATCTCATGAAAGATGATTGTTACATTTTCAATGTCAGTCAGTCAATAAGCATTTATTGAATAGATGCTATGTGCTAGGTTCTGTGTTAAGTGCCAGGGATTCAAAAGAGGCAAAAGGCAGTCCTTTCCCTCAAAGGAGCTCATAATCTCATGGGGGATTGTGCAAACAAATATGTATGAACTACATAGGAGATATAAGGGAAATAATTAAGAAAGGAAAGGTGCTAAAATTAAAAGGGGTTGAGCAGCGGGAGACAGCCAGAGAAGATGCCCAGAGCGTCTGGTTCATGGAACAACCAGTGTCCCTGGATGGAAGCCTACCTGTTGGCGAATAACATAGAAAACTGAAAAGACAGAACAGGTCTAGGCTATGAAGGGCTTTGAACGCCATTCAGGACATTTCTTATTCCTCCTGGAAACAATAGGGAATCAAGATTTGTGTTTTTATAAAATCACTTTGACAGCTGAATGGAGAGTAGATAGAAGTGGGGAGAACCCAGGACCAGCAGGATAATGCAATAGTCAGATGTGAGCTGATAAGGGTTTGTCCCAGAGTGATGGCGGGATCAGGGATGAGGAGGGAAAGGTGAAATTGAGGGGCCTTGGAAATAGATTGGATATATTGGAAATATAATTGGATAAGGATAAGTAAGATATAGTGAGGAGTTAAGGAGGACCCTTAGGGTGAGAGTCTGGGGAATTGGAAGGATGGTGTCACCTTATACAGTCATAAGGAAGTTTGAGTGGGGAGGGTGTGGGGAAGTTTTGGACTTTAATATATTGGACATCCAGCTCAAGGAGTCTGAAAGACAGTTAAAGATGTAAAATTATAGGCCTGCAGAGAAACTGGGGCAAAAGAGGTAGCTTTGGGAATCATCAGCATAGATATGGTAATTAAATATTTAGGAACTAAAGACATCACCAGTTAAGTAGTATAGAGGGAGAAGAGGAAAAGCCCCAGGACTGAACCTTGTGGGAGAGCTAAGATTAGAGGGCATAGTCTGAAGGGGAAACCAGTGGAGAAGATGAAAACATAATCATATTACATACATAGAATATAATCCTATATAAATAGGAAGAGAACCAGGACAGAGTAATGAATGTCCTGAAACCTGGAGGGAACTGAGTGAGAAGGAAAGGAGAATGATCAACAAGGTAGTCAACCATGTAAAAATTTACAACTTGAAAATTGAAGTAACCACAACGAGGCTTAATTCATTGTTTTGTTGATTGTCCAGACATAAGAAAGTAATGGAGAAAACACGAGAAATATAAATTAAATTTAAAAGCTATGCTTTTTTTTTTTCCCCAAAGAGAGAGCAGGTTGTTAAACATTTACTAACAGCCTGGGTGAAGTCACAGTTTTGGTTTTTTCCCCCCACAGTTCTTAATAATGGAATTTTTTTAAGTGGGCTGCTTTTAATTATTTATTTTTTAAAAATATACATTGCTTTATGAATCATGTTGGGAGAGAAAAATCGGGACAAAAGGGAAAAACCATGGGAGAGAAAAAACAAAAACAGAAAAGAAGTGAACATAGCATGTCTTGATTTACATTCAATCTCCATAGTTCTCTTTCTGAATGCAGATGGCATTTTCTGTCCAAAGTCTATTGGGATTACTTTGAATCACTGAACCACTGAGAAGAACTAAGTTTTTCATAGTTGATCAAATGATGAAAATTTTGTTAAACAAATCTTTGAAAAATCCTGTCTTTCATCCCTTGGATAGCCCCCTTCTAGCTTCATCTGTAAAAATCCTTTAGGTAACTTGCTTAATTGGATCTCTTAATAAACTTTCTTTAAACTATTTCTCCCTTTAGAGGGTTTTGGGGCTAGATTTCTTTTCTAAGGACCACACCTTAAATCCAAATTACTCAAGCTTTTCTTGATTGACCAACAAAAGGGTCCCAAGATCTTTGTTTTGGCTGGGATTGCCTCAGAGTGAATGTATATAGCAATTGTTCTTTTGGGTCTTCTCTTCCTTTTTCTTTTCTCCTCCTCCTCCTCCTCCTCCTCTTCCTCCTCCTCCTCCTCCTCCTTCTTCTTCTTCTTCACTAAGCCATTCTTTGCCTCATTTCTTACCTAGTTTTAATCACTGAATGGGCCACTGTTTCAGTCAACCTGAGACCAGTTAAAGACTTAAGCTTAAAAAAGCCAAGGTCTCCCACTGCATGAACCCAGATGGCTCCAAAGGACAGAGTGAGGCTGCTGACTTTACACAGTCCTCCCTCACTCAAATCCAATGGTATCATCTCCCTGATGCCTGATGTCTTCGGGAACAAGGACAAATAAAACAACAACCACAACCCCCTTTTCGATTAGAAATTAGTTCTTCTTGAGTCCAGGTTTTTAGCTTGAACTACAAAATTTCAGCCTAAACATCCACATAAAAAAAAATCAAATGAATTAAAAATACCTATTGTCCAGAATATGCTATACAATTATATGGATCACCTTAAAAGATCGCCCATTAACATGTATGTATGTACATATGTATCTACATATGTGTTATAGCTCTAGTTCATGGATATGAGACTCTCTCCTTGTGGGTGAAGATCAATGCCCTGTGCCTGTGTGAGGGGCTGGACAGAGTTGTCAAGAAGGGAAAGAAGTAAAAAATTTTCTCTCTTCAGTCTCCTTGGGTTCTTCTGGCTCCCACCTCAAGTGAAATTTGCATTGACATATTCACTCTTCAGGCTATGGAGGGAGAAAAAGACTTCTAAGAACCCAGCATGAAACAAGCTGGCTTTCACCATCTTGTCCCTAACTTCAGTTTACTGTGCTAGAGACTTTGGGGAACTTTTTCTTGGGTAATATCTGGAACTTTGTCCCTTTTGTTTGATTTGCATTCACTTGACCCCAGAGAGAACTGCTTCACTCTGTATGGTCTAGTATGTATTTTTTTACTTATGCTTTCTCTGATTTCTGTTTTGCTGTTTCCTTAGATAAAGGGTTTCTTTGCTCTTTGTTGTATATGTTCATTGTAGAGCTGGTATTTGGTGGAAAGAGAATCAAACTTTGGATAGAAAGCTTGGGGGGGGGTTCCTCCTTTTCCCATTAGGAAATAGCAATTAAGAGTTTATCTTGAACTTGAACTCATATTCAAGGGAATGGATAAATATAATTCTAGCCTGACACCTCCTCTCTATGAGGAGGGCAGTCAGATTTCTGGTCACAAACTACTGTTTCCCTTTCTGACAGAAATTAAAGTCTCCTTTGGAGAAAGGTTGTGGATGGAAGGAGATGCTAGACATGTCTTTGCTGGTCTCCCTTCAGCCAGGTAGAGACGTCCTATGCTACATGTGGAGAGGCAGTCTTGCCACATATGCATGTATGTATTTAGATAGACACTGCAAATGGACAGTGAATTGGGCCCTAGATTGAAAAAAAAAAAAAAAAAAGGAGAGAATAGGTCACATTGTCTTTGGGAAAATGCACAGTTCTTTAGTACCCCCCCCCAATTCTTCCTGAAAAAAGACCCATTTTAAAAAGTCACCAATATTGTACTGTTTTGGTGCTATTACTATAAATCACAGAACAGAACAGTCACAGAATAATTGAAAATGATCATCGCCCAGTGGACAATGAAAAGGTTCAAAGTGAACATGATGATAAGGTGATAGATTCAGAGCTCAAAAAGTCACCAAGTCTAGCCACCGAAGAGGTCGAAGTATTTGCTCAGGGTCACACAAATAGAGTCTGAAGTGTCATTGGAAGGCAGCTCTATCCACTATTCCTTCCTACCTTCAGGCTGCAAGACATTACAGGGAATTATGAAGGAAAATTGGATTAAAAGAGGTCATCAATTATGTATGACTGAAGAAGAAAAGGGGCTGATCCTATGGCCAGAGCTTCAGATCTTTGATGGACTGAACTCTGTCTCTTTGCATACCAGACATCCTCCTTTCATCATCTGCTATTGATCTTCCTAAAGTGTGTGTCTTACCATGTTAGTTACTCACTTATTCAAGAAACCCCTGCCAGTCCCCTGTTACCTCTAGGATCAAATATAAAATCCTCTGCTTGGCATTCAAAGCCCTTACTAATCTCCCCCTTACCTTCTCATCCTCTGAAATCCAGGGATGCCAATTTAGTGGGTTTTGTTTTTATTTTAATTTTTATTTTATTAAAGCTTTTTATTTACAAAACATATGCATGAGGAATTTTTCAACCAATTTAATCTTTTCATTGGATGCAATTCTCTCCTTCTTCATCCCTGTCTCTAGTTTCTCTGCCCTACTACAAGACTCAGATTAAATCTGGCCTTCTGCAGGAAGCTTTCCTTCATCCCCCTTAATGTTAGCGTCTTTCATCTGAGCTTTCCTTCTAATATGCCATAAATATTTGTTTTCTACAAAGTACAATCAATGTCTGTGTAGAGTTGCTTGAATGTTGTCTCCCCCATTGGAATACGTGCTCCTTGAGTGCAAGGACCAGTGTTTCTGCCTTTCTTTGGATCCCCAAAGTTTATCACAATGCCAGTCACATACATTCTTGCTCACTGTGTTCTATTGGGATACTTATGATGTTGAGAAAAAAGAAGGAAGGCTCTCAATGTGTTGAATGGATACCCCATAGCAACCTCAGGGAAGATATGGACCAGAGTGGTATAGGATGGACTATATTCTTCTGCATTATTAGAGGGAACACCTATAACAATGAAATTGTAAGTCCAGTTAGTTATTCAAGTGGTTACAGTATATTTCTCATCTTGGATTCATTCTTGACCCTAGATGTAACTCACATTTATCCTTTTCTCAGATCTCCTTTCTTGGTTCCCAGATTTAGGATCCAATGATTTAGAGTAGGAAAGACCTATGGGAGCATCGAGGCCCATCACTTCATTCTATGGTAAACTGAGGCCCATAGAGAAGTTAAGTGCTCAAGATCACACAGATTTCCTATGAAGGACTTTGTGCCTTAAAAAAGGCAATGGGCTAGTACAAAGGAAAATATGCTGAACTGAGTCAGAAGTCCTGGATTCAAGTCCCAGATCTACCATTTCCTAACTGTTTGTCCATGTACATATGATCTCATCTCTCTGAGAATCATTTTTTTCATCCATTGAATAAGAAGAATCTTTACCTTTCTAATCTCACCTATAACAAGAAGGCTAATGAAGTTGGTAGAGACTGTCTCTCTTGGACCTCACAAAACACTTTGTCTTCCTCTTTACTGATGCATTTGTAGTGAGGAATCACATATTATTAATTTCAGGTTCTGCCTTTGGGACTGTCAGCTCCCTGATCTATCTCCTGAGCTCCATTTACCAACTGCTTGGTTACTATCATCACCTTTATATCCTTTAAGCTTGTCAAATTCAATAGGTCCAAAACAGAACATATTCACCTCCAACCGCTCACTTCTTCCTAATTTCTTTATTTCCCCACAGGGCTCCCCAATCCTTCCAGTCACTCAGATTCTCAGGAGTCAGTTTCCCTCACTCTCTACAGCCCATCAATTTTGTTAATTCCATCTTCACAAAATCTGTCATTGATATCTTATTCTTTCTACTTACATTGCCAACTTCCTAGTGTAAGCTTTCATCATATTTGCTTGGAATATTGCAAGAGCTTCCCAATTAGTCTTTCTATCTGTAGCCTCTCCTTGCTCCCTTATCCTTCACACAACTATCAAATGGATATTCCTAAAATATAAGACTAACTGTATTATTCCCCCTACTCAAGAAACTTCTGTGAGTTTCCATTGCTTTTAGGATAAAACATATTCTGTTGGCATTTTTAATATTTTAAATTATTATAATCATATTTTAAATCAGCAAGAATTTACTTTCTTTCCTTCCCATTTCTCCCCACCTTTGCAAAGAAAAAGAAAACCCTTGCAATAAATGGCATAGCCAAGAAAAACATATTGTGGCCACATGTTTAATCCTACATATTTATTCAGTGGGGAAACATTCTACACTAAGGAAGGAAGACAGTTTCACTATATATGTCAATATGTATGTATGCATGTGTGTATGTGTATATATACATATATATAGTGTATATTTATATGGAAACTGTAAATGAGCAGTGAATTTGGCTCTGGATTGAATAAAAGAATAGGTCACATTGTCTTTGGAAAATTTCATAGTTCTTTTAATGACCCACAAATTCTCCTTGAAACAAGGCCCATTTAAAAAAATTACCAATATTCTACAATTGTAGTCCTATTTCTGTAAGTTATAGAATTTTTCATTTCCATCACCTTCTGTTAGAAGATGGATAATATTCTTGATCATCGATCTTCTGGCATCAGTTGATCATTTGATTTATCAGAGTTTTTAAAATCTTTTGAAATTGTTTATTTTTATAATATTGTTTGTCTTCTTGTATCGCTTTACTCCATTTAACATCAGTTCACAGAGGTCTTCCCAGCTTTTTCTGAGACTATCTTCATCATTTCTTACAGCACAATAATATTTTGTTATAGTCACATATTATGATTTTTTCAGCTATTCCTCACCTGATGAATACCTCCTTTGTTTTCAGTTCTTTGACACTGTAAAAATGATTGCTATAAATATTTTTTGTACATATGGTCCCTCTTCTTCATTCCTTGAGTACTTTGTATTATAAGCATAGTAGGAACATAACTAAGCCAAAGGGTTTAATAACATTTGGGGCATAGTTCCAAATTGCTTTCCATATTGGCTGGACTAATTCATAGCTCCATCAACACTGCATCAATATACCTGTTTGTCATCTTCTTTTTTGGTCAGCCTTGTCACTCTGACAAATAAGAATTAGAATCTCAGAGTTGCTTTAATGTACATTTTTAAAATTAATAATGATTTGAAGAATTTTGGAATATAGTTGTAGACAGCTTGAATGTCTTTACCTCAAAACTACCTATTCATATTCTTTATCCATCCTTTGTCAGTTGGTGAATGGCTCTTATTCTTAAAAATTGAAATCACTTCCATATATATATGAAACAATACCTTTATCAGAAAAACTTGCTGCAGAGATTTTTCTGCAGTTATGTATTTTCCCTTCTGATCTTAGTTGAATTGTATTTATTTGTGTAAAACTTTTAATATAGCCAGAATTGTCCATTTTTCTTTTGTCTGTGATCTTTTCTGTTATGTTTGGACATGAATCCTTCCCCTTTCCATAGATCTGAAAGGTAATTTTTTCCTTATTCTTCTACCTTTTATACATAGCTCATATATCCATTCAGAGTTTATCTTGGTATAGTACTAGTATAAACCTAATTTCTGCCAAACTACTGCCTACTTTCCCCCAGCAGTTTTTGTCAAAAGGGTCCTTACCCAGCAGCTCTGACCTTTGGCTATGCTGATCTCTAGGTTCCTGCGTTTGTTTTCTTTCCCATGTTGTGAACTTATGTTCCATTGATTGGCCTTTTAGTTTTTAACCAATAGCAAATTCTTTTGATGAATGCTGCTTTGGAGAACAGTTTAAGATGCTGTTAGACTTCCTTATTTCCTACTTTTTTTTCCTGTTATTTCCCTTGGGATTCTTGACCTTTTGTTCCTCCAGATGAACTCTGTTTGGCATTTAAATCCCTCTGCAACCTGACTCCAGTTTTTCCAGACTGATTTTACATTATCTCCCTTGTACACTCTCCATTCCAGGCAAACTAGACTGTTATCTTTCTCCATATGCAATATTTTCTTTCATTTCTTTCAACACCAACCCCCTCCATGCTTAGAAAGCTTTCCCCTCTTCAAGTCTATCTTTTAGAATCTCTTAATCTCTTACTTTCTTCAAGATTCATCTTTTTTTTTTTTTTTTCCTGAGGCAATTGGGTTAAGGACTTGCCCAAGGTCACACAGTTAAGTATCTGAAGTTACATTTGAACTCAGGTCTTCCTGACTTCAGAGCTGGTGCTCTATCCACTGCGCCACCTAGTTGTCCCAAGAGTCATCTTAAATGACACTTCTGACAAGGCTTTTCTCTGTCCTCCTCCCCAGTTTTTAGTGCCAATCTCACCAAATTATTTTGTATTTGCTCATCTGTGTATTTGTTGTCTCTCTAGGAGAATTTAAGATCCTCAAGGACAAGGTCAGCTTTGTTTTGTCTTTGTATTCCCAGGCTCTTGTATCAATTTAAAAAAATCAATAAGCAAACATTCATTAAGCACCTAAAATAGAGGCTGGAATAGAGCACAGGTCTGGAAGTCAATAAGACCTGAATTCAAATTCAGCCTCAGACAGTTCCTGTGTGACTCTGGGCAAGTCACTTCACCCTGTTTGCCTTAGTTCTCTCATCTGGAAAATGAGTTGGAGAAGGAAATGGCAGGTTCACATAAAATCAGGTACAACTGAATAACAAAATTATTATTCCCATTGTGTCATAGGAGTAAAGTCCACACAGTTAAGTCTGAAATAACTTGACAACAAACATGCAGAGAATTGTGCTTAGCTTGTATGGTGCTTTGCATACAGTAGATGCATAATCCGTGTTCACTGAATGAATCAGGATAAGAGTTATGTGTTATTTCAACTCTTCATCCCCACCAGCAATAAATACCTACACAAATAGATGTGGGTTATTCTGGGTTTTTTGTTTGTTTGTTTTGCTGAGGCAATTGGGGTGAAGTGACTTGGCCAGGGTCACACAGCTAGAAAGTCTTAAGTGTTTGAGGTTGGATTTGAACTCAGGTCCTCCTGATTTCAGGACTGGTGTTCTATCCACTGCACTATCTAGCCACCCCCCACAAATAGATATTTATTGAATTGAATTGGATATGTAATGCCCTACTAATATATAAACTTCCGAGGACAGGAATGCCTTCTGTAAAATTCATATTGAATTTTACAATGTGCTTAGCCCAGGGCTCTGACCTCCATTAAACTCACTGTTTTTGATATTGTCTTGTAATGAATTTATCAAAACTCTACTCAATGGGTCATCCTTTTGCTATTCCCAGTGAAAGATTCCTAGATTTGACTGCATTAATTCATTTATTTCAGTGCTTTCTTTCTCTCTGCAATAGGCATTAACTGCAAAGGAAACTAAACAACAGTGGATGGATTTGGGAAGAGAATGGACTTTGACTAGAATGAGTGCTTAATAAAGAATTATTGAAGGGTGCTGTAATTGTTCTGCTACTTGTTCTGTGTAATCTGCTGCAGGTGCCTAAGATCAAAGGATGTTTTGGGGTGAGGGGATTTTCATAGTGCTGCAAGCATCACAGGCCAGATTGTATACTCAAAGTCAGAGACTAGAGTCAAAGTTTCTCTCTCTCTCTCTCTCTCTCTCTCTCTCTCTCTCTCTCTCTCTCTCTCTCTCTCTCTCTGTCTCTCTGTGTCTCTGTTATTCTGTCGTTCTGTCTCTCTGTCTCTGTCTCTCTCTGTCCTCTCTCTTTCTCTCTCTGTTTCTGTCTGTCTGTCTCTATCTCTCTCTGTCTGTATCTATCTCTCTCCTCTCTGTCTTTCTTTTTTTTCTTTCTTTCTTTTCTCTCTTTCTTTCTTTCTTTTCTCTCTTTCTTCTTTCTTTCTTTCTTTTCTCTCTCTTTCTTTCTTTCTTTCTTTCTTTTCTTTCTTTCTTTCTTTCTTTCTTTCTTCCCTCTCCCCTTCTCCCTCTCTCTCTCTTTCTCTTCTACCCCCTCCTTGGCTCCCCTTTCCCCTAATTAAATCCACCCCCCCTTAGAGATTCTCACTATGCCTGGAAATTCAGGAAATGAGTGTTTGTCAAACAGAGAAGAGGTCACATTCAGGACACAATGTGGGAAACTCCCATATACTAGCCTCCTTCCCCTCTCTGCTTCTTCTGCAGGATAAAGGCCCTGGACCACTGTCAAAAGTCCTTCCAGGTCCCATAACCTGTGTTCCTGGATCTAATTTCCTCCCAATTTCTATAGGATATGATGCTAGGTAGTTGTAGAATAGAACATTAAAGAAATTCTTCAATCAGGACAGAAATTTGAAACCCAAGTATGGAAGTAGGCCACTATAGGCATTACTATAGTTCAATATTCAGAGTATCTGTGATTTCTTCCACATAGGAATCCTGTTCCTCAATGCGACTGCAATACTCCCTAGTAAATGTTTGTTAGAAGGGCAGAACCCGCAAAACTCATGATCTTGCAACCTACCTGGTGATGAGCTTTTCTGAAACTGAACTAGCTCTGTTCTTGGAAAACAGATGTGGAATTCAATAGAAAAGTCATTCTTGAAGCCATTTGATCATGATAGGACCTCCACTAGCATAGCCTTGGAGAACCCACAGCCAGTGAGTGCTACATCCCAGGGAAGCATTGTAGTAGGACTTCAATGAAGACCAAGAGAGAGAAGAAAAAGAGAGAGAGAGAGAGAGAGAGAGAGAGAGAG
>JAJPUD010002291.1:280305-297422 GCA_023553655.1 Myrmecobius fasciatus | reverse complement strand
GAGAGAGGGAGAGAGAGGGAGAGAGAGGGAGAGAGAGGGAGAGAGAGAGTGCACTACCAAGAACAAGATGAATGCAAGCTACAAGATGATGAAATGAAGGGCTGCAGTGAGGGATGATCCTGTTTTTATCCAAAGCTTTCTCTGTTCAACAAGCTGTTCATACATAGTTATGCTCATTTGTCCCACCAGGAACTCCTTTCATCCTGCCTTAGCCTTTCTCTGCCATCTCCCTCCTTGCCTATGACTATACAGGTGGGAAATCCATCAGATCCAAATGGATGGGATAGTTCCCCCCTCTCTAGGAAGCACCTGACCCATCCTGCAGAAAGGACCCAAGAGGCCAGGACTTCTTAAACTTTTTCCACTTGTGACTCCTTTCCACCCAATTTTTACACAACCCTAAGTATATAGGATATGTATACAAATAAATATGTACACAAATCAAACACTTACTGATAATAAATCATAATTTTCCACCCCCCACATTCAATTGTATTTGTTTGTTTGCTTTTTCTTTCTTGTGGTTCTTTCCCTTTTGCTCTGATTTTGCTTGCACCAAATGACAAGTATGGAAGTATGTTAAAAGGATTGCACATGTATAACCTATATCAGATTGCTTGCTGTCTTGGGGAGGAGGCAGGTAAAGGAGGGATGGAGAAAATTTTAGAACACAAAGTCTTACAGAAATGAATGTTGAAAATTATCTTTACATGCATTTGAAAAATAAAATTCTATTGAGAAAAAATAAAATGAGATCTAAAATGAGATTCCAAATTTTATAAATGTCTAAATAAATCCAGGTTGAGTCCAGGAGGGAGAGAATGAGAAGGGGAAACTAATGTTGGGTTATTGGGGCCTGGAGAAGTTGGAAAAATTCCACAGAGGGTTGAAAGAAAGTGCATGGGGTGATGGGGACATTTTTCCACAACAGATGAATTTATCCAGAAGTAAAGATTTCATAGTGTCAGAGCCCTCAGCAGAGGACAAAGGCATTATCCTTCATGCCTCCTTAGTCTTCCTGATTTAGGAATTTAGGGCTGAAGAACTGTTCTGAGGGAAGGAAAGTTGTAGAGGAGCTAGCTTTAAATCTGCTCTGACATTTACTGTCAGGGTGACCTTCATCACATTTGTCTCTTGCCTTCCACTCTTTTGTCCATAAAAAGAGAGGATTTCTCAAGTCCTTTCCAGTTCTTATGATTTCCAATGTGGGGGTCCCACAGGCCCAGTGGGTGATAGCATTATCCTTGGGGAGCGGAGAATATGTCAAGTTTGTCACACCCTCCCTTTAAGAATCAATAAGGGAACTTGTCTCTGACACAACTGCGTCCCTCTCTTTGCCCATTATCATGCAGCACGCATTTTCTTTCTATCCTTTCTATCCTATTCTTTCTATACCCCTCACTATCCTGGCCTCCTGCAGCTGCTGTACTGCACATGGAATCAGGACCCTCGGGCTAAGACCGACTGGCGAAGCCCTGTTGGTAGAGTACACGTGGCTGATACGAGTAATAGCAATAGCTAGGACTTCTAATGGTTTGCAAAGTACTTTACAAATATTAATTACTTCATTTGATCCTTACAACCCCCTTGGGGGGGTAGCTATTATTATCATCCCCATTTTCACACATTCATTGAGAGAAGGTAAGCATTTGGTGCAAGGTCAGAAAAAAAAGTGCCTGAGATCGCATCTGAACTCAGATCTTCCGACTGTTGGTCTAGTGTCCTACTCCCTGCTCCACTTGGCTGCCATGAAGAAAATATGGGGAGATGATCCCCGTGGGAAAGAATGCTGACCCCAGGAGGAACAGGCGCAAAACATCTTTTCAGCCTGTAATATTTTTCTCCTGGAGGGTTCCAACCACAACTCGGGCTCTGGATCCCAATTTTGTACTTCTTAGAATCAGTACTGCACACCTCCACCTCACCTTTCAATTTCATAATGACATCATGGGCACGCCTCATCACGTGACCAGAATACTACACAGCATGTGAAGGTCCATTTCATCTTGTACTGCAATGCCATGTGACAGGCATGCCATGCCACGGAGATGCCATGTGATGGACACATGAGAACACAGCTCAGGACAGTCACATGATGCACACGTGTGATTGTGTGCCATGCAACATGCTGTCTATGGCACGGGGCAGCCATTCAATGTCATATTATGTAACGATACATAGCACAGACTACATCACCTGACAAAATGCACATGCAGCAGCCATGACATGTGGGAACCATCAGGACCCCTCATATGATGAGCAGCCAATCGTTGCATTATCCCACGAACTGCAAGACACATGTTAACGTCAGCAATGTCATGTGATCGATAGGTGATGTCATGTGATGACATAGCACGCAGCATATACATATGTCATGTGACGGGCTTATTGTTTCTTGTGATGGACCCAAGCCTTTCGCTTGTGGAAAATCTCAAACTTCCTCTGTCTCTCCATCCTCCCTTCCTTCTCCCCGCCCCCCTGTCGGTGTACAGCTAGGCAGCGGCAGCAGCAATAACAGCACCCGCTCTTGCCGCTAGGGGGAGCCTGCGCTCCACCATCAGAGAAGGCGCGGGAGAGCGCGCCGTCCCGGGGCTCAGCCGGTGCCTTTGAGACCCGCCCGCAGGTTCCTTCCCTAGTCCCTGAGACCTTCGGGAAGAAACCTGCAAAGGCCCCGAGGCAGATTTGGAAAAGATGAAGTGTGTTGTTATTGGGGGCTTGAGGGCTCTCCAAGAGGAGAGCTTCGGCATCGGGCTCCCTGGGAACAGTCCTCGCCATAAACCCTGCAGCCGCTAGGTGGCGCTGCAGATAGTGTTGGACCCACAGTCGGGGAACCCCGAGTTCAAATCCTTCCCCAGGCACTTCATGAATTAGTCATGTGACCCAAGGCTGGTCACTTAAGCTCTTCCATTTTCTTATCCTCATTCAATAATCACATTTATTTTCCCGTCACGTGCAGCTCAAATGACCTGATGACTGCAGAGAGCCCTGTAAATGGCCCGTTTTCATTTTCCCTAGGCTACTTTCCCCACCTCAGGGCGAGAGGAGTCACATTGTAAATCTGCGCCAGCGAATAAATTTAAAAAAAAATTAGTTGTAGGGGCAGTTAGGTTGCGCAGTGGTTAAATCACCAGCTCTGAAGTCAGGAGGACCTCAGTTCAAATGTGACCCTGAGCAAGTCACTTAACCCCAATTGTCTCAGAACAAAAAAAAAAAAAAAAAAAAAAGGGAAGCTAGGCTTTGCACTCCCAACATGTGCTTGACCTATGCAGCCCATCCTCCCTTAAAAGCCAGTTTATTCTATCATCATTTGTGACGTCATGGAATCTGGACAGACAAGGATGTATAATCTACATAAAATTCTTGGCTTCCCAAGAGAGAGTAGGATGAGAAGGGGCAGGCGAGAAGGAAGGAGAGAATTTTGAACTTGAAAATCATAAAAATTAATGTTCAACCTTGTGTTTATATGTAATTGAGGGGAAAAATATAAATTCTATTTAAAAATTGTTATTCTCTATTTTCGTGATACAATCTGGGTTAAGTGACTTACCCATGATATATTTAGTGTCAAGTGGCTGAAGCTGGATTTGAATTGACTCTAGGGCTAGTGGTCTATTCACTGCACCATCTAGTTGACCCCTTTTCTTGTATTTTTAACCTCACCAAAATTTCCCAGAGTATTCCTACCCTTCCTCTTCTACTTTGAAACTTCTTGAAGGAAGAGTTCTGTTGATTTTCATTTTTGTAATCCCAACACAATACACAGGTCCTACACATAGAAAATGTTTATGGCATTTGTGGAACTGAAGGGAAACAAGCTGAATTGAGAGAGAAAAAGCTTGGGTCCAAATAAATATAATTTGAATTAGAATATGCCAAGTGTTAGCCATTCTACTTCCATATCTCATCTTTCTCAGCTCCCTTAAACACCAGACTTAGCTTTGGTTCCTCTGACCTGGATTATTTCAATAGCCTCCTAACTGCTCTTGGATCAATTTTTTTGGTCCTTTTTTTTTTTAATGTTGTTATATCCCACATTTAAAAATATAATTTATTGTTGCACCATTGTGTCACTGAATTAAAACAATAGTGTCCAAATTTCAGATTTAAAAAAAAAAATGTCCAAAGGACATGGAAAAGATGGAGAACAAGCTTTTATGTGGTAGCCTACTATGCCCCCTTGCCTCTTAAAAGGGCCATATTATTTGTGTTTATTTAATCTGCATTATATTGCCCAGCACATTTTAATACAGATTTGTCATTAAAAAGACTGTTACTCTGAGTTAGAGAAATGGCGCTTTGGGTTTCTCTCTTGGGTGAGTTCTCTCCTGTTAAATGATTGATGAAGTGTCACTGAAGGCTCAACATGTAACCACATTTGTTATGTTTACAGAGTTTCTTTCAGTGTTCCAAGTTCATGGACCAGTCTATGACTAGGATTATGGTTCAGTGAGTGGTGGGGGTTTAGAGTTAATCTCTCTAGAAAGCCAACTGGCCCCGGGGCAAATCTTGCCTGGAAACTTCTCCTCCATGGTGTACAGCTGACTGTTTCACTGCCCAGTCTGTGTAGACCCTGCTGCATCCATCAGGAACCTTCTCTGCCTTCCCCCTCCCCCAAGCTAGCGGAGCTCTTGCTGCACCCATTTCCCTCCCTCCCCTCCAGAATCCTGGCCAGGTTCCAGGGTGACCAAAGCTACGGCTGGACAGCCAAGGAGAGCTCAGTGCATGATGCTGATTGCCATGACTACCACTCACAAGCTCCTCCCCACATCGCTCAGGAGCAAAGAGACATGGGCTGTGAAATGGGCAGTGATGCTTTCCTCCCCTCCTTCGCCCCCTGTTGAGATATAGGCAGTCCCTGAGACTTCTTTCCTCTCACAGGGGGCTACAGATAACCACATTTCACCAGCACACTCAAGCCTTTGGGGGCTTGAGCCCCGGGAGATCTTCCTTTGTGCAGAGGAGCTTCCTAAAGACTTCCCTCCCCCAGCACATGGACCCTAGGGATAGATGCCAGCTTGGACTAGGGTGCTTTGTCTCCATAAAGCAAAAATCATAGCATGTTAGAGGTGAGAGAGACCTTGGGAAAAAAAACAATAACAATGTAAAGTTGAAAATCACCTTAGAAAATAGAAGATCAAAATATCTGATCTGGAAGAAACTTGGAGTTCAACTATAGAATATCAACAGATAACACACAACATCAGTCCTTGAAGGACTCAACTTAATAGAAGACAAAGTTTCCAATTTGGGAAAATCTCTAGTGGATGTGGGAACTGAGGCTCAGAGGAAGGAATATTAAGAATGAGTTAATGTCACAGCCAGGATTTGAACTTCATGCTGTCCTTATCTTGTCTTGCTTTAAGGGTCCCCAAAGAGCAAAAGTCCATCTCTTAGCATCCATCAGTCTCTCATGCTCTTTGCAGCCCCCCCTCCCCACCTTCCTGGAGAACAGGATACCCTTTCACCTCCTTGATGAATAAATGATTCTCCCCACCCCCACTGGGCCTGAGCCACTGGACAGGCAGCAGGCGGCAGGCGGCTGCAGAAACGGCCGGTGGGGGGGGTGAGGTGGGGGAGACATCCAGAGTCTGGGAAGCAGCCAGCCTTCTCCTAAGGCCATTCATCACAGGGCAGGCCCGGGCTCCGGTGGGTGGTGAGGTGATCGGGGAGAGCATCGGAGAGCCGGCCGGCCGCAAAGAACCAGGATGTGGGAGCAAGGCAAGGAGAGCATGGGGCGTCCGCCCTTCTCAAGCCCCTTTTCAGCGCTGGGCTTTGGGGTCCTCTCCCTGGCTTTTGCCTTGGCAGGGAGCCAGCTGGTGGAGGTAAGACAGATGGAGGGAAGGCCCAGAAAGAGGAAGGGGGGAGGGAGATAGCAGGAAAAGGTCTGGGACCCGTGTGTCCATCTTGGAGAAGGCCAAGATGGGCAGGGCCAGAGGTTGGAACACTTGGTGCCTGTTGCTGTCCCAGCTTGGAGTTTAGAGAAAAGCTGGAGCCCCAAACTGAGGGAGGCTGGGAAGGAGAGCCCCTTGTATTCTGACTTTTCATAGACTTCTCATTTCCGAAGCACTCTAAAGCTTTCTCCACAAGATAGCCATGTAAGGAAAGAAATGCTTGTCTTATTCTGCTCCTTTTGTAAAGGGGGAAAAAGAGATTCAGAGATGGGTGGATGATTGGATGGATGAATGGATGGATGGATGAAAAAGCTCTGTTCTAGGAGTACAAACACCAAAGGGAGATGGTCCCTGCCCTCAGGGAGCTTACCTACTAGGGGAAGCAACCTCTGTGGGCAGCGGTGGCTATGGAAGGGGGCTTTGGTCTGGGGAGTCAAAGAAAGGTGGCTGGAGCACTCCCTTTGGGAAGCAGTGGTTGCCGAGATTCAATTACCAGTCCTAGAGCAAGAAATGGAAAGTAGTTGGGGACATGGGGCATCAGGATAGGGATGGATGTGAAACATGGTCTGGGTCCAGCTAGCCGGTGGGTTAGTACATTTGCCCAAGGTCACACGGCTGGTGATGGGGGCAGGTGCAGAATTTGCACTCAGATCTTCAGTCTCCAAGCCCAGTGCTCTGGCTAAGGCACCATGATGAGTAGCAGAATTGGAAGGAACTCAGCTCATGCTGCTTGTAAGCACTACAATTGATTAGCATGAGCTGAGATTCATTGCCCTAAGTTAAGGATGGGGAAATTTAGGCTTAGAAAGGAAAATAACCCAATAACACATAGCTTATCAATTTAGAATCAGGAATCGAGGCAAGAGGGCAGCAAGGTGGTTTAGTGACAAGAGAACTTGATGTGTAGTTGAGATTTGGGTTTGTATCTCACACCCTCTATTTACACAAATTATTGAACCCAAAGGGGTCACAGTTTTCTCCCCGGTAAAAGGAAGGAGTTGGACTAAATAAATTGTTTCCTTATACTGCAAAAATCCTATTCTGTTCTCTTTCCACTTGCATGTCTCCAAAGGAATGGGAAGGGTAAGAGGATATCCTCCCTCTTTAAAATATGGGGAGAGAGACTGACCATAGACCCAGTTTAAGAGCAAGGCTAAATACTCCCTTGGGAGTTCCAATTTCATAGGAAGTAAATAAAAGAATAATTCTACTCAAATCAGGAATAAACATTCCTGCACTCCCCCTGAATCCACTCCACCTTCCTGAGATCTTTTGCATACTCTCATTGGGTTTCTCCATTTTAGAGTAAAAAAGAATAATTGAGTCCAGCCCATAGGATGTCTCATTTAGGCCTCCCTCAAATCTAGAGGCCTTTATCTTGTTCCCAAACTCTAAACAAGTTTCCTATTTATCTATTATCTATCTATCGTTCCATCCATCCATCCATCCATCCACTTACCTACCTACCTACCTATCTATCTATCCATCTACCTGTCTATCTATCTATCTATCTCTATCTATCTATCCATCCAACTATCTATCTATCCATCATCTATTATCTATCTATCTATCTATCTATCTATCTATCTATCTATCTATCTATCTATCTATCTATCTATCTATCTATCTATCCTTCCATCCATCCATCCACCTATTTATCTATCTATCTATTGAGCTACCTACCTACCAACCTATCTATATTTATGTATTTGGATACCCCTAGGACATTAGTATTTCCTGTCTATCTTCCTTACTTCACATTAAGTTTCTGAGAAAGTAGTGGCCTAGGGGATACCCTTCAATTGGGAAATGGCTAAATAGGCTGTAGTACATAATTATGATGAAATACTACTGCATTGTAAAAAATGCTGAGCTGGTTGATTTTAGAAAACCATGGAAAGATTTACATAAAATAATGAAAAGTGAAATGAACAGAACCACGAGACTATTGTATATAGTAACAGCAATGCTGTTCAAAGGATAATTGTGAACAACCAAGTTATTCTGAGTATTATTAGGACTCAGATAAATTACAGAGGACTATGAAGGGAGATGTATCCACCTCCTATTATGTATATACGTGTGGTTTTACATATATTTAAAAATCTGTGTCAAATAGTGGCCTTTTCCAGTGAGGAAGACAGTTCAGAATTTAAAAATGCAATGAAGTAAATAAATTACATTTAAAAAAAGTGGTGCCTTAGTCTAGTCCCTCAGATAGATTCTCCATTACCTCTGGCCTAGCCTCAAAAACTCTGTATCAATAAATCCTTAGCAGCCCTGGAGCTCTACCATCTCTTCCCTCAATTTATAGATTCAGAATCTCAAGAGCTGGAAGAAATCCAGTCCATCTTCTTCTCTATGGAATGGAATCCCTTCTAGCCCTGCTCTGACAAGTGGCCATCCAGTCTTCCCTTTGTGACCCCTTGTAAATGGGGACTGCTTTCCTGGCTTTTTGGGTTTCCTCTTGATCTTTGGCTGAATTAGGTCCAGGGTACAGAGACAACTCTTGTGTACAAATGATCAATGACTTTTGTTTTTATACTGGTTATTCCTAGATACAACTCTTCCCTTTCCCTTCCAATGAAGAAAAGCTCCCTTCTTCAGTCTTTATCAGTATAAACACATCTTCCCATAATTCCCTGAACTCCTCACATTTGTCATTTTCGATGGTATCCCCTTATATTCAGAGGCCACATTCTGTTCAGTCTTTTTCCCCTTGATGGGCATCCTCTTGGTTCTAGTTTTTGGTTGCCAACAAAAACTGCTGCTATGAATATTTGAGTGTATCTGAAAATCTCCCTTTTTTGTTCAGACTTTGTCGGGAGTTTATGGCTGTTTATGAGACAGCCAGCTGAAAGGCTGCAAATAACTTAGTGGCTTTTCCTACACTCTTCTAAGACCGATTCACTTTGAACTTTCCCTTGCTTCTGTATTTGTCAGGAAGGGAAGTGAAAGAACATGGGGCAAGGGGCTAGGAGTTTGTTATCACCCAATAACTGAAGCTAATTGTGGGTTCAATCAAGATGTCCGAGTCTGAGAAATGTTACCAAATGTCATCAAACGTATTTCCTTCCTGGGAGAGGGACACAAGGCAGCCTTTTCACATATTGATCACTGGATCAATAAAACCTAGAAAGTACATAAACTATAGGGAAGGACATAAGGGACAGAGTTTATCAGTCAAGCAACAAACATTTACTAAAACCTGCCCTGTGCAGGTTCTATATGAAATAAAAAGGTAAATGAGAAATAGACCCTAGATGTACAGATGGAAATGATCTTAGCCTCTTCATCCTCAGCCAATCACAGTCTATTTGGGGAGATGGACATCACTACTGTCAATGTAACTCTTATTCCCATAGTGAAGTGGTTCTCAGAGTCTGGTCTGTGCACTCCCTGAACGTTTCTTAGATCATTTCAGGAATTTCTAGAAGTCACAACCATTTTCATAACACAGTTATCCCTTCTACATTGCAGAGATTAAGGTAACAGTGAACTAGAAAATCTGCATAAAAATTATCAGCTTTCCCTGTGTACCAGAAAAAGACTGACTTTTTTCTATTTCTTTTATGGGGTGTTTACAGTACCACATTTTAAAATTTGGGTTAAATCTTTGGTCATAGGCTCTGTGTTACCAGCTGGCCTTCATATGTCATCTGTAGCCTCCACAAAACTCCCCCAATTAGCATTTAGTTTCTTATGCTTACCTGAGATATATTGAAACCATGATAAGGAAAGTTATGATGTGGAAAGGATAATTATAATACTAAGATGCTTTAATTTCTAATATAGTAAATATTAATAAATATATTACATGTAAGTAAAATATAAAGTTTTATTGTTATATACAATACATTTTAATTATATTAAAATTATTAATGAATAATATGGTAGACATTATAAATATAAACAGAAACACTTGCAAGGGGAAGGGTCCTCAATCATTTTTAAAAGTATAAAGGGAGGGGCAGTTAGTTGGTGCAGTGGATAGAGTGCCAGCCCTGATGTCAGGAGTTCAACTCTAGCCTCAGATACTTAACATTCCCTAGCTGTGTGATCCTGGGCAAGTCACTTAACCTCAATTGCCTCAGCAAAAAAAAAAAAAAAGAAGTGTAAAGAGGTCTTGAGACTACAAAGTTTTAGAACCACTATTATAGTATGTAGATCTATATATATATCTACATAGTATAGATCTATAAGGTATTTTCTTCCCTAAAACCCCATGAAGTAGGTCTGTGTGCACTGCTGTGTTTGGGGAAGGCTTCCTTAAGGAGCTGGGCCTTGAAAGTTGCAGAGAATGGGGATGTTTTATTTTACAAGATCTGTGGCCATCCTTTCATAGATACAGATTGCAGTCCCAGGATTGTAGCTGTTGAACAGGAAGGGACATCAGTGGCCACTTGCTTCAAACTCCCCCTTTTACAGAGGCCCAGTGAGATGAGATGATTTTATTTTTGTCGAGGCAATCTGGGTTAAGTGACTTGCCCAAGCTCACACAGGTAATAAGTATCAGGTGTATGAGGTCACTTTTCAGCTCAGGCCTTCCTGACTCCAGGACAGATGCCAGTGGCCTTCCATGCTTTAGATAGTTCTTCACGAGTTGTGATAGCCAAAATACCTCAGGGGCCAGGTGCCGGTGGTGATGGGGATGAGCTTCTCTGAACTTAGGCTGCCCATCTGATGACAGGCCCACAGGAGGCCCACAATCAATGCTTATTGAACTGAACTGAATATTCAGAGCCTGTCTACCTTGGCAGGATGTCCTGAGATTATGCTGGAAGCTTTAGGGCAGCAGTGTGTGGCTCGAGATTAATAGGGTTTATAGCCAAAATGAGCCTTGGATACTCTGTGGAGCAGCCTTCTTACTTTATAGACCCCCAATGAGACCCCCACACTCAGCCCCCTCCCCCTCCTTCTCAGCCTGGGGAAGATTGTCAGAGCTCAGGTAATACAATGGTATTATTCCAGATGGGGAAACCCAGAGATTGGGGGAGTCACTTGTTTCTTATCACTCCATTGGAATTACTGGAGTTCATCTCCTTTGCAGGACACTAGTATTTCTCTCTGGAGGGGGAGGATTCCAGTTAACCTCCTTCCAGGGGGCTGGGCCACAGAACCAGGCCCCTTCTGGTTCTCTCATGCATAGGGGGCCCTAAGGACAGGGGCTCCATCTCAGACCTTGGGGGACATCCAAGTTTTAGGGGTGGAGGAAGGGTGCAATGTGATTCAGCTCAGAAATTCTAGATAGGACTATATAGATCAGGGAGAATGGCTGGGAAGGGGGAACCAGCCAGAAGAAGTGCTTGGGAGGGTGACAGGTAGGGAGTATGAGGTTCAGCTAAGGTAGAAGGGGATGGAAGAAAAGAGACAGAGACAGGAGAGACAGAGAGGGAAAGAAAGAGAAATTAAAGGGAAAGAAGGACACATAGGCACAGAAATACAGAAAGAGCTACAGACATTGAGGAACAGCTGGAAACAGAGAAATACAATTAGGGACAGGAGGACCAAGAACCACAACTGGGAGGGGAGAAACTGGGAAAAGGATTGGGAAGAGAGAGAGAGAGCGAGAGAGAGAGCTAAAGAGAGAGAGAGACAGAGAGACAGAGAGACAGAGAGACAGAGAGAGAGACAGAGAGAGACAGAGAGAGACAGAGAGAGAGACAGAGAGAGAGACAGAGAGAGAGAGACAGAGAGAGACAGAGACAGAAAGACAGAGAGAGACAGAGACAGAGAGAGAGACAGAGAGACAGACAGAGAGACAGAGAGACAGAGACAGAGAGAAGCAGAAACATAAGAGCCAGAGAAAGTGCTCTAGAGAGACAAAGTGATAAAGGGTAAGATGGACAGTAGTGGGAAGGCACAGATTGAGACAGACACAAGCAAAGTAGCAAAGAGGGAGAGGCAGATGAGCAAAGATAAAGACAGAGGTAAACAGAGGAAGAGACCAATCAAGACCAAGGTCAAAATGGGGCTGAGGGGGAAGGAGCAAAGGAGGAGAAAAGGAAAGGTGGGGACGGATCAGGCGGGGCTGAGACTGGGGAGGGGGAGATACAGTGTGAGGGTCTCCAGGAATCAACCAGCCCTCTCCCCACCCTACCCCACTCAGTCTCCAACCCTCCTAGTTTTAACTGCCTGATTCTAGAACCAGACCCTGGAGCTGAGTGCTGGGGTTGAATGTCCCTGTAATTAGATCTACACACTCTGGTGAGGGAAATAGCTCATCCGCAGCTTGAAATCTGAGCCCGTCCATTTGGCCTTGTGTTCAGCTCAGTAGTCCCTAGGGCAGGGAGTACCTCACTGGGCAAAGGAGGGCTGACTCTATTGCCCAAAGGCGGGGATAGAGACTTGGCCAAGACCTTGAGCCAGAGGGGAGACTCCCTCCCCATCCAGAAGTCTCACTTCCCTTTCCTGGATCTAGGTGTAATACCTTGTCCTGTGTCCAGTGGGCCAGTATCTCCCCATGCCCCACTCAACCCCGCACATACCCACAATTCAGTTCAGCAAATGTCTTCAGAACCCAGTACTGCATACATCACTGTGCAAGCCTCTTTCTATTTACCTGACTATTTATATGATCAGAAATAATACCATACACACCTCTGTGGTCAAGCATGTATGAATAGATATATGTATAGATATATAGATGGATAGATAGATGGATGATTAGGGAGATAGATGAAAAATAGATGGATGATTAGGGAGATAGATGAAAGATAGATAGATGGATGATTAGGGTGATAGATGATAGATGAATGGATAGGAAGAGAGAGGGATGAATGAATGGATAGAAGATGAGTGGATAGATAGGGAGAGAAAGATGGATAGATATTTAGAAGGAGAGAGATGAATGAATGGATAGATGGATGGATGTATGGATAGATGGATGGATGGATGGGATGGATGATAGAACATTTATTAAGTATTGACTAGGTACCCAGCATTAAGCTGAATCTCAGAGACACAAATGCCAGTCAGTAAGACAGTCCCTGCTCTCAAAAGTTTACATTCTAATGGAGCAATATAACACCCAAAAGAGGAAGTGAAAAAGGGGAGCACTGGTAAGGAGATGAGAGGTCAGGAGGAGTGGTATGGAGGCATTCTGGGAAAGGTGAGACAAAAGCTCCTGTCAGAGCTGGGCATCCAGGGACAGGAGGGTCCAAAGTTCTGGTCCAAAGACTGAGGCTGATGGCCAGTGTGCAGACAGCACCAGGTGGAGATGGTCACCCAAATACACTTTTTCCCCTTAGGAAAGATATTAACAAGCTAGAGCACAGCCAAGGGAAGGAAGAATGGAAAGGGGACCATACCATAAGGAAACTGGTGGAATCTATAACCAGAAGAGAGGACCGACGAGCTGTTTTTAAGTGTTTGGGTGGCTGTCAGGTAGAAGGATCAGACATGCTAGAAGGCAGAATTGGAACAATGGGTAGAAGTTAAAGGGATGCGGATTTTATATAAATATAAGGAAGAACTTTCTAAAAATTAGTGCTGCACAAAAATGGAACCAACTGCTTGGAAAGAGAGTGAGTTCTCCATCAACAGGTTTTCAAGTAGTGGCCAGATGATCTTTGTTGGGAACGCTGGACAGGGATTCCTGCTCAGGTCCCTTTAGATTTAGATGCCCTCAGAGGCTTCTCCAGCTCTGAGATTCATGGTCCTGCATCACCTGAAAGTAAAACAGAAGCCTCTCATGAGGCAATCGGGCTTAAGTGACTTACCTAGAGTCACACAGCTATTAAGTTTCTGAGACTGATTTGAATTCAGGGCCTCCTGACTCCAGGGCTGGTGCTCCATTCACTGGGCCACCTTGTTCTTTTAAATATGCAAACTGTGTCCATTGCAAATGGGTTTGTAAGGATCCAATCTCTTCTTCTGAAATCCTACTTAGAGTCAATTCTCAGCAAAATTACTTCTTTCTGTGACTTTTCTCCACATTTTCAGCTCCTTTTGATCAATTTCTCCTTTCCCCTACTCCGAGGGGCTCAAGGTCACAATCTCCCCCCCGTCTCTCCTGTCAAAAGGGATGTGTGGAGAGGAAGGGCAGCATGTGGTATTTAGCTAGATTAGGAAATTGAGATAAGCAGTGGTTAATTAACTTGCTGGGAATCACACAGCTCAAAAATGTCTGAGACTGTATTTGAAATCAGCTCTACCTGACCCTAAGCATAACACTGTATCTGTTGTCAGTCAATAGTCAATAGACATTATTAAGTACCTACTGTGTACCAGGCACTACACTAAGCACTGGAGTTCAAATAAAGCTGAGATTCCTTATCTGGGCATTTAAAGCCCTCTAGAAGCTAGCACTAACCTACCTTTCCAGACTTATATCTCCTTACTTCCATGCATTATATGCTCCAATCAAGCATGCCGAAAGTAGAAATAAAATTAAAAACTTTTGCCTTCAAGAAATATGCATTCTTTTTTTCTATTGCAATTTTATTTATTTTTAGTACACATAATTACACATTAATGTGTAATAATGAACATTTAATACACATAGACATAAATACACATTTATGAATTATGTTGGGAGAGAAAAAAGAAACATGCATTCTAATAGAAAAGACAACATATAGATAAATAGATACATAGAAGATAGATGCAAAATAGATGAAGGGAATCTGAAATGGATAGGTATTATGAGCAGCTGAGACACTGGGAAAGGACCCAAGCAGAATTGGATTGGAGGTGTCAATTTTCTCCTAAATTTATTTATTTATTTTTACTTGCATTCATAATCTATTCCTCCTATTGCCTCTCCTCCCATTAAACACTCACCCTCCAATCTGAAAAACAAAATTCTTGCCCAAATCATATAGTCCTGTCAAAAAACCCTTGCATTGGTCATGTCCAAAATGCTGGTTTCTCTATGCATTTTAAGTTCATCACATTTCTGGCAGGAGGTGAATGGTGCATTTTCTTTTCAGTTCTCTGGAGTAGAGGCATCTTGAAGGAAATGCAGGGAAATAAATAGTTGAAAGCCTTCTAGGCATCAGGGGGAGACCTGTCCAGTCCAAGGAGCCAGAGCGGCCGGGATCATGGAGGGTGTGAAGGGAAAGGGATGGAAAGAAAAATATGTAGGTTCCAGGAAAGGACCGGCTTATGAAGAGCTTCAAATGGCAATGAGAGACCATCAGATTTTGTTCTGAAGCTAATAGAGAGTCATCATAGTTTATTAAAGAATGGGGGTGACTTGGTCACAAAATCCCATTGGCCACTGGGTGGAGGATGAGTTGGAAGACTTTGCCCCCTCACCTTTACCTCTTGGTCAAAGCACAGCTTATGTCTCACTAATGCCTTCTACTTACAAGTGACCTTTTTTCCTAATCAGGACTCATTTTCAATGAACGTAATCATCTCTTCTGTTATAATATATGCTTCTTGAAATCAGACTTTTTTTCACACTTTCTTTTTATCTCCAGTATTTAGCACAATTCCTGGTGATTTTAATAAATGTTTATTATTGATTGTCTGAATGGGGAAAGACATGAAACAAGGGGGATTATTAGAAGGCTATTGCAGTGCTGGAGTTGAGAAGGGACAGGGACCTGAGGATTGGGGTGCTGGCTGGAGGAGGAAAAGGGGATACACATACAGAAGGTGTTATAAAGATAGAAATGGCAAGATTTGTCAATGGATTGGATGCATGGGCTGAGTAAAAGTAAGAATAATGTAGTAATAATCCCAAGGCTATCTGGTTTTCAAAATGATGTGGTTAGGAATGTTGTATTTCTTCCCTTAGGCTATCTTGCCTTAGTTTACCTTGTGTGACCAGGATGCTGAGACTGTCAAGTAACAGCCACTGGCCAGCAATAACAGGATGCTTGAAGCCAATGATCATTAATAATGTATCAATAATCAATAAAGTAAGGACGGGTGCAATGCACAATTGGATGTCCACTACTTGACCCATTGACATTTCAGGTCTAAAAACACACTTCCCAGGAGTTCTGCTCAGGGAACTGTGGGTAGGGCACCTGTATACATGCATACAACATACGAACCTGACCCTTCCTCAACTCTACCTCTAAGTCATAAAATTAATTCATCAGTGACATGAAGCATCTGGTTTCATTCACTTTTCCCAATAAACTTACCTGCTTGCTCTTTGCTATCTTCCTCTTTTGGAATTTAGCCTTCTTTAATTGGCATTACAATTATAATCAATGTTTCCCCTTGACTTGGAGATAAATGGGTCTGAACCTTCAAATTCTTTTGAGACACATCATTACATCGGTCTGGAAACACAACATTTTTGGGGTCCCCCTTGAATCTTAGGAGGTAAGGGTGACAATGAGGCTGGGTAAACTGGAAGGACAGTGGTGCTCTAGATGATAATGGGAAAGTTTGGAAGAGGGAAAGTCTGGGAAGAAAGATAGTCAGAAAGCTATGATGTTCTCATCATGCACCAAGAAGGCCCCTCTGCCCCCAAATATGCTCACAATCCATTTATCAGTACCGGAAATTCTGCCATTAGAGATCCATTAGGCATTGCCCTCTCTGTTTGCCTGGGTCAAGTGCCCTTGGGAGGGGTAGGATAATGTTATCAATGAATAATGTGGCAAATTCATTTGTCAGTTAGCTAAGAGCAAGATACTGAGAGAATGGAAATTTTGATTGTGAAGAGGTTAGGGGAGGAACGGGAGAGCACAGGCTTAAATGGGATGTTTTGACTGGAGGGGAGAGCTTCTATAGAGGAAGAAAGATGCCAAGTGGGAGAGAAAAGAGGTGCTCATGAGACTTCATG
Organism: Myrmecobius fasciatus; assembly: GCA_023553655.1. Lineage (NCBI taxonomy): Eukaryota > Metazoa > Chordata > Mammalia > Dasyuromorphia > Myrmecobiidae > Myrmecobius > Myrmecobius fasciatus. The sequence goes on along the minus strand of JAJPUD010002291.1, from coordinate 280,778 downwards.
GCTTTGCCTAGGGACACTTAAAAATGTTATCGTTCAGTCATTTTCAGTCATGTCTGACTCTTTGTGATCCTATTTGGGGTTACTGTACCACCAAATACTCTCTCTCTCTCTCTTTCTTCCTTCTTCTTCTCCTTCTCCTTCTTCTTTTTCTCCTCCTCCTCTTTCCTTCCTTCCTTCCTTCCTTCCTTCCTTCCTTCCTTCCTTCCTTCCTTCCTTCCTTCCTTCCTTCCTTCCTTCCTTCCTTCCTTCCTTCCTTCCTCCCTCCCTCCCTCCCTTCCTCCCTTTCTTCCTCCCTCCCTCCCTTCCTCCCTCCCTCCCTTCCTCCCTTTCTTCCTTCCTTTCTTCCTTCCTTTCTTTCTTTCTTTCTTTCTTTCTTTCTTTCTTTCTTTCTTTCTTTCTTTCTTTCTTTCTTTCTTTCTTTCTTTCTTTCTTCCTTCCTTCCTTCCTTCCTTCCTTCCTTCCTTCCTTCCTCC
>JAJPUD010002291.1:225256-270163 GCA_023553655.1 Myrmecobius fasciatus | reverse complement strand
CCGTAGGCAGAATGCCCATAGTTCTCATGCACAGCTTTGGTTGGGAACACCATGCTGGGGCGGCTTCCACTTGTTGTCATTGGTCCGCTCTTCATCCAGGGTCAGTGTCCCCAGGGTCAGACATTTGACTCAGCTTCTATTTCTCCATGAGAACTTCTCTGACTCCGAACCCCACTTCCCATTACTGTGTTATGTTTTACATATGTGGGACCCCGAACCCCACTTCCCATTGCTGTGTTATGTTTTACATATGTGGGACCCCGAACCCCACTTCCCATTACTGTGTTATGTTTTACATATGTGGGAAGCCTTGGGGTAAAGTGTGTGGGAAAATGGCCTCAGAATCAGGAAAACTTCAAGTCCCCTACCTCTTAAGAGGTATCCACAACTCTGGGCAAATCAGGTCTTTATTCTGAACCTCAGTTTTTGCATCTATTACTTTTTTTCCACAAGAGAGGCAACAGTATGCTATAGAGGGTATGGAACAGACTTTGAAGTCAGGAAGCCATGGGTTCAAAGCTTGCCTGTGAAATTCGCTGACTGTATGACCCTGAGCTAATCACTGAACCCCCAGTCCCACCCTGAGAAATGGAGCCCATCAGACCTGGGCTAATCACTGAACCCCCAGTCCCACTCTGAGAAATGGGGCCCATCAGACCTGGCTAATCACTGAACCCCCTAGTCCCACTCTGAGAAACGGGGCTTCAATCTCATTCAGGTCCTGCTACTGGACACCTGTATTCCAATAACCCAGTAAGACTATCCATTGCCCAATGGCTGCCATTCTGTTTTGGTAGATGGACTCTCCTTATTAGGAGTTCTTTACACCAAGGAAATCCATATTTTTTATTTGTACGTGACTCCCCTGATGGGACATAAGCTCTCTGAGGGCAGGGACACGTTTAATTTTTGCCTGTATTGCTAGCTCTCAGCACAGGGCCCAGCACCTCATAACCCCTTATTGTGGATTTGTCCTTAGTTGTTGGAGAGGATCAGTGACATCACCAGTTGATGTCTTGACAAGAGTGTGAAGTGGATTTAAATCAGGGCTCATGGAAATTAAGTGATACCCCATTATTTAGTGTCAAGGATGCTGCTTCTTATTTCAGGAATAAGAAATTCTGCTCTATCACCTCCTGTGAGTGGAGGACTGGGTCTGGGGAGAGATATATTGAGGTTTTCCAAGACCACAAATCAAACCCTAGAGACCCAGAGAGTGAGGACCTCAAGACAGGAGCAGGCAAGTTCCAGGGAGGGGGGGTGTAAGTGACCCTCTGTAGACTGAGCTAAAGAAATCTGGGTGGCAGAGATCCTGGGGTGCTGGGAGGATGAAGTCACTGGGTGGGTCCTCTTGGGGAGGGGGACAGCCTCCTCCAGATGTGTGAGGCAGGGAAGGGAGTCAGGCCCAGATTTCCATCTGCTTCCCATGTGTCCCCTTCTGGCAGGAGCTCCTTAGCTCTTCTCTCTGATGGTACCTTTGTGCTAACCCTGGCTCCCTCCCTGGACCCCCTCATAGACCCTCCTCTCCACATAGCCCCTTCCCTTCCATGGGAAGAGAGTAAAGCAGACAGGCAGGGAGGCAGGGAGGCAGGGAGGCTGTTTTCCATTCCTCCCTGAAGATGATGGGCTTCACAATATGGCCCTACTAGAGTCTTTCTCCACTACAACCCATTTCAGTCCCCTGAGCTGCCCTCAATGGACCCCAAAGAAGGAGAAAGAGAATCTCATCTCTCTGCTATCTCTACTGTCCATGCTCAAAGGCTCTTCCCCTGAGACAACTTGGCTTCCTAATAGCCTACTGCCTCCATGGTAATGATAATAATAGCTTATGTTTGTATAGTACTTACACAATGCTTTCCTAAGGAGTCCCCTGAGGAGAGGAGTGAAACTGTTATTATTCTCCTTTTATCAGTGATGAAACTGGAGACCAGAGGCTGTGACCTGCCTTGATCAGGCAAGGTCAGAGCTGGCATTCAACCCAGCCATCCTAGAATTCATGGAATTGGAGAATTGGAAGGGGGCTCGGAAGCCCTCCAGTTCTACCCTTATATGAAGGAATCCCCATTATTATTAACACATTGTTATCCAACTACTTCTCGAAGGCCTCCAAGGATGGGGAGCCCATTCCCTATCAAAGCAGCCCATTCTACTCCACTTTGGACAAAGATGTCTCTAAACTGTTTTGCTTAAATTCCATGCCCAGACACAACATGGGTGGGATGCCTTGATGCTTTAAAAAAATCCCCCAATTTATCTTTGTACTTCTGGACCATTCTCTCTTGTCCAACATGAGCAGGGGACCATTTTATGAGCACTTAGCCAGTGGGAGATGTCCCATGCTTCATCCAACCTGTGATGGCCACCCCCATTGTGCTGCAATGTTATTTTTGGCTGTCAAGGGTAAGATCTATCAACCAATGATAGTCTGTATTTTGCCCTTCCTCTCTTACATATTGGGGTATAAAACTATAAAAACAAGGTCCTGGATGAAGGGAAGATCTGAGATCCACCTCATTAGATGGGACCATGGACCTTTTAATAAAATACCATTGGCTCAGAGCTCTGCCATAGACATTTTTATTGTAGCTCCAATTCTCATTCCCACAGTACCTTGGCTGAAAAAGTTACAGAGTTGTGCAATGGGGCCATGGGATAGTGGACTGACATAGCTTTGGGGGGAGAAACAACAGAGTTGGCTTAATGATGATTCTAGAACTAGAAATGGGAAATAAGGGTATTGGGATTGTGACACGGTTTAGGAGAAGACAAAGAACGTGAGTTGGAATTTGACTCTCCCTTCCTTGCATGTGACTTTTCTCTCTTTGGGTTTCAGGTAAAATAAAATAGACAATCTCTAAGATCCCTTTCAGCTCAGAATTCTGTGTTCTAACATCCTTTCTAGCTCTGACCTCCTATGATGTAAGGTCCTTTCCAGCCTGCTCTTCTGGGATTCTTTTCAGTCTGCTTAGACATCACAGAATTGAGGAAGGCAAATGGAGACTCCGAGATTTTGCCTTCATCCTCATCATTGTACTGCTGGCCCGCTGTGATGAACTTTCTGAAGTCCTGGGGCTGGAGAAAGGGGATATACAAGGTCACCTGTCAAAGGCTGCCACTAGCCTTGATATTATCCGCCTACAACCAGTTCCCCCAGGGGGAAAAATCCTGCCTTTATTCTTCTAAAAGCTACTTCAGACACATCCCAAACAAATGTCTGTGAGGGAAGAAACAGAGGAGGTTTGCACGTCCTCCCCAGCCTGGCAACATCTGCAGGAGACAGAGGCCAACATCTGCAAGGCTCCTTTGAAGCTTGCTAGCTCCCCAGGCTCAATGTGCAGTGGGTGTTGGCTCCCGCCTTTCTCTCTAGCACTGGAGGAATGGGGGTGGTCCCGAGACAGAGAAGCCGGGCCATGTTTTTAGCTCAACAATAATAATGATGATGGCCAGTGTTGGCTAATAATAACTCCTATTTATACTTCGTTAAATGTTTGGTAAATGAGTAACAACAATGGCCTCTTCTTTAGGGTTTTCAAGTTTGTAGAATATTTTACCTTTAATATGCCTGTGATTATGATTATGATCTCTGTTTTAAAGGTGAAAAAACTCAGGCTCACAAAGGAGAAGGGATTTGCTCAGGGTCACCCAGATAATAAGGGGTTAGGGCTCAGGTTTTCCTGGCTGGCTGATGGGAGATCCTTTCATGGGATTCCCAAGCCTGGGAAACAACTCACTGGGAGCCTCCTGGTGAAGGAGAATGGGTAAGGGGAGAAAATGGGAATGGGAGAAATCTAGTCCCCTGGACCTATTTCTACTCTGGTGGATGGGGGAAAAGCCTAATTTTGGAGGCTGTGACTAGGCTGCTGGGGGATAAGGCTCAAGATTTAGAAGTCATAATCTCCCCATTTCAGAGGTGACAAAAATCAAACCCCAAAGAAACCAAAGAATTCAGGTCATATTATAAGCCAATTTGGGGGCTGGGACATGGTCCCTAGCTTCCTCTGTACATTTCTCTTCCTTCCTCCTTCCCCAGGAACTCAAGGAGTCTGGTAGTTTTTATTTATTCTGATTCTAATGATGGTAATTTATATAGGTTGCATCTGCACTAGAAACACACCTGGGTGTGCCTGTTTTAACCAAAGTGACCAGTTTTTCCATTGATTTCCCCCTCATACAGTCACTCTCCCAAGTTGACCTGACAATGAGCACATTAGAATCCTAGGGCGGGGAGAACATAGAACTTTTGAAAATAGAACATTAGAGCCAGGGGGCGGAACACTAGATACTCATGTGTTAATCATATACTTGTGGAAATATAAACACACTTTCATTTACTTTCACAGCAAGGAAAAAGCCCTTGTAATCCAAACACAGGTGTCTCTTTGGAAGAGACAAACTATCCTTAATTTCTGTATAATTGTTCTTCCTTCTTTATCTGAGTAATGGCGCCCAAATTGAGACAGTGCTGTTAGATGTAGTTGGCTCTGTGATCTGCACATTGCTGATACATTAAGAAAGCAGAGGTTTGGAGCCTGTGGAGGCAGGAGAGGGTAGGGTCCTCCTCTTCCATAGGAAGGGCCTGGTCCACCTGATCAAGCCCTGACCATGAGTCCATATCCTTAAACTGTTGTCAGCCTCCAGGTAGTATGGGGAAATGTAGCCTACCTATGGCTCTCCTGCTTATTAGCTTGGCTACCCTTGGAAAATTATTTAATCCTGAGTTTCTTCTTTTTTAAAGTCCCAGGGCTTTATAATGAGATTAACATTTCTCAAAATGTTCTCTAGGGATCCCTTTCAGAATCCATAAGGTCAAAGCTATTTTCACAATAATACTATGACATTATTGGCCTACTAAAATACCCCTCCAACTATATAGCTTTGTGAGGCCAAATTTTCTTTATATAATTCAACCAAAACAACACATCACAATAGATTCAATGCAGAAACAGATAGGCAAATCCATCTGCTTTCTATTAATACAGACACTAAAGAGATTTGTAAAAATATGTAAACAATGACTCGCCTTCTCACTATTTTTTCTTTTGAAAAATATGTTTAATTTTCATAAAATATTTTATTTATGTTAATTTGTAATGGGCTAAAATGTTATCAGTTTTGATTTCTAATATAGTAAATATTATTAATAGGTATAATCCAAACAAAAGCTCTTTGGAGTCCTCAATAAATTTTAAGGATGTCAAAGAGTTCCCAATAATTTTTCAGAGTGTCAAGGGATCTTGAGATCAAAAAAAGTCTGAGAATTACTAGACTAGATAATCTTTGAGTCCTTGTAGTTCTAAATTTTATAATTCTTTGAGGAATGAGAAAATTCTTAATTTTGTTGCTGATTCTAGACTAGATAATCTTCAAGCCTTTTCAGTTCTAAATTTTATAATTCTTTGAGGAATGAGAAGATTCTTAATTCTGTTGCTGATTCCCCAAAATATCCCCACCCACACCCTGAACCCACGCCTCCAGTGGTTTAGCCCTGGAAGTTTAGGTTTCAATATCTGGTTTTTAATAAGATCTGACTCTCCCAGTTCCCTCCACTCCCAAGGGCTGGTTCTGTGGCCTGGGACTGGGCCTGGACAGCCTGAACCAGATTAAGGACAACAAGTTTCGGCCCTGTTTGAGCCTGTGGGTTTTGGAGGCAGACAGTCACAGCTGAGAAAACAGGTGAGGGAGAGAGATCGGGAATCTCACTAAAATCACAAATGTCCAGCAGTCGTGCGAAGAAACAGGCGGTCCTGAAGTAGCCCTCAGTAGAATGTCCAGGCTGAGCTACCTTTGAGGGCAAAGCCTGGACCAGAGAAATAACAAGAGAGGCATAAATACAGTTTCAGGGAGTCCTTAGTCTGAGGGGGCTGCCTTCAGATAGCCTCTAGCCTGAGGGACAGTTGACCTCTGCTCTCAGGGACCCTTTGGACCAAGGAGGAAACTGGACACTGAGAAAAACAATGTCCTAAGACCCAAGTTAAATCTAAGTTGCCTTTTGTGGAAATAATGGGACTCAAGAGGTAGGAGCTCTGAAGTATACTAACCTAAGCTACTAGTCTGCTCTTTGGCTTGGATTTTAGTCTCACAGCACCTCAACCATTTCCCTGACCTGGGTCTGGGATGGACTGAGGAAAAAACAGATCCGTTCTCTACACCTGGGCTTGTGGGCCCCGGCCCAGCTGCTCCCATCTCTGGCTCTGTTCCCCTTCTTACAGTCATCACTCTATGCTGTGTCTTCAACTGCCGCGTGCCCCGGACCCGAAAGGAGATTGAAGCCCGTTACCTGCAGAGGAGGGCAGCTAAGATGTACACGGACAAGCTGGAGACCGTGCCCCCCCTGACGGAGCTAACTGAAGTTCCCGGAGGTGAGGGCTCCCTTCTTTTCCCCCAGATGCCCCCAGTCCAAACTCCCTGTCACATATTCCTTCCCAAGGTCCCTCCATCCCAAACTTCTCTGTCCCAGATTCCTTCACTCCAAAGTTCCGCATCCCACCAAATTCTTCTACAGCAAACCCCTTCACCACTAACTCATTAGGGCTGAGAACCTGGGGGAAAGGGAGACCTTCCCAGGGTTTGCAGAGCTGCCCAGTCACACTGGGGATTGTGGACCGGTGTGGAGAACATTGGGCCCCTGAGTGTTTTTGCCACATGTAGAGTGGTTACTAAGTGAAGGAAGCTGGGGGGATCCTGGGGGGAGGTTCAGGAAGGGGGAGAGGGACCTAGAAAGCCAGAGGAGTCCCTGCAAAGAGCAGGACCAGGATGGTCAAGTGTGGTTGGGAGGCTAGAGGCAAGATCCAGAGTGACTGCTCGGGACTGGTCCTGGCTTCAGGGTGAGGGAGGGACACAGAATTAAAGATGCAAGGACCCAGCTCCATCTCCCCCATTCTACCAAGCAGGGAACATGCCTCAGAGAGTTATCTGTCCATGATCATGATGCTAGAGTGTATCCGAGTCGAGTCTTCTGGACTCCAAGTCAGGGTGGACTGTGAGCGGAGGGAGAATGGGCCCCAGGACCCCGAATCCCAGGACTGACTCCATATCAGTATTTGGGGGGCAGATAGATGAATGACTGAGACCTCAAAGCTCAGGGAACAACCAATGGGACTGGGCTAGAAATGGCAGTTCTCTGTGTCTCTCTGTCTTTCTGTCTCTGTCTCTGTCTCTCCCCCTCTCCTTTCTATTCTCTCTGTCTCGCTCTCCCTCTCTGTCTCTGTCTCTTTCCGGTACCCTTACCTCCTCTTTCTCTCCCCCCCTACTTCCTTTCCTCTCTCCCTCCCCTCTCTCCTCTTGACTTCCAAGAAGACAGGATTTCCTCCCTTGTGACTGAGCGGCCAGCTACTTCTATACTTTCCTTCTGGCTTTTCAGTGCTCAGCTTGTCCATTTCTCCTAAGGCACAGCTTGGTTGGGAGAAGAGAAAGTCTTCTAGGAGGAAGACTGAAGTTACGAGTTAAAAGAACAATGCAGACTAAAAACTAACACAACCCTGGCTATTTGGGATTCATCATAAGAATTAGGATGGACAGCACTGAGGTGACAAATTTCTCTCCCACTTGAGTTAGAGAGCCCTATTTCAGATTCTGAATTTGGAATAGAAAATGGAAGCCTAAAGAAGCCACACTATGAGATTTTGAAATTGGAAAGGAACCTGAGAGGTGACTGGATCACAGTCATAGATTTTAGAGTCGGAAGGAAGGTTATCTGTGGTCCAGCTCCTTCATTTTACAGATGGGGAAACTGAGGCCTAGAGAAATTAAATGTCTTCCCCAAGCTCACACAGGTGGTAAGTGGCGAGCCAAAATTCAAACCTGGAATTCTTTGACTCAAAGTCCACATTTTCAGATCATCTATTCCAACCCTTTTATTTTTTCAAATGAAGATACTGAGGTCCAGAACTGTAATCTTGCCCAAGATGAATAAATGGTCAAACCCAGATTTAAATGAGAGTTCTCTAATTCCATTTCCAGAACTCCTACATCTGATTCTACTTTGAAAAAGAAGGATTTTTCAGACAGCTCAAAAGACTTGAAACCAGCAAACCAGTGCAGATATAGTTGCTAAGATTAAAGCACCTTGTTGGATACCAAGTCAATGCAGAACTTTGGGGAGAGGAGAAATTGATGAAGGGAGTTGGGGGAAAAGGAGAGAATGAGGTCACCCTGGAGATTGATCAAACAAGTGTTGAATCGAATGGAGTTGAATCAAATCAAAGATTTCCAGAAATGAAACCAGCCATCCCATTTGCTAGGGAATCTTTAAGAAAAGGATGGAGAACTGCATTGGTGGGAATGTTGTAGAGGTGACAGCTATTCAGGTACTGATTAGCTTAGATCATATTATCTCTGGTCTAGGGTTCTATGGGCCACGGAGGTGAATCTTTGGAGTTAGAAGGAGCCTTAGAATATAGAACATGGAAGAAGGAACTCTAAATATGTTAGATAGGTGCTATATATTAGATTATTTGTTATGCATATTATATAGTCCACATTCATTATATATGTATCTATATATGCATGTTACTTTAACCTTTTATTTTTATAGATTCAGAAACTGAGTCCCAGAGAGAACTTCCTAACTTCTGGGGAACTGAAGGGGTTGAGAGACAGAAGTCTAGGAAAACCCAGGAGAGAAAAGGAGAGAAGGAAAGGAGAGAAGGAAAGGAGAGATAGTGGTTTTGACTCGTAATATTGGCTTAGCCAGAGGCAGAAGACTGGACCAAGTGACCTCCAGTAATGATAATAATGGCTTTGTAATTTTGTGTCTTGTATATGTCATAATTCTTTTTTTTTAAAGGCACAGAAAAGTAGAAGAAAAACTGGAGAAGAGCAGCAGATATGAATGAAGGGATGGAACATAGATCTTATGATGAAGGGGGATAGGACTTAGGGAGGAGATGATGGGATCCTTGTCAGATTCTGTGAAAAGTTTCCTGGTGTGAGAGAGTGAGAAGACACTGATTTGAAGCAGAACATCTTGTGGTCAGACCCAAAGAAAGATGCACTCAATGTGGATTTTCATAGGAAGGAAGTGTCTGGGAGAGTCCCAGCTCTTAGAGACATCCATCCTTGGAGGTGCTTTATACTCAGGGAGCTTTGACAGGCCGGGGAGAGAAGGGTTGGGGACAGGGAGAGGTAGGGGTAGTGAGCAGGAAAGACCACAGCACTAGGTGTCAGAAGACCTGGACCCTAACCCTTACTTCCTTTTGTGCTATATGATTGGAACTGGAGTACTCACTTGGGTGGCTTCATCTCTCTGGGCCTCAGCTTACTCAAGGGGCAACAAGATTCTGGGTGAATAAAGAGCTGGATCAGGAGTTAGAAGGTCTACATCCAAATATGACCTCAGACATTTACTGGCAGTATGATACTGGGCAAGTTTACCTCAATTTCCTCATCTATAAAATGGGGATAGTAACAGCACCTCTCTCTCAGGACTGTTGTAAGGATCAAACGAAGTAATGATTGTTGGCTACTTAGCACAGTGTCTGGCATATAGTAAACACTCTATAACTGTTAGCTTTTATCTATGAGAAGAAAGGATTGAACCCTATAGCCTCCAAGGCCCCTTCCATCTATGCTCCTGTGACTTTTTCTCTCATTCTGTTTCCTTCTCTGCAAAATATGGACAGTTATCTGGTCTATATCACTTAGGGAGGGGATTGTGAGGCTCCCATGTGAATATATATGGGAAAGCATTTTGGAAAGTATAAAAGCATGGAGGAGAAAGAGATGAGAAAGAGATGAGAGAGAGAGAAAAAAACAGACAGGGAGAGAAAGAGACACAGAGAGATGCGGGAGAGACAGAGACATAGAGAGAAAGACAGAAAAGGAGAGAGGAAGGGGAGAGAGAGACAGAGACAGAGAGATAGAGATAAAGACAAAGAGAGAAAGAGAGACCAAGACAAAGACAGACAGAGATAGAGAGACAGAGAGAATGTGCTGTCAAGGGAGCTCATAAAACTCTATGCCCAAAGGGCTCTGAGGGTGATCTTCCCAAGCTTTCATTCACCTCCTCTTCCCCATCATCTCTCCCTTCTGTTACCTTTCTCTCCCCAACAGGTGACAAAAAGAAGAAGAAGAAGGACACCGTGGACACAGTAGCCATCAAGGTGGAGGAGGATGAGAAGAAAGAGGGCAAGAAATGAAGGGCCTCCCTGACCCCCATGTACCTCACAGACTCAGAGACTGTCCAAAGGGGCTCTAGGAATCATGGGCCCAAAGCCCTCATTTGACAGAGAGGAGGGGAAAGGACTTGCCCACAATCACACGGCAAGCCAGCGGCAGGGACAAGCCTAGGACCCAGCCCTCCCAGGGTCTGGTCGAGGGCTGTTTCCAGAGCTCTCTTTTCCTTCCCAGACTCTGTTCCTTCCACAGAACGATGGCCCAAGCAAAGTCACCATGTGGCCCTGAGTGTCCCTCCTTGTTCTATCTTCCCCTCACTCATAGACCTTGCCCATTCTAGGACCTGCTCTGATCTCCATGAGGGCGGGGGTTTCTTAACAAAGCTAATTAGAGCACCTGCCATTTCCAGGCTTCTCTTAGAAGGACAAAGTGCTTTTGGTCACAATCCTACCAGGGAGATTGCCAGTCTTGCTATCTGAGGGACAGTGGGGCATAATGGGGGACATGAAACCTTAGTTTAAAATCCCTCTGAAATGTACTGAGTGACCAAGGGTAAGTCACACTGGAGATGGTGAAGGGATGGAGAGGAAACCTTATGGTGAAAAGTTTACAGGAATTAGGGTGGAGACGGGAAGGCTGAGTGATAATGGTGTCATTGGCAGGCTCCATAAAAAGTCTAAAGCTAATTCTCATGGCACTTGGTCTGGAAGTCCTTCCTGATGCCCTCACTCTTGCCTTTCCCCTTGGACATCACAGGGCACCTGGTTTTGTACCTCTCTTGTGTACTTACTACATAATACTGTGTATTGTGGTTATTTGTGTTGGTGTCTTGTCGCCCTAACTGCTAGCCCTGCCAGGTCAAGGGCACAGATTTTTAAGTTTTTTATTTCATCCTGCACCAAGTGCAAAGTTTTCAACAGAGTAGGTGCTTAGTAAATGTTATTGAAATAAATGTCTTATCTCGTCTACTAAATGGTGGAAATCATGAGGATGGTCTATTAATCTTATCTCCCTCAAAACACCCAGCATGCAGTATGCATTTAATAAAAATCTGTTGAATGAATGAACGATGAATGGGATTTTTATAGAATACAGTAGGAGGCATTTTCCAAATGGAAGGAGTGTTACCATCAAAACTGTGGAAATAGAAATAATCTTCATCCCCAGGGAGACAGGAGAAGGTTTCTTTAGAGAAAAAGATCTGTGAGGAGCAGAAGTGGGAAATTAAACTAGAAATTTTGATTGGGGACAGAGTACAGAGGGTGAGTTGAGAAGTTTGGAACTTCCCCAATGTGGTATAATCAGTCATTAGAAGTCCTACTATAAGGGAAGCAAGGGACAGAAATAGCCTACCAGTGGGCATGGCTAACATAGAGATGAACTGGTTAATGCGGGCCTCATCCACCCACAGTTTGGATTTATGTGGGTCTTATCCATCTGAGGTTTGGACATAGATGGGATTTATCCACTTGTAGGTTTGGATTTTAACCAGGATATTTATATAGGGGAATCTTTTAAAAACCCACACATTTCAAATAAGTCTTACAAGGATATTAATCAATACTTTGTTAATCTATGTCTCCTGATGGTGTTGGTATATGATGGATAGTCCACTTTCACGGGTCCATTGTTTCCCAGGAGACAGAGACTTTGTTTCATATGTGATCTATCTTGCATCCAAAGAGAATTCAACCAACTTTCCCTTCACCACTGGCTTAGACCCTTAGGGCTTCTTGCAAGAATAGTATATTATTAACAGGGAGCCAATAAATACTGCATTTTTCTGACTACAAATGGCACTCCTTTCTTCCCCCGATCTCCTCACTTCTCATCCCACTGGAAAAAAAAAAAAAACAGGCTTGTATGAAACCTGGACGTAGCTTATAGTTGTATTATTTGTCCTTATCTCAGATCTCAAACTAGCTGGTTGGGAGTTAATGCATTCAGAGAGTCTCTGGGTGGAAGGCACATTGTACAGTTCAAGCATTTAGCATCTCCCTCCAAGATGGCAGAAGCAGCTCTGATCAGCTGACCTTTGAAGTCCCTGAGAGTCGCCTCTACCTGCCTTGAAGGTGGGCATTGCATGTTGGCCTTGGGAACCTTCTGGATGAAGTGCAGACTTGTAGCTTCACCTCCCTCCAGCACCATGAGCTACCTCCAGCCTTTTCTGGTTCTAAAGGATTTTCTACCTCTGAGGAGGCTGGGGAGGAAAAGTACCAACCGTGTTCTCATGACCTGTTTCAGGATCATATTACTCTCTTATCTTCCAGGAGAGCCCTGTACAAGGCACCTCTGGGGAGCTGGGGAAACTGGATACTCATGATCTTATCTCTGGAAGTTGCATACTGTGAGCCTGACACTACGGTATTTTAGAGTAAGGACTAATGGTTAGCTTCCCTGGTGGACACCTGGATAGAATCATATAATAGCAGAATCTGTTAAGATTATGAGGGACCTTAGAATATAGATCACAGGATGTCAAATCCAGAAGGGACCATAGATCACAGAATGCCATAGCTCTATATTTAAAATATAAAACAGAAAATGTTAGGGATGGAAGGGACTTTAGAACATAAAGCATAAAATATTGGCGCTAAAAATAACTTTAGGACAACCACAAAACACCCTGAAGTGTTTTACTTACCAGGTAAATCAACTGCCACCGCCTTAACCACCACTTCCCCTCAAAGTCAGCCCAAGAACCCTGAGAATAGCAGGCCTCCTCCCCCTCCCCATTCCTGTCACTCTTCCCTCCCCCTCCTTCCTGCATCCACTCCAGAACCCCAGACCTGCTTCCAGCCATCATCACTGAGGAGGGCAATCCTTGTGGAGAATGGACCCACTATCCTTGAAACCACCAGCACCACCCACTAAACAATTGCCATTAGTGAACAGGTAATTTTTTAAAGTTCTTACCCTAGAAATTGCAGCACCCCCCACCATGAGCTCTACTTCCAGCCTGGCTCCCATAGACATCATCCAGAGAATCAACCCCTGAGCATAAAAAAGTCATCTATACCCACCAGCTGCCATCAAGCCAGCTGGAAATCCAAGCACCAAAGCCCCCTGAGAGAGAGGTAGGAGGCAGCATGTGCCAGGACAATCAAACCACTCTCACCACTTCCCTTCCAATCTAGATGGAGATATCCCAGCTCTGCCCCCCAAGAGCCCTGGGAATAGCAGCATCCTCCTGCTCCCACCATCACTGCCCCTGCTTTCAGCTCAGCCTCCATAGCTATCACAGAGAGAATCACCTCTTGTAAAGTTGAGACTTGACAAGTGTTTCTGCCTCAGCCACAACCCCAGCTTTCTCGGTGGCCATGCTCATGAAGACCCTTTCTCTGTGAAAGCCTTTGTTATTGGCAAATGTTTTAACACCAGAAGCGGATCTGGTTTTATCAGTGACATTAGAAAATTAGACATTAGCAGTGAGATTAGAAGAAGTGACATTAGAAAAGATGGCTCTCAATCTGCTTTGTCACTGCCCTTCCACCAAAGACCATGAACATTTTCCTTTTGCAGTTAAAACCTCCTATATGTGTTTTTCCCCCATGTCTCCCTACCCCTTCCTCTGTTGCCCCCATAAGAAAATGAGCAGGGACTGTCTTGCTTTTCCTATCTGTATCCCCAGGACTTAATAAATGCTTTTAAAAAAATGCTTTTCCATACACTCATTGAAAATAGAATATCAGAATTGGGGAAGATTTTAGAATAGGGGACTTAGTGAAATGAATAGAATCAGGAGATATACATGGCAACAACAAGATTATGTGATGATCAGTTCTGATGGACTAGACTCTTTCCAACAATGAGATGATTCAGACCAGTTCCAAAGATCTTGTGATAAAGAAAGGCATCTACATCCAGAGAGAGGACCGTGGGGACTGAGTAGGGATCACAACGTAGAATTTTCACTCTTTTTGTAGTTGTTTGCTTGCATTTTGTTTTCTTTATCATTTTTTTCCTTTTTAATCTGATTTTTCTTGTGCAGCAAGATAATTGTATATATATATATGATTTAACATATATTACAGCATGTTTAACATATATTGGATTACTTGCCATCTAGGAGAGGAGGTGGGGAGGAGGGGAAAATTTGGAACACAAGATTTTGTAGGCATCAATGTTGAAAAATTATCCATGCATGTTTTGAAAATAAAAAACTTTAATGGAAAAAAAGAATAGGGGACTAAGAATGCCAAGCTGGAAATTATAAATAATAGAGGAGGATGTCCAGACTCAGAAGAGATGAAATTCACCTAAGATCACAACCTAGGTTCATTTGAGAACAAAAGTCTCATGAACAACAAATCAGGTAAGTCAAAAGAGAATTGTCAGTTTGTTTGGGGCATCCTTGGACACTAATCTGGCATTCTTAGGGGCCTATCTGAAGAAATGGAAGCTCTTAGACTCACCCCTTTCAACAGACCTTTCCTCAGTATTCTATTGCAAGGACAGCTTTCTGTGGTTAGCCCTCCCCCCTAATTCTCCCCACACCACGGGCCAATTCCTGCTGGGGACTTAGGGTTTCTTCTTGCTCCCTGAGACCACAACCCTTTTCTGAACAAACATTTCCTGGGGTGCCCCTCCTCCCTCCCCTCCATTTTTGGTGGTGTAACATGTGCATTGTCAGCTTTTTAGAAGCCCAGAGCACAAACACAGAACTTTCTGGGTATAAATCCTCAGTTGGTAGAGGGGGCCGGAAACTGCCCCTTGAGGGAAGGTAAAGGCTGCTACTGAGGAAGCTACTCAGGATGCTGACCCCCTCTTCTCCCCACTCCATCTCCCAAGAGGAAGCAAGCCTGTGATAACTTTCTAATTTACTTTTTTGTTTCTTCACTCAACTTCCAAGAAGCTGAGAAGCTTGATTACAGGTTGCAAAGTCTGAGGGTGGGAGGGATGGGAAATGCTAACCCCTGCTGCAAGCAGAGGCTTTGGGGGAAGTGACTGTCAGAGCACTGCCAGAGCCAAACCCCAAAAGCGTCATATTAGAGCTGGAAGGACTTTTGGGGCACGTCTCTTCCTTTACAGAAGAAGAAATTGAGGTCCCGGAGAGGGGAAGCTCAGTTGACCTACATCCTTCTTGTTGAAATGGAGGCTAAACTGAGCCATCAAATAGAACCCAAATCTTATAATCAGACTGAAAGCTAAAGGGGGGGCCACCTTGTTCTATTCCTGCCTTTTACACTTGGTGTCAGAGGAGGGATTAAGACATAGCCTGTGTCTGGTCATCTTAGACAGGAAAAATATAACCTTCCCTGTGGGAATGCATATAGAGCTCTTTCTAGAACATCCCCCCCCTCGGGGTCCCCTTACTCCCCATGGCTTGAGATGAGCAATTGAATAAAAAGAAGGCAAACCTTAAGCTCAAACTCATCTACATGTCTAGTCTCCAATCAGGAAAGCTTGGTGCTTGAAAGGATGACTTTTCTATGGAAAGAAAAGATACCTAGGATCTTGGAATAAGGGAAGGAACCCTCCTGCTTTGCCCAGCCCAAAGGGTTCCATCTACCCATCCCTTTCTGGGGGTGAACTACCTGAAAGTCAGCTATGATATAGAATGCCCAGGCCTAGAGATGAGTGGGCCCTCCCAGGGATCAGCCTGCCCCCTTTCCCCTGTGTAGCATCCCCATGCAGAGATGGGGCAATGGAAACATGTCCAGTGAGTATAAATAGGTTGTAGTAGGTGAGCCACCAAAACTTGAATGTGAGTAAGCAGCAAGATGGTGCAGCAGATACAGCACATGGTCTTGATTCAGGATGATGTAAGTGGAAATCTGTCTTCAGGCATTTAGCAGTAGCTAGTCACTTAACCTCTATTTACTTACTCATCTGTAAAATGGAAACCCATTGGAGAAGGAAATGACAAATCACTCCAATGTCTTTGCTAAAAACAAACAAAAAAAAAAACCTCCAAAGGGGGTCACATAGAATTGAATACAACTCTGAACAAAAAGACTCAGACTTCTGAGGAAGTGAAGTGGACAAATCAGTTATGAAAATGAAGGATTAGAGATGGGTAAACTGAAGAATATACTGGTAAGCCCAAGGCATTTAAAACATTTACAAGAAGATCACCAGCTACCTGAGTGTATGCTCTTTAGACTGAATCTAAAGATTTAAATTGAATCTTAGAATACATCTCAGAAGGAAGCACTTGGTGATACCAAATTCAATTTTTCATGTGCAATTCTTTTATTTTTAGCTTTTTATGTTCAAAATATATGCAACAATAGTTTTTGACATTCACTTTTGCAAAATCTTTGTGTTCCAAATTTGTTCTCCCTCCCTTCTCTTTCTCTTTCCTCCCCTAGATAGCAGATAATCCAATATAGGTTAAACATGCACAAATCTATATATATTTCCACAACTGTCATGCTGCACAATAAAAATCAGATCAAAAAAGGAAAAAAATGAGAAAGAAAACAAAAAACAAGCAAACAACAAAAAAGGTGAAAATACTATGTTGTGAATCACATTCAGTCCCCATACTCTTCTCTCTGGATGTAGATGGCTCTCTCCATCACAAGACCATTAGAATTGGCCTGAATCACCTCATTGTTGAAAAGACTCAAATTTGTAGCAGGATGGGATGATGAAGTTCTAGGGAAAAACCTGCTATTTTCTTTTTGAGGTAGAGCAGTATGCCAAGAAAGGGAAACCATTCTTGAAGAAAATCCTGAGGGCATTTAATGCAATCCCCTAGTGAGCAAAACATAATCCCCTCTACAAAATCAGAGACCCAGCTTCCTCCAGCTTTGACTTTAAGGCCTTTAGTGATAGGGAGTTCACTACTTCACAAGGCAATTCATTCCATTTTGACACTTTGCAGAGTTCATCTTGTTTCTTCTAGTAAAAAAAAGTTGGGTCAGTATTTATGTGCCTGTGCTAGCAGTAGGATGACTGAGGCATTGTGATGTAGTAGAAAGAGCTCCTGGGATTAGATTCTGTTCAAATCTCACATCTGATGCTGACCACTTGTGTGAGCCAGGGAAACTTCCTGAGCCTCAGTGGCCTTGTCTGCAAGTGAGGGTCTTCCCTTCTTGGATTGCCTTGTGTCAACTCTGCATAGATGCAAGGTCTTCCAAAAGCATTAGCTTAAAGTGACCCTAAGACCTTTGAAACACCTCTATCTTTTCTGTATTTAGTTATTACATGCTGGGTGCACCTCAAGGCCAGGGGCAGCTTTTGCCCTTCTTGACCCCCCAGAGTTTAGCACAGTTCTGGGAACACAGTAGGCTCTGAATAAATGTTTGTTGGCTGCCTTCCCGCCTACTTGACAGAGGGAGTTGGTCCGAGAGGGCCTCTGGGGTCCCTTCCAGCTCTAAATATAAGACTCTCCTCAAATTATCATATAATAACAATGTAGGAGGGAAATAAGATATGGATACACAAACTTTAAAATGGCTCATTACATGCTGAGAATTCCTTTTGATGCCCTTTGGATCCTTTGAGTTTATTATTGTTATTTTCATGAATTCTTTTTCCCTTGTAAGCAAAACCCCACTTTATCGCCTAGAATGGGTGCTAAGCAGGATGGGGAAGGGGGAGAAACAGGAGGAATTATGATCCCTGGGATAAACTCACTGAAGCGTGGAGCAGTCCTGGAGAGACATCTTAGATCTGGTGGAAGTCAGATTGTGGAAATAGTACATGGACATTGCCACCTAGGGCCAGGTAACCCAAGGCTGGGCAGTCATAGCCCATGTTGTACAGGCCAAAGATCAATCCTAGTTAAAACCAAGGTAAGGAAAAAGGGAGAGCTTAGCATTAGAGCCAAGACGGAGAGACACTACCAATAATAGGTGCATCAGGGTCATTCTAATGAATCTCTGATCCAATTCAATTGTTTCCATGTGAAAATCTAAGTTTAAATTCAGTCTCAGATATATACTAGCTGTGTGAATCTGAACACTTAACCTCAGGTTCCTCAACTGTAAAATGGGGAGAATAATACTATTTAGCATAGTACCTGGCACATAGTAGGTGCTAACTAAATGCCCTTTTTCTTCCCTTTTCCCCTCCCCCATAATGATATGGACTGCAATCCATCCATGTTTGCCTATCCTACTTTGTTCTTGTTCATATGTTCCCATAGATTCACTAGATAGGGCCCATCATATATTGGGGATTTTCTGTGAGTTCTCCTAATATCTTCTTTAATGTTTTATAATTTACAGTCATGTAATAGTACCATAAAATTGGAAAAAAAGAAAATGGGCAAACCAACCTTGAGAAATGGTCTACTGCTTTTTTTTAGCTTC
The DNA here is from genome assembly GCA_023553655.1 of Myrmecobius fasciatus. Classification (NCBI taxonomy): domain Eukaryota; kingdom Metazoa; phylum Chordata; class Mammalia; order Dasyuromorphia; family Myrmecobiidae; genus Myrmecobius; species Myrmecobius fasciatus. The sequence goes on along the minus strand of JAJPUD010002291.1, from coordinate 251,786 downwards.
TCCCTAAAATAAGGGGCCATCTTTCTAATATCAGTAGTCTTTGGGTTCATGATATAATAATATTTTTTATAGTGAATTGGACAGTACAAGGATAATCCCAATAAATCGGCAATCTCAAAGATTTGGTTGGTTCTTACAATAAGGTAAATTGTAACCCATCTGTAGCTGTCCATTATTTTCCACTCATTTTCAGGGTTTATTATCTTCCATTTTACAGAGAAGGACACTAGGAGCTCCTAGGAGCTCCTAAGGCACACAGATAGGAAGGGTCAGAAAGAAGACAGGCTTTCTTCCTCCAAGACCATAAAACTTACTCTACTCTATCAAGATTCTTTTCTATCTTCCTCCCAAAACAAAGATGAATGAAAAAGCTATATTTCCTGAGGAAGGGAAAATTTTTGTATTTATATTTATGTAGGAACTATCATATGCCAGGTACTATGTTAAATAATTTTACAAACATCACAATTATTCCCAAGATGTGGTTAATGTTACTATCCCCATTTTATAGATGAGGAAATCAAAGTAAACAGCCATATAAACTCATTACTGCCACATGGGTACTTGGTTTCTGAGGTATAGTGAGGCTTTCCATAGAAAGGGGTAAGAGTCCAAGATCAGTCACGCCTTAGGGTTAGAAGAGATCTTGACTCCAGGCTTATTTGTCAGAGGGGGAAACAGGCCTGAGCAGGACAGTAACTTTCTTAAGGCCACACAGTGCATTACTGGAACAACTGAGACTAGAACCCGGCTTCCAGCAATGTGTTTCCATGACTTCCTTCTCTCTTCCTTATGGCTGGAAAGTTCGGGTGATCTCTAGCTGAAGTTCAGTTTTAAGGTCAGTTTAATTGACCACAAGAAGTGTGGGGAACCCGACTATGGCCCCTTCCATGGCGGGAATGTGTCTACAGAAGTGGGAGATAAATGATTCCAGACAGGCCTGTGCGGGTGGAGGGAGGGCCTCCAGGGCCTCCTAAGATGGCCAGAGATGGGGAGAAAAGGAAGCAAAGAGAAAAACAGGGGCAGGAGGGGGGGCTGGGGAGAGGGCCACGAGACAGGGTGTCTCACAGGGCATGTTTTGGCTGGATCTAGGCCAAGGGGAGCTAATAGGTGGCACCTGGGCCCCAAGGAAGGAAGGAGGGAGGAGGCAGGTTATAAGATCACGGAGATCCCCTTTTAGGAGGCAAAGGATTGGAATCCAGAGGTGATGTGTGGTGTGAGTGTGCGTGTGATTATTCTGAATTCCTACCCATGAAGTAGTTAGCTAGTGGTTATTTCAAAGACCCAACCTTCGTCCTGGTCCCAGACAGAGTTCTAACTTCATGCCTTCATTCATCAATCCAGCAATAAACTTTGGCAGCCTCCTTCCTCCCTGCCTCACCCAGTCCTATGTACTATGGGGAGACCTGAGAATCTCTCCCTTTGTTAATAATTCCTTTTAAAATGGTCCTGATGATCAAGGCCAAGTTCACTAATCTATATTTAATTCACTTTCTTTTTTGAAAACTAGGAGAATGCTTGCCCTTTTCCACACCTGCCACATCCTTCCCATTTGACCCAGTTTCTCCAAGATTGCTGTGGCAGGGGCTTCCTAGAGCCTCTGTAATAAGGGACACGACCTGATTTGGTTCCTACTATAATAACATTAGAGCCCATTTCTACAGCATTTTAGGAGTTATCAACTGCTTTTTTTTAAAGAGCTCCATGAAATGGCCAGAAGCAAAGAATTCTACATCCACTTTTCAGATAAACTGAGATTCTGAGAGTAAATATTTTTGTTGTTAAGCCATTTTAGTCACATCCAACTCTTCATGACCCCTTTTGGGTTTTTTTTGGCAGAGATACTAGGGTGGTTTGCCATTGCCTTCTCCAGCTCATTTTATAGAGAAGGAAACTGAGGCAGGCAGGGTTAAGTGACTTGCCCAGGATCACACAGCTAGTGTCTGAGGCCAGATTTGAACTCTGGTCTTCCTGACCCCAAGCTCACTTAGCTGCCCCCAAGAGTAGATGAAACAGGCAAATCCAAGGGAACATGATCAAAATGGTGAGGAGCCTGAAAACCACATTCTATGAGGATTACTTGAAGGAACAGGGCCTCATTTACCCCTGAAAATAGAGGTGACTTGGGGTGGTAGAGGATGATCATTATCTTTAAGTGGCGTGGCATCTGGGAAAGAGAGTATTATGAGTTATGGAACCTTAATTCGAATGCTGGCTCTTCAACTGGGTCTCAGTTTCCTCATTTGTAAAATCTTTTCCAACTCTACTCATATTTTTTTCCATAATTAGACCTGGTCTTGGCTCCAGAAGACCAAAGCAAAGGTTGAAAGTTGCAGGGAAGCAGATTTCAGCTTCAAATGATTAGGGCTATCCAACAGTGAAATGGAGGCAGCGAGCTCCCCATCACCTGCACAGCTGGATGTGGGGCTGTGCGCAGGAGTCCTGCTCTCACTAAATGTCCTCTAAGGCCCCTTTCAACCTTGAGCTTCTAGGATGCTCTAACTTGCCCACAGTCCCCCAGGTACTATAAAATTGCAGGACTAGAATTGTAGCCCAGATCTCTGGACTACTAATCTTGTGCTTGGTTATAGAGCACTGGGCATGGAGTCAAGAAATTAATCTTCATGAGTTCAAATCTGGCTTCAGATAGTTACTAGCTGTGTAATCCTGGGCAAGTCACTAATCTGTTTGCCTCAATTTCTCCATCTGTAAAATGGGGATAACATAGTACCTACTTCCCAGTGTTTTGGGGAAGGCAGTAATTATAAAAGGACTTAGCACAGCAAGTGGCACACAGTAAGCACAATATGTTTCCACTTTTCTTAGACTTCTATTCCCTTTATACTATAAAATCAATAGGTTCCTTCCCAGATTAATATTTTAAAATATACAAAACACATAGATATAACAAGGCAAGGCAATTATATTAAAACACAGAAAGATGTACAGCCAGAGATACACACACACACACACATACACACACACACACTCATGGATCCCTAGAAATCCATCCACAAACCTCCAAGGTGTCTTTGAAACCAGATGATGAACCTTTGTTCTAAACTAGGTTTATTCTCCCTCTTGTTTCAATCTTAAAAGCACTTAGCCTTATGTTAGTGCTAGGAGATCCTGCTATTATGGATGGAAAGGAGCTCATAACTGGTACCCTCCGAGGGAATAGCAGCATACGGATCACTCTGAATATCACTGGCCAGCCACAGTGGTTAGAGCGCTGGCTCTGGATTCAGGAAGATGAGCTCAGAATCACTGAATAGCTGTGTGACCTTGGGCAAAACAAGCACTGAAATGCCTGCTCAATTCCCTTACCAGTTAAATGGAGATGATAGTACTTGTCTAAGTTATCATAAGCATTGAACAAGTCACTTAACTCATTTACCTCAGTTTCCTCAGCTGTCAAATGGGAATAATAATCCCCTCTGTCTCCCAGAATTGTTGTGAAGCTCAAATGACATAATTATAAAGTACTTAGCACAGTGCCTGGCACACAGTAGGATCTATATAAGTGTTAGATATTTATTATTATGAAATATTTGTAAAGCATTTTGGAAATCATAAAGTACTGTATAAATGTTAGTCATTATGATTATTATTAGCCACCTTCAACTGCACTGCAGCCTCTCAGTCTAAGAGTCCCAAAGATAGCCCTGGTACTACTTCTGTCCCAGTCTCCATTGCCATCCTTTGAAGGGAACAATCCTGACAGAGAGGGGACTCGACCTCCTTACCACCACTGCCATGGCCATTGACTAGCCAGTGGACCACTGGCTGGTCTCCATTCCAGCAGCTCTTTGGTGATGGGACTTGGCAAAGGCCTCTGTGGGCGCTGCAGGTCCTGCCTCCTTAGCAACCACAGTTACAGAAAGTTCTCATCACCAAAGCCTTTGGCTCAGTGTCAGAAGTAGATATGGCTTTTATCAGTGGAAATTACTTGAAAGAAAATATTTTAGCATCTGTTTTGTGGCTGCCCCATAAGGACTGATGATGGAGCCTTGTCATCTGATTTATAGTGAAACTGTCTGATCTATGATATCTGTCCCCTTCTTGTAAGCTTCTGGGGAGCAGGGATAGCCTCAGGTATTCTAGTGGATCTCTAGTATTTTGCATATAAGTGCTTAATAAATGCTTTTTTTCATTCAGTCAGTCTTTTTTCCATACATCCATTCCATAGGAACTGAGCTGCTATTTTCTTCCCCCAAGAAACCAGTTTGTTATCTTCTTGCCTTTTTTCCTCCCCCAAAGTTCACTCAAACCTCTTTTTATTCCCTTTCTTACTTTTCTTAGGCCTCTCTTCTGTCCTAGGCCCTGTCCTACAGTCTCTCTCTTCTACTGGTCTTCATCTTTGATTATGTCCCTCTTCTTCCATTTGTTCTGTTTGACTCAGAGCTCATTTGAAAATTTTCTGGGCAGTTCTGTTTGGTCTCTTTAGATGTCTAGCCCATCCTTTCTCATAAGAATCATTTGCAACTATTTCATTAAACTTTCATTCTGGAGGGAAAATCTCTAATCCCTTCTTGAAATGGAATTACTCAGTTAAACCATAATTCTAAGGTTCATCTGCTGATGAACAATAGATGCTGGCCAGAGATGCTTTGGAAGAGATGATTAACATCTGGATACTTAGTCAGGCCAAGAGAGATATAGAAAACTATATGTGTGACATCAACTATATTTAGTCACCACTCCCCTAGCCACCAAAAGATCTTCTCACATTGCAGTAAATATTAATAGTGTACCTGAACTGGGTATGCACAGGATGGTCACAAGGAGACTGGGAGAAAGCTTTAGAAGAAAAGACTGCAAGAAAAGATGGGGATTCAGTACCTTTGATGGAAGACATTTCCCTCTCTGAGTTCTGGGTTGGGGGTGGTAAAAAGCAGTCTTAAGATTTCATGATGCCTCGAATTAGGACTCCTAAATTCTAACCTCAGCAACGCCACTAATTCACTCCATAAACTTTGGGCAAGACATTGTTCTGGGTCTTAATTTTTTCATCTGTAAAATGAAGCAATAGGACAAGGTGATCTCTATGATCCATTCCAGCTCTGACATTTTTGTTTTGTATTCTAAGGACTGTCCCAGCTCTGACATCTGGGTTTTCTATAATCTCACATAAATAAGACAGTCTAAGGTAATTCCAGTGGGCTTAAGAAAGGGCACTTCTCATGGCTCAGTGTGTGTTTGAAGAACAGAGAATCAACCAATCCATCAATGAACATGAATTTATTGAGTCCCTGCTATATGTAAGATACAGAACTGTGCTAATGTCTCTCTGTTTAGCATGAATGAGCACCAGACCCTTTCCCCTAAGATCACCTTTGGCTCCCTCTGCTTGAGCTGAATGGCTACTATCTTCCTATCAATTTTTAGAAACATTCTTTCTGATTATCCTCTTCTCCAGAGTTCTCTAAAGGCCTCAGGGTTCTCCCCCCCTCTCCCCATGAGGCCTATGAGACCCAATATCCTAAACTTTGATAACCCTATCCTTGCCCAAGGAGCCTGTCTTCTCCCTCTGACCCTAACTCCTACCTAATTGGTCAAAGATAGGTTCAGAGTTCCCTGATCTGCCCACTCAGCCTTGGAAATCAATCCTAAGCCACTCAGCCTTCTGAGCCTCAGCTCCCTGAGAGGTTAAGGAGGGGAGTGAAATCCTCAGGAAAGCAGCAGGAATCCAGGAGATCCTAGAAGGAAGTGCAGGAAAGCTTTCAGAGATAGAAGGGAGCTGGATGGGGTGGGGTGGGGGTGGGGTAGGGTGGAAGAATTCAGAGCAGGTGAGGAGAGGAGTTCACTGGGCCATCATGGCACAAAGGGGCCACAGCAGGAGGCCAGGTGTGATCTCTGAGGAGACCCTGAAGGTGGTGGCTGCAGAGTTCAGCTCGGCTATCTCACGCTCTATCCATTTAGAGTACTCGCTGATCCGAGAATAGACTCCTGGGGTTTCCAGATGAGCACACCCCAAGGACCAGCTCACTACCCCTACTTGGAACCACGTGTGGTCAACCTCACAGACGAGCGGGCTCCCATCATCCCCCTGCAGAGAGAGGCGAAGGGCACTTATTAGGGAGGGCTGGGAAGGGTGAGGGGCAGAGGTCTGCCTGACTCTGGGGAGCCACATGTAGCACAGGCTGATGTCCAGGCAGCATCGGAGCCTGGGCAGGGCACAGGGACAGCACTGAAACCTAGCCTCAGATATCAGCTGTGTGACTCTTGACAAGTCACTGAATCCTGATTCAATTTCCTTATCTGTAAAATGGGGGTAACTTACCCAACCGAATTGAGGAAGGGAAGGTAAAAAGGTAGCAGGAGAGTCAGGTGACAATATTTGTAGACTGCTTGGCACAGTATCTGGCACATCATCACGACCATTGTGACAAGATTATTTGGGAAGTCTACTTCTTCTTGTGGTATGTATTTAGGACCTGAAGATCTCCTGAGATTTTTCAAATCTGTAAGCCTTACTGATAATTCATTCAGGCATAAATGATATTTCCAGGACACATTGGAAGGCATTACTATGGGATTATAAAGTTGTGGGCAAGAATCGAATCATTCTGGGAGCACAGATGATGTCTTCATCCCTTCTTTCAGTTATAGGTAAGAGCTTCAGAAGGAAAAAGACAGATTTGGAAGATGAATAGCTGGATGAAATCTGAATAGCTGAACTAGGTAAGGAGAGACAGGAGAGGTAGGAGTAGAATATGCCAAATGAGAACCAGGAAGAAAACTTTTGCTCAGAGTCTTCTAAACCTTACCATGCTCTTTCTACTAGAAAAGGAAGGGTGGAAGGTACATATGCATGTGTATCCATATCCATCCATCCATCCATCCATACATACATACATATATATACAAAACACATATATGCATATATACATATGGGTGCATGTTGCTGCTGTTCAGTTATGTCCAATTCTTTAGTACCCCATGGACCACAGCACACCATGCTCTTCAATCTCCCACTCACTGTATCTTGAAGTCTGTTAAAACGGCTACATCACACATAACTATTTTCAATAATGAGATGACTGAGTCCAGTTCCAATGAGCTTGTGATGAAAAGAGCCATCCACATCCAGAGACAGGACTGTGGGAACTGAGTGTGGATACCAACATAGCATTTTTACTTTTTGTTGTTGTTTGTTGTATCTTATTTTCTTTCTCATTTTTTCCTTTGTGATTTATTTTTTCTTCTGCAGCATGATAACTGTATAAATATGTATGCCTACATTGGATTTAACATATATTTTTGTCATGTTTAACATATATTGGATTACTTGCCATCTAAGGGAGGGAGTGGGGGGAAAGGAGAGAAAAATTGGAACACAACATTTTTCAAGGGTCAATGTTGAAAAATTATCCTTGCATATGTTTTTGAAAATAAAAATCCTTAATAATAAAATTTTAAAAAGAAAAAATCAGATGGAAGAAAACTGATTTATGAGTATATTGTTAAATCTAAATTGTTTGATAATGAAGGTAAAATTCCTCTTTGAATGTGTTTACATATTAAAATGTCAAGGAAAATGAAAATTTCTCAGTCCAAATTGTAAAAGATCTCAAATTCTCCCTTCCATCATTAAGATGTAGGAAGGTGAAAAAAAAAAAAACTCCTACATCAAAGCCTCAAAGAAAAATGAAAATTGGCCTCAGCCCATAAAAGAGATTAAAAAGGATTTTAAGAATCAAGTGAAAGAGGAAGAGGACAAATTGGGAAGAGAAATGAAAGTGATACAAGAAAATCATGAAAAAAAGAGTTGACAGCTTGGTAAAGGAAGCACAAAAAAATAGTGAAGAAAATAACACCTTAAAAAAACAGAATAGATCAAATGGTAAAAGAGGACAAAAATTCAGTGAAGGGAAGCATGATTTGAAAAGTAGAACTAGCCAAAGGAAAAAAGTATTACAAAAGCTCCATGAAGAAACTCTTTCCATGGGGTAGCTAGGTGTCGAAGTGGAAATCAGGAGGACCTGAGTTCAAATCTGGTCTCAGACACTTAACACTTCTTGGCTGTATGACCTTGGGCAAGTCATTTACCCCCAATTGCTTCAGCAAAAAAAAAAGAAAGAAAAAAAGAAACTATTTCCATAAAAATCAGATTTGGACAAGTGGAAGTAAATGATTTTGTGAGATGTCAAGAAATGATAAAACAAAGAAGAATTTTAAAAATAGAAGAAAATATGAAATATCTCATTGAAAAAACAACTGATCTGAAAAATAGATTGAAGAGGAATAAGTTAAGAATTATTGGACTACTTGAAAGTCATGATCAAAAAAAAAGAGCCTATATATCATCTTTCAAGAAATTATTAAGGAAAATTGTCCTGATATCTTAGAACCAGAGAATAAAATAGACATTGAAAGAATTCACCAATCACCTTCTAAAAGAGACTCTCAAAATGAAAATTCTCAGGAATATAATAACCAAATTCCAGAGACCCCAGATGTAGAGAAAAACATTTCAAGCAACCAAAAAAAACCCAATTAAAATATTATGGAGCCATAAAAAAGATAATACAAGATTGAGAAATTTCAATACTGATTCAAAGGATCAGAGAACTTGGAATATGATTCTGGAGGGCAAAAGAGCTAAGATTACAACTAAGAATCACTTACCTAGCAAAGCTGAGTATAATTCTTCAAAGTAAAAAATGGACATTCAATTAAATACAGGACTTTCAAGCATTGCTGAGGAAAAGATCAGAGATGAATAGAAAATCTAACTTTCAAATACAAGACTCAAGATATGCATAAAAAAGTTAATGGGAAAGAGAAATCATAAAGGATTTAATAAAGTTAAACTATTTACATTCCCACATGGGAAATGATATTTGTAATTCCTAAAAAATTTTTCATTATTAGGACAGTTAAAAGGAGAACATGGGTGTGAACTGAATATGATGGGATGAATATCTAAAAAATAAAAGAATATTAAGGGGTGAGAAAGAATGCATACTGAGCAGGGGAAAGGGAGAGGTAAAATGAGGTAAATTATTTGACATGAGAGGCACACAAGAGATTTTATTTTACATTGGAAGCAAAGAAGAAGGAAGTAGTGGGGAACACATGAATTTTACTCTCATTAAAATTGGCTCAAAGAGGGAATAACATATAGATTCCAGGGAAAGGGGATATCAAAAGAGACCAATAGGAAAGACAGATTGAGGGAAGCAAAACAAGTTGAGAACGGACAGGATGAAAACTAAGAATAAACAGGAGGCCAAAAGGATGAAGGGAAATAGTAATCATTACTGTGAAAAAAATTTTTTTACACCAAGTTTCTCTGAGAAAGACTTCATTTCTCAAATATATAGAGAACTGGGTCAAATTTTTAGAAATAAAAGCCATTCCTCAATTGATAACTGTCAAATGATATGAACAGGTAGTTTTCAGACAAAGTAATCAAAGCTATTTATAATTATCTTTAAAATGCTCCAAATTAATACTGATTGGAGAAATGTAAATTAAAATAACTCTTAGCTACCATTCCACACCTATTAGATTGGCTAATATGTCAATCTATGACAAAATGGAAAATGATAGATGTCAGAGAATGAGAAAATTAAGACTCTAATGTACTACTAGTGAAGTTGTATACTGATTCAACCATTCTGGAAAGAAATTTGGAACTATGCCGAAAGGGCTATGAAACCATACATATCCTTTGACTAAGCAATACCACTACTAGGTCTGTATCCCAAAAACATAAAAAAAACAAAAAAGGAAAGGACCTCTATGTACAAAAATATTTATAGAAGTTCTTTTGGTGTGGCAAAGAATTGGAAATTATGAGGATATCCATCAAAGAATGGATGAATAACTTGTATATGATTGTAATAAACTATTACTTTATTATAAAATATGACAAGCAAGGTACACTCAGAAAAACCGAGACTTAGATGAACTGATATAAGGTAAAATGAGCAGAACCAGGAGAACATTGTATATAGGAACAGCAATACTATATGTAATGAACTATGAATAACAACTCTTCTCAGCAATACATTGATCCAAGACACTTGGAGAGACTTATGATGACAAATGCTATCCATTTGTAGAGAAAGAACTGAAGGAGTCTGAATTCAGATCAAAACATAGTTTGTATGATTGTACATGTATAACCTGTGTAAAACTAGTTGCCTTCTCAATGGGCAGGAAGAAAAGAGAGGGAGAATTTGGGACTCAAAACTTAAAAAAATATTAAAATTGTTTTTACATGTAATTGGGGGGAAATAAAATATCCGACTTTTTTTTAATAAAAAGAAAAGAAAAGAAAACTGCTTGAAAGTGGTCTGTTGTATCTACTGTTTTTACCCCCAGGGTCTAGCACAGGATCTTGTCCTATAATTGACATTTAATAAATGTTTGGGGAATGAATGAACTGAGTAATGAGCAAAATTGCAAGAAATACAGATTTTAGTACAATCTGAGAAAAACCTTCCTAACAACTAAAGCTACCCAAAAGGAAAAGGAGCTAGCTGCTTTTGGGGACAGTGAGCTTGTGCTCCTACTATAATGAAGGCCTTCAAGGGAAGAGGCTGGATAATTAATCCAGCTCTGTTACACCTGAAAAACTAAAAAACTAATAACTAATAATAACTAAATAACAATAATAATGTAAAATAAGTATAATAATAGCACCTACTTCCCAGGGTGAGAAAATCAAATGACATAATATTTATAAAACACTGAGCATGGTGCCTGGCACATAATAGGCACTATATGAAGCTAGTTTTGATTATTGTTATCAATGTAAATTATATCACCGTAATAATAATAAATAAAATAATATATAACAATGCAATAATAATCATTATCACCAATATTTATATAGAATCATGCTGATGATTAACAATAGTACCATTGATATAGTGCCCTAAAATTTGCCAATTGCTTCATTAACATAATCTCATTTTATCTCTATTATAATTCTGGGAAGGAGCTGCTATTATTATCCCCATTTTACAGAGCAGGAAATTGAGGCAGGCAGAAGTGATTTGCTCCAAATCACCCAGCTAGGAAGGGTCTGAGGCTGGTTGGAGCCCGGGCCTCAGAGGGCCAGAGCTCTATGAGCTCAGAGGGCGCTCTTACTCTCTCTGGCCCCCCAGGCTGCCTGTGCGTTAGGATGTTTGCCCCCAAAGTCGTTCCCTTCTCAGATAACAATGACGGGGGTCGGGGACCCAGGAAAGTTTCTCTCCGTGGCTCCCCCACAGAGGACATTTGCTCCTCCCAGAACTCACGTAGCAGAAGTCCCTTCCTCGGGAGTAATCGCTGCACAGCATGCTGGAGGAGATGATGCGGACGATGCTGGGCACTTCGGAGATGTCGTGATAGAGAGTGTCGCAGTCATCATTGTGCATGATCGTGATCTCGGCTTCCTGGAGGACCGGCGATAGCGGCACTGTGAGGGGTGAAGTGGGGAGGAGGTTAGCCAGAAAATTCCATCATTAGACAACGGCTTCTTTCGTTAAATCACGTCTTGCTCGGGCCCTTTGTTCAAATACTAATGCTCCTGGGGGGGGGCAAAGATCCATTTAGGGCCTTCCCCCTTAGTGCAAGTTTTCCTGGGGAGCCGGGGGAGAGGGATTCCTAAATGGAGAAGGGACCTCCAATCATGGCACCCCTCATTTTGGTTCCAGGGAACGTGTTGAAGATAGGTCTCAGGGAACGAGCATTGACCAGGGCACGCAGAGAGCCAGGGACATCAGACAAAATAGGACACCAGGTCCATAATTAACCTGTCAGCAAACTGAGACACTGCAGATGAAACAGGGAAGAAATTGTGGCTGCTCTGGGCAAATAGTAGGCTAGAAAGGAAACAGGCTAGATTAATTAATAATACCCCAAAATAAATCAGTCAGAAAGTAGGCAGATGGAAATGTAAATAGAAACTGAAGTGGGTACAATGAGGGATATGATCTACAAGAGCTAAGGAGGAAGAGCCCAAGACCAGTGAAGAACACAGGAGGAGGAGAACAAGGCTGGACTTGCTCCCAGGGGGCTATTTTCTCACCATTTTCGTCCGGTTCGCCCACTTTGGTCTGGCCCCAGCCCGTTATCCAGCAAAAGGACCCGACTCCAAATTTTATGGCAGAGGAGGCAATGCAGACAGGGGAGATTTGCTTGGTGTAATTCACCCTCTCGGCCAGCTTGAGAAGAGCTAGGTTGTTCTCCCGGCCGATCCATGACCAGTATCTGCTCTGCTGGTAGTTGGGATGGATTACCACTTCCTGGACCATGACCCGAACAGAATACCCAGCTTTTTCTTCATTGAGTAGTGTGCTCCCCATAAAGACACTTAAAGTAACGTTGCTGTTGGAGAGAGGGAAGACATTTTGTTATCATCACATCAAAGTGGAAAGAGCATTGGATTTGGGGATAAAGGGGGTGCACCAGAAAACATGACCTTGGGTTCTGTGCCATCAACTAGAGGACCACCTTGGGTCCTTGCTGTGCCATCAGCTAGTGGCAGACCTTTGGTCCTGGTTGTACCATTAGCTAGCTGGAGATCTTGAGTAAGCTACTGAATCTCCTGGACCACAGTTTATTCATCTGCAAACTGAGAGGGGTTGGACTAGACAATTCACTCTGTAAGATCTCTGGCATGAATGAAGGGAACACCATGGCTTTTGAGAGTGTTGTATAGAGTGAGATTTCAGAATCTTAAGTACCAGGAATTCCTCTGCATCCTCCCTGGCCTGTGGTCACCCAAACCATGTTTGAATACCACCAGTAACAGGGAGATCACTCCGAATCCAGACAGTGCAAATATTGTAGAGTATTAAAAAGTTCTTCTTTTTACAGTCAAAATATGTATTCTTTTTTCCCCCAAGTACCACACTTGTTTATGACTTCTGGCATCAAGCAGAAGCAAGATTCAGTGAATAGTGCCATCCAAAAGGGAAGCTTTTGTAGAGAAGCTTTGGGTATCTGCTTGAGACCTATGCTGTTCAATGTGTTCCACAATGACTTGGATAGACATAGACGTCAGCTTTATCAGACTTTATTAGACTTACAGATGACAAAGAATCAGAGAACCTCAGAGTTGGAAGGCACCTCAGAGGCCATAAAATAAACCTGGGGGCAGCTAGATGGTATAGTGGATAGAGCATGGACTCTGGAGTCAGGAGGACTCAAGTTCAAATTAGGCCTTAGGCACTTACTAGCCGCCAGATCCTGGGCAAGGCACTTATCCCCAATTGCCTCCCCCCAAAAAATAATCAACCTGGGACTGAACAGAAGTCCTTTTTACAACCTAACCCAGCTAACAATAACCTAACCTCTGTTCAAAGAACTCAGGGGGAGCAAGAAACTACTTATTCCTAAGAAAACTCATTCTGCTTTGGGATCACTCTAATGACTAGAAAATTTCTCTTTATATCAGCCCCAATGTGCCTCTTTGCAACTTCCATTCATTGTTCCTAGGACAAAGTAGAACAAATCCAATCTCATCTTCATTATAATCCTCAAAATATTTGGAGATGGCTATGGGGGGGACACCCCCCAAGATTTTGCTAAGATAAATATTCCCATTTTCTTTGGCCAATTCTCTTAGATTAGGACTTTTGCCATCCTGGTCCTTTTCTGGATATTGTCCAAGCTAGTCAATATTCTCCCTAAAATATGGCTTAGAACTAAACATCCAGATGTGATTTGAGCAAGGCATAGGGACAGCAGGGCCATTCCCTCTCCAGTTCTGTACACTTTGCTTCTCAAAGCAAGTTAAAGATCAAATTAGCATTTGGGATTGTCCTTTCATGTTATATTGAACTTGCAGGTCCCCCCCCTTTTTTTGAGGAAGAAACTAAGGTCCAGGAAAAGTGTCACTTAAATCCAGGTAATCTAATTCTAAATCTAACATTTTTTTTTCCATTGTACTTCTCTTGAGACATTGTGCTCAATAGGAGCTATACTATGGGAAGGAAATAGACACATTACTCAAAAAAATTAGAGTAATCAAAAAGTAGACAGACTGACTTGGGAGGTAGGGTTGGGGTTTCTTTATTCCTCATTTGTGCAGGTACTAGATGACAACTTGTTGGAGATATTGTAGGGATTTCAAAGTCTTCTGCTGAGATTCTATGTGTTTTGAAAGTAAGGTTGGAGCCTCTCAAATGATCCTCTTAACTAGATTAAACACATACCCTACAATTGTATTGAAAAAAAAACCATCTCTTCTGATTTCTACCAGCCCTGACAGAACTGTGACACAATGGCCATTCTCACCTCTTTGGGCTCTTTCCTGTTTTCCAGGTCATCCTGCTTGCAAGAACCTCCTAATCAAACTATTCTGCCGGAGAGGGAAAAAGCCCTGGGCTTGGAATCACAGAATAATTTACAAAGTATTTTCCTCACAACACTAACACCCGGTAGGGCATTCATTTATCCAGACCTACTGACTCAGTGATTGGCTTACTAAGGGCCTTGGAAATGATCCAACTCACCTACTCACACAATTAGCAGCCGTCAGCACCCACTGGGAGGCAATTAGGGACCCACCACACAGGTGTTCTTTGCCTTGTTGAATGCTCACTTGCCAAGGCCATTTCTTAGCCATTGCATTCTCTCCAGCTATAATTCTGTCAAAGAGATAAGAATGACCACAGCCTGGGGAAAGAGGAAGAGAGATCAAGTGTGAGAGAGAGAGATGTGGTAGAAGAAATAGGGAGAGGAGAGAGAGAGAAAGAGAAGAGAGAGAGAGCGAGACAGAGAGACAGAGAGAGACAGAGAGAGAGAGACAGAGACAGAGAGCGACACAGAGAGAGACACAGAGAGAGAGACACAGAGAGAGAGACAGAGAGAGACAGAGAGAGAGACACACACACACACACACACACACACAGAGAGAGAGAGAGAGAGAGAGAGAGAGAGACAGACAGACAGACAGACAGACCCAGAATCTAGAATCCGGGTCATCAGGCTTCTTTTGAAGCCACAACCCTTAAAGGCTGTTAAAAAAAAATTCGGGATTTGAGATCAAATGACTTAGGTATGAATCCTGATTCTGGTACTTAATGTGGGACTAAACAAATAATCAGAGTTCCAGTTTCCCCATTTGCAAAATGATAACAATGATATTAGTACTACCTACCTCATAGACTTTCTATATCCACATGCAAGAGACATGGGAGAAATGACAACAATAATGCTGGTCTCCTTAGCTCCTAGTAATGATTACTAAGAGGCCATCATTCCACCATTGGGGAAACCCAGAGATCATGTGTTTGGACTTCAGGCTGGTCAGTTTCTGTTTCCATTTCACAAGATCATTCGACTTCCAGTCAATTGAATTTTATTCAGCAGGCAAGGAGGAAATGCAGTACTCAGAGCATTCCAAATCCTGCCTCAGACACTTCCTGTGTAACTGTGGACAAGCCATGTACCTTCTCAGACTCTGTTTCCTTAATTGTAAAATAGGAATGGCAATGCTACTTACCTCTCAGGTCTGTTGTGGAGGTCAATGAGAAAACATGTAAAAGACTTCACAGTCTGAATCATTATGAACACTCTGTGTCCTAAGGAGTGAAGCAACTAAACAAATCTTGTTCAAGTGTCTCGGTCATGTTTGGCTCTTTGTGGGGAATTTCTGCCCATGAGGTTTTCCTGATAAAGATACTGGAGTGATTTGCTATTTTCTTCTCCAGTAGCAAACAGAACCCTTGCCCAAGGTCACAGAGCTGGGAAGTTTCTGAGCCGGGATTTTAATTTCAATCTGCCACACTCCAAGCCCAGCACTCTATCTATGGGACCACTTCAATGTTATTAATTCAATAATCACTTATTTCCATTTATATAGATGGACTGTGGAAAGAGACCTGGTTTGGAGTCATATGACTCCTGTTAAATTCCTGTTCTGCCATTTAATCCCCATGTGACCTTGAGTGATCACTGAACGTCTGTCCCTCAATTTCCTCACCTGTAAAATAAGGCAGCTGAGCTAGACTTTCACTAAGATTCCTTCAGGCTCTCTGTGAACCTACTCTCATATGACTATTATGTGTTGTATTTTGGAAATGGCCCTTGAGCCAAATAAAGTAGTCCCTCTGTGAAGACATCTAGCTAGTAGTCTGTATTCACCTTCTTGACTTGTAGTGAACTCTTCTACACCCTGTATTTTATGCTAGCTGAAAGATCTTAGCTCCCTTGGTTCGACCTTTCTGGGTCTCTGTTTACTTATCTGCACATTGAGGGGGTTGACTTAGCTGCTCCATCTCCTTTCAGGGTTATAGCTGAAGCGCTTTTGACCCAAGGGGTCAAACCCAAAGGGAAAATTCCAGAACTGAGAGGTATCTCAGAACATAGTTTGTGGAAGTCTAGAACGCAGAATGTCAAAGGTGGGAAGGATCTTAGAACAGAGAATGTCAGAGGTGGGAGGGATCTTAGAACACAGTGTGTCAGAAATGGGTGGGATTTTAGAACAGAGACCCTCCAGAGCTGGGAAGGATCTTAGAACATAAAATGTCCAGAGCTGGAAAGGATCTTAGAACATAGTATATAGAAGTCTGGAACACAATGTTAGAGGTGGAAAGGATCTTAGAACAGAGAATGTCAGAAATAGGAGGGATCTCTTAGGACATGGTATGTGGAAGTCTAAAACAAAATTTCAGAGGTGAGAAGGATCTTAGGACATAGAGTATTAGAGGTGGGGGGGATCTAGATCATAGAATGTCATAATGTCCAAAGATGGGAGGGATCTAGAACACAATGTCCGGAGCTGGGAGGTATCTTAGAACATAGGGTGTCAGGAGGACAAAGTGTCCAGAGTCGGAGAGGGGCCCGAGCTCTAGCCAGCCCAAGCCTCACCCGCCAGGCCTGAGAACCAGTGGCAGGAAAGGTGGGGGGTGGGGCGGTGGCGGTTGGGGCTGCCCCCAGAGGGCGGGGAAGGCAGGAGGGGGTGGGGGACGCGCCACGGGCACCCCTCCTCGCGGCGACCCAGACATAATTCACCTGATGCATCCTCCTGGGTGGGCGGCTCATCAGCAGCGGAGCCTGTGAGGAAAGGAGAGGAGGGCGTGGAGATGCCTAGTTAGGGGCGCAGGGGCACGTCCTCTCCCGTCCCCTCCCCAGTCCCCCCTCCCTGCGGGGCCCTCACCCACGAACAGCACCAGCAGCGGGAGCAGCTGGGCGCCCAACATCCTCCCAGCTCTGCCCCCCGAGGATGGTCCTGATAGGATCCCAACAGCCGCGAGCCCCCAGCAGCTGCCACACCGCTGCGGCTCTCGAGCCGCCCGCTCCATTGAACCCTCCAGAGCTGCGCCTCTCAGCAGAGCCTCCTACTGGGGGAATCCGGGAGTGCGCTCCCTGCAGAGCCCCCTAGTGGAGGGGCACACAACAGCGCCCTCCCTGCAGAGCCCCCTAGTGGGGGCACCCGGCAGCGCCTTCCCTGCGGAGGGCAGGCCACCTTGCTGGCCCGTCTGTACAGGACGCCAAGGGTGCTGGAGTCCTCCAGATTCCCTCGTTACCCCGCCTTCTGCTGTGGCTGAGAGGCTTTGCCTACAGAGAGCTGTGACCCAGGGTGTCAGGCTCTTAGCTGATCCTGTGGCTGCAGACTTCCCCTTCTTTGCTTCCCTTGCCCAACCCTAAACTCCCTACCTGTCCTTCTCCCAAACGTGCTGAGGACAGGGCTCTTCCTTAGGACCTGAACCTTCAAGATATGGATCTGAACAATCCAGAAGAGATCCAAATAGAATCTGGGGGCTCCTCCTTAAGCGTGTCATCCTCTCCCTCCCAGGCTCTGGCAAGCTCTGACTTTTGGAGGGACAATCCCATAAAATCTTTAGCTTTGGCTCCCATAAGCCTTTTTCTGGATTCTCAGGGGCTCTGTCCTTCCCAGGTTCTCATAAAATCTCTCTATGTTCCCTGGACTGTGAGGTGACACCTTCCTCTGACACCCTTTCCCAGTTGCTGGCTCTTTATTCCCCCCAGTGGAGTGGAGAATAGTTCCAGTCAAGGGGAACTAGGCAAAGGCACTGAGGGGGAGAGTTAAGTGGCATTCAATTTGAAGTTGGCAATCCAAGTTGAAGAAGGCATCCAGTGAGCTAGAAAGGCAGAAATCAAGACATTAGATCATGGTGGTATCCTGCCTCCTCCATCACCTTGTATATATGTAGAGTTTAAACCTGATACAGAGTTAAATCAGGTTTAAACTCTATTTTCTATGCCGGTGAAATCAGGCTGTCAAGGTAGGTGAGAGCCAGATGATGGAAGGGCTATTTAACTGCTTGGTTATGCATTTATATTTTATTCTAGAAATAGTGGGAAGCTACTAGATATTTTTGATGCTCCCCTATCCCATTTCTACTGTGTACAAGGTACTATGCTAGGGGCTGGGGCAAACTGCCCTCAAGGACATAGTTAAATCTATGCAGGAATGTGTTGAGCCAGCATATACCAGCTTAGAAAGCTGGTTGTTAAATTTTCAGTGTAAGCATTTACACCTCTGAAGTTAGCAAATACCACTCATTAGGGATTGACTTGTTGATTGATTGTTTGGATTTAAGAAAGTGATGAAGAAAATGCTAACAATACAGATTAATGTATTAATCTTAAAATTTAAAAGTGGGCTGTGCTTTTTGGAGAACTGATTATTAAATATTTATGAGTATACCTCAAGACCTATGTAATTAGAAACAAATCCTACCTCAGACACTCTGATACTCATTACTGAGTCTAGTATCCAGAACTGAGCATGCTCCTCCCAAGGTGGTCTGCCAGGGACAAAGATCAGCATCACCTCCATGGTCTGGGAAGCCTTTCCTCAATACAGAATAGAATCATCTTAGTTTTCTTGGCTGCCAGATCACACTGTTGACTCTTGTGAGGATGATACCCTGAAAACCCCTACATCTTTTCCAGATGACCAGGCATCTAGCTATGGCCCTTCCATTTTGTATTGTGAAGTTGAGATTTGAAAAGTGTTAAGCTTAAATAATAACAAAATTCATCTGGAAGAACAAAACATCAAGAATTTCAAGGGAATTAGTGGAAAAAAGAGCTGATGAAGGTGGTCTAGCTCTGCCAGATCTAAAACTATTATAAAG
Source organism: Myrmecobius fasciatus (assembly GCA_023553655.1). Classification (NCBI taxonomy): domain Eukaryota; kingdom Metazoa; phylum Chordata; class Mammalia; order Dasyuromorphia; family Myrmecobiidae; genus Myrmecobius; species Myrmecobius fasciatus. Next base: position 232,731 of record JAJPUD010002291.1, on the reverse strand, counting down.
CAGCAGTCATCAAAACCATTTGGTATTGAGTAAGAAATAAGAGTAATGGATAAATGGAATAGGTTAGATTCACAAAACATTACAATAGTCAATATTATAACAATCTAGTGTCTGATAAACCCAAAGTCTCCAGCTTGCTGGGAAAATTGGAAAATAGTGTGGCAGAAATAGGCAATGACCAATACCTAATACCCTATGTCAGGATAAAGTCAAAATGGGTTCATGATTTAGACATAAAGAGTGATATTATAAGCAAATTAGGAGAATAAGGGATAGTCTCCCTCTCAGATCTGTGGAGAAGGAAGGAATTTATGATCAAAGAAGAACTAGCGAACATTACAAAATGCAAAATGGATAATTTTTATTATATTAAATTAAGTTTTTGAACAAAGTCAATGTAGTCAAGATTAGAAGGAAAGCAGAAAACCAGGGAAAAAAATTTACAGCCAAGGGTTCTGATAAAAGCCTCATTTCTAAAATATAGAGAATTGACTTGAATTTATAAGTATACAATCCATTCTCCATTTGATAAATGGTCAAAGGATATGAACAATTTTCAGATGAAGAAATTAAAACCATTTCTAGTCATATGAAGAAATGGTCTAAATCACTATTGATTAGAGAAATGTAAATTAAAACAACTCTGAGGTACCACTTCACACCTCTCAGATTGGCTAAGATGGCAGGAAAAGATAATGAAAAATGTTAGAGAGGAGGTGAGAAAACTGGGACACTAATACATTGTTGGTGGAGGCTTAAACTGATCCAACCATTCTGGTTGTAAACCAAAAGGCTATCAAATTGTGCATACCCTTTGATCCAGCAGTGTTTCTACTGGGTTTATATCCCAAAGAGATCTTAGAGGAAGCAAAGGGACCCACATGTGCAAGAATGTTTGTGGCAGCCCTTTTTGTAGTGGCAAGAAACTGGAAACTGAGTGGATGCCCATCAATTAGAGAATGACTGAATAAATTATGGTATATGAATGTCATAGAATATTATTGTTGTGTAAGAAACGACAAGCAGGATGATTTCAGAGAGGCCTGGAGAGACTTGCATGAACTGATGCTGAGTGAAATGAGCAGAACCAGGAGATCATTGTACACGGCAACAGCAAGATTGCACAATGATCAATTCTGATGGATATCACTTCAACAATGAGATGATTCAGACCAGTTCCAATTGTTCAGTGATGAAGAGAGCCATCTGCATCCAGAGAGAGGACTATGACAACTGAATGTGGACCACAACATAGTATTTTCACTCTTTTTGTTGTTGTTTGCTTGCTTTTTGTTTTCTTTCTCATTTTTTCCTTTTTTGATCTGATTTTTTTTGTGCAGCAAGATAACTGTAGAAATACATATAGAATTGTACATGCTTAACATTAAAAAAAGAATAGTGTTGGACTTTACCTTTGTTCCATCTGTCTCTTTTCATCTCAGACTTAATGGTCTCCAGCCTTTTTGCCTGTTCCAAAAGCCAGCCAGCCACACACACAGGGACTCCAGATCATTCCTTCCTTTTGGATTAAACCTGAAGTCCTTTATCCCAGTTCTTTTCTCTCCTATCCCACCCTCCCCATTCCAGGAAATGAAGTGCTAATGACTGTTGTTCTCTCCAAGTTTAATCATGGCTATCTTCCTCTCCACTCTGAAGCCACACTTCCCATACCCCTCTTGTTCAGAAGTTCCTCCAAGGTAACCAATGGACCCAGGGGACCTTCTTCTTCTCCATGATGGTACCCTGACCTCCAATCCCTCCCCCAGGGTCCCTCTTTAGCCTTGCCTCCTGCTCCACAGGCCCTCAATGAGTTTGTGACTATATCTTCTAATGCAAACCCCTGGCTTGCCCACTCCCCAGGGGATTCACTTCCCTCTATCTCAACTGCTTCTCTTCTTGGGCGCTAGCTATGAAGTCTGAGGAGGGAGAGAAAAGTCTTCCCAGAAGTAACAGGAGTCAGGATGGGACAAGAAGTTGGAGAAAGGAGTGCTTCCCAAGATAGCACAACACTGAGGAAGGTCTGGATTAAAATGAAGAGAGGGCTTCCCAGGACCTTTCAGAAAAGATGGGACAACAGTGCCAAATGGAGAGTGATCCAGGAGAAGTCCAGGAGGGGGGAGGCTGAGGACGTTATGTGGCTTGTAATCCACTCAGAGAATTTGCTGATGCTGACATAGACACCTGGCACCTCGGGTTGGGTACAGGTTTTCACCCAGCTCATCACTCCTGTCAGCATCCATGTCTTCTCAGCTTCACAAACAAGGGGTGCCCCAGGATCACCCTTGGGAAAGAAAGAAGAATTAAGCAGGTGGAGGTTCCAGGGCTAGCTGGACCCTACATCCAGAACAATGGGATCCAGAATGTGGCTGAATGGAAGGAATACTCCCCATTGGTCTAATGGGAATCCTTGTGGAGGGGCTTCTTTGGAGGGAAAGCAGATTTCAATGACCACACCCATTAGGGCCAGGGTAACAGGAAGATAGGGCCTCCACAAGGAGAGATACTAAGGGGATTCTTGGCTTGGGTGACTACTCTCATTTGTCAGTTATCCACTTGAGACAGCATATAACTACTAAAGAAACTAAAGACAGTACAATCCTTTTATTATATTATATGATATGATATTACATTATATTATATTATGTTACATTACATTATATTATAATGTAATGTATTATATTATATTGTATTATATTACATTATATTATAGTTAAGAGAGCCCTGCCATCAGACCCAAGCAAATGGTAGAGATGAGATTTAAATGATAATATCATGGATTTAAAATTGGGAGGGACCTTGGAAGTGCTCTAATCCCATCCTTCCATATTGCAGATGAGAAAGTCAAGACCCAAAGTGGTCAACACAAAATCAATGACCAAGCTAATACTGAAACCCAAGTCTTCTTACTCCAAAATCGACACTTTCCACTGTACTTCAACAGAGTTGGGCCTCCCTTGTATTATCAAAAAAACCCTACCTGAGGCAATGAGGTATGAACAGGAAAGTAGAATCATAGATTCTGAGGGATGAAAGGTCCTGAGTGGTCATCTAGTACATTACTAACTGACAAAGAATTTAATATCCCCAGAAACATTTCATCCTATTTCTGAATAAGTATGCCATTCTTCCTTATATGTCTATCTACAGGTTTAATTATGCCTTCTGGAAGTTGGCAAAATGAATCTAAAACCTCTTCCACATGTGAGGTCTTCACATATTTTAAGACAATAATGATGTTCCTCTCCCGGTCTTCTCTTCTTGAAGTTAAGTAAATATCCCTATTTTCCTCACTAGGTCTTAATATTACATGGCTTCATTTCTCCTCTCAAAAGCCTGGCCCTGCTCTTTCTGCATTTTGTTTAGCTGGTTAGCCTCTGTTTTAAACATGGTCTGAAGGTGAAGGACAGTGGGACTCTGCCCTTGTTTTGGACCCTGGCTTTCTATTAATGCACCTTAAGATCATACTAGCATTTTTGGTTTCCATACCACATCATACTTGCAGACCACAAGGACCTCCAAGATCACTTTCTATTTTCCTGGTCACAACTAGTTGTGCTATTAATTTGTTGAACCCAAATATAGGACCTTACAATACCTTTTGACTGTTATCCTACATGTTAGTTATTTCTCCCAGCTCTGTATAACCTGCAAGGTTGATGAATTTTATTTTATGACACCAATAAAGTCTTTGACAAAATTATTCAAGAAAATAGTGCCTAGGAAAGAACTCTGGCTTCCCTCTTGTTTGACATCAATCTGTTAATTTCTACTCTTTGAATCCTTCCATTCAAACAATTCTAAACCAATTTAACTAAAACATTCATCTCGCCCTCTTCTCTCCATTTTATACACACACAGAGACAAAAAAAATTCTCAAGAGTTGTTGGAGAATGCTTCCCTCCAATCCAACTGTATTCTAACATGCATAATCTAATGCAAGGTATAAATGAAATTAGTGTAGCAAAATTTTTTCTTAATAAACCCATGCTAGATCCTAGGGATTAAGATTTCTCCTTCCATGTTCATCAATTCAATAATGCCTTCCATAATCTGGCTGAGGGTCAATGGGATTATCAATATGCTGTCTAAGGGAACCCTGAGGGCTGGGGCTCTGACCTTTGACTTCAGAGCCTACAGGGAACTCACCTGGCACAGAGTTTCATTTTTTTGTCCTGTGGCACACACCGCAGATCCCTTGGCAAAAGTCATGTATTGGGGTAAAGGAGGAGTAAGGTGGTAAAGCTGGTCACACCTCCGGGGGTCAATGATGAAGACCTTTGTCTCCTGGAGCTGTGAGGATAATGGCCCATCTGTCTTGGGAAGACAGTGTAAGGGGTGAGAAGGAAAACGATTCCCTCTCTCCCCACTCCCCACACCCATCAGTCTTCAAGGACTCCTTTGCATTCATTCTTTTATCGAAAATAGAAGTATGACAGCAACAACAATATTACATGATGATCAATTCTGATGGACATGGCTCTCTGCAACAAAGAATTGTCTCAAACCAGTTCCAATTGTTCACTGAAGAAAACCATATACACCCAGAGAGAGGGAAATGAAATATGGACCACAACGTAACATTTTCATGATCTCTATTGATATTTGCTTGCATTGTGTTGCCTTTCTCTGATTCTTTTTTTTTTTCTTGTAGATAGGATTTTTCTTGCATAACTTCTCAAGCATTTCAACATTATTAACATGTAGTGGACTTCCTGCCATCTAGGGGAGGGGAGGGGACTGGGGGTAAAATTTGTAATGGAAAGCTTTGTAAAGATCAATGTTGGGGAACTACCCATACATATGTTATACAAATAAAAAGCTTTAATAAAAAAAATAGAAGTATGTGATAAATTTTAGTTGACTGAATTTTTCCCATTTCCTGATCCCTCAGGAGGTCAGGCAATTTGAGTTCAAGACCTGGTCCAGCACTAACTAGGTATATGATTCCTTTCTGGGCCTCAGTTTCCCCACATGTAAAATAATATCAATTGATTGGATGATCTCTAGGGTAGTTCCATTTTCTAGCATCTGTCTTCTATGATTTTGTGCTAAAATGACAGGCAAATAGGAAACTAAGCAGGGACTGGTGATGTGAGAGGGGATGACTGAGAATTCCTCCAATTTTTGTAATTAGAGGAAGGTCAAAAACCCTTCTCTTGGAAGAAAATGATATTGGCAGAATTCATTTTGCTTGATTATATATAATTGTTACAAGGTTTTTTTCTTTTCTTCCCTACTATCCCAAGGGAGATGGTATGAGAATTATTTAAAATGAAATTTAATTTTTTTTAAAAAGGAAAATAAAAAGATAACAAAACTAAAGTGAGACATGGGGAAAGATGAAAAGTGGTTGAAGCTCCGGCCTAATTTTATTCTAAAAGACACAAAGCAAGTTGGTACCTGGGGAAGGAGCTGTCAGATTCCCCCCCCAAAAAAAGGGGCCAGAAGGGAGGTAGGCAGAGACCTTTTTACAAATCAAACTTTCTACACTGGTGGCTCAGAGATGAAGTAAGTAGAAGGGGAAAAGTGGGCTCCTGTGAATGAGTAGGATCCTGCCCCAGCCTGAGATGTTATTCTTTCTTTTAAAGACATAGGAGTTAAAAATACAAGCTCAGGGCAACTAGGTGCTGCAGTGGATAGAGCACCAGCCCTGAAGTCAGGAGGACCTGAGTTCAAATCTGACCTCAGACACTTAACATTTCCTAGCTGTGTGACCTTGGGCAAGCCACTTAACACCAATTGCCTCAGCAAAAAACAAAACAAAAAAGTTCACATTTCCACCACTTTTGACTGTTTACAAAATGCTCTCTCTGCTTCCATCCCCTAAAATGGATAATGTAAGAACAAGTATTCAGTGCTTGGAGGTGTCCATGATCTCAATGTGGGTGGTAATCCTTCCAGTGGCTACAGATTCTAACCTAGCCATGCGGGCCCATTCTGGGCAATATCTTCCTTTTACAGAAGGAGGAAACAGTCTATTCATTGTGTTGGGGGAGGGATGGAGGAAGGCTTTCTCTAGATCTCTTGAAACTATAAGGATGGCAACAGAGCCCAAAGGTTCTCATTCAGTGGGTAATCCTCTCACTTTACAAAAGGTAAACAAATAAATAAAAAATAAAAGGTAAATAAATAAATAAAAGAGCCCCCCCTCCCCTCTAAAAAAATTTCATCAACTTGCTCAATATTACACTGCAACCAAGCATCTGAGGCAGAACTCAAACCCAAGTATCCCTGATTCCCCAATTCATAAGAGATCTCTACCCACCTTTATCACCTTTCACTCTTTTTCTCATCTCACCCCATCCAGTCACCCAGCACTGGGTCCCAATCTTCAAATTATACAGAGGGGGAGGTAGACAGATAGGCTGGATGTATCTGGTGAAGGTCACAGGGAAACTCAGCCGGAGGAGGGCAATATTACCAATGATCAAGGTCCAGCTCCTGTACTTTGGATGAAGGAGGATGTCCAGGACAGGGATTACTTGGGAAGTGTTGGAGACATTAGGATAGAGATTTGTCTCCCCCATCACAACAGAGTATTCAAAATTGCTGTAAGAAAAACAGAGAGGGAAACATATCCTGACCTTAGGACCAGCCAGATACATGAGGTGCCCCAATCACTGTGCCAGCTTCTCAGAAGAGATTGCCAGGTAGAAGAAGGAAGCAAACTGCAGGAGGGAGATAGAGGCAACAGTGAGAATGGAGAAGAGGGGCTGTACTGACTAAAATGTCTTCCCTGCCTTGTAGGTACACTCTGCTCTCTCCTTCTCCCTGCGGTCCCCATATTGCAGCTTCAGTCCTAGCAGAAAGCTTTCTGAGATAATCGAGTTACTCTTTACATTGTCTCACAGCAATAATGGATAATATGTCTTTTCCCATGATACCCAGCCCTTTTCTACTCAGCAGTGTCAGTGCTCAGTTTTTATATGTGTTTTGAGTAGCCACAATTGAACTGAAATCTCCCTGTAAGTCAGGACCAGATCTTTTTCTCCCAAAGAACAGACACAACTCAGGATTGTATGAATGACTGCATGTCTAAGGTCTCCCATCAACAACTTAGGTATTTCCCCAGCCTGAGTATCAGTCACAGAGCTTTAATTAGGAATTTTTACAACTAAGATATATAATACCTAACTTACCTTCAGCTGAACAAGGCAGGTGGGGATGGGAGTAGTGTGAGTGTTGGGGCAATAGCATTGGGCTGCCATGGGAAGGAAGAAGGGACAGACAGACAGAGTCAGACAGAGGCAGAGAGACAGAGACAGAAAGAGAGAGACAGAGACGGAAACAGAAAGAGAGACAGAGAGAGAGAGGGAGAGAGACAAAGAGAGACAGAGACAGAGAAATGACAGAAACAGAGAGAAACAGAGAGACAGAGAGAGAGAAGGAGGGAGGGAGAGAAGAAGGGAGGGAGGAAGAAAGAAAGGAGAGAGAAGAGAGACAGAGAGAGATAGAGACAAAGACAGAGAGACAGA
>JAJPUD010002291.1:129698-225156 GCA_023553655.1 Myrmecobius fasciatus | reverse complement strand
ACACACACACACACACAGAGAGAGAGAGAGAGAGAGAGAGAGAGAGAGAGAGAGAGAGAGAGAGAGAGAGAGAGAGAGAGAGAGACACAGAGAGAGAATTGATAATTTTTGGGTAGCTTCCAGTTTTAAAACATTATTCTGGCAAAGTTCATGTTCAGTTTTGTTATTTCTACCCCACTGAAGGATTGTGCCTTGGAGCAAAGCCCTGATTGCCTGACACCAGTGACCTTGCTGATCAGGTGACTCACCTACTGATGCAGCTGGCAGCTGTCACTACCCATTCTTTGGCCAGGAGGACCCCTCCACACACATGGTGTTGATTCTGTTGTAGGCTTACTTGCCATGGCCACTTGTGGTCCATAGAATCTTGCATATTTGTAGTGTTCAACAAATCAGGATGGTCACAATCTAAGGGAAGAGAAAGGGAAGGGAAAAAGGGAAAATGAAAAGGGAAAGGGAAGGAAAAGAGGAAAGGGAAGGGGAAGGAGAAGGAGAAGGAAAAAAGGATCCCAGAACATGAACAAGCCCTTAAGGCTAAAGGGCTACTTGTCATTTCTAGGTCACTTTCAGGGTACCAGTAGGAACTTTGGGAAGAGTGCCAGTCTTCAAATGCAGAAAAAGAAGGACCACGGCCTGAGAGGCTAGCAGTTGTGATCAAAGGACTGAATCACTTGTGGAGCAAGAGAGTGCCAACCTGTGCCAGGACAGTTTATGACTTTGTGTGGATGGGACAGAGTTACTTAAGACAAGTGAGTCCATGGGGAACTCAAGAAGTGTGTGTAGAGGAACAGAGTGGAAAGGAGGGCTCGGGAGGCACTTGGAAAAAAGGGAACTTTGGGCAAGGGTGAGCTCAGCCAGCCCCTCTGTGCCTTGGGTCATGTGAGGGTATTGTGTACTGGTTTTCCCCACCCCACCCCCAGCCTGTCATGGAGACCACCACCAAGAAAAGCCAGCTTTGGCTTCCGGTCATTTATCTGAATTAAGAATTGCATAAGCTTTCCTAATTCAATTCAGGGTGGGCCAGTGGGATGCATGGGCACTCCCATCTAACTAGTTACCCAGGCTCAAGTCCTAGATTCCTCCCTCCCTCTCCCTCCCCTCATATATCCAATGCGTTGTCAAATCCTACAACAGCTCTTTTATCTGTCCCTTTCTTGGATCCTTACTATTTTTCCTATCAAATGAAATAAATGCCTCTTCTCTTCCCTCCCTTATTTCCTTGTCCCTTGATCTATTGTAATAGTTTCTTAATTGGTCTTCCTACCTCAAATCTTTCTTCTCTCCAAACCATACAGCTACCAAAGCTAAATCCACTATTCAATAAATTCTAGTGGCTCCCTATTACTTCTAGGATCAAATATAGATTCCTATCTTGTTCTTGCAGTCCTTCATAACTTGACTCTAAGTTACCTTTCCATCCTTATCATGTTCATTACTCCTTTTTACCCACTTTATGATTTAACCAAAATAGCTTTTATTTCTTCTCCTTCCTTCCTTCCTTCCTTCTTTCCTTTTTCTTTCTTTTTTTCTCTTTTCTTTTCCTTCTTTCTTTCTCCCTCCCTCTGTCCCTCCCTTCTTCTGTCTCTCTGCCTCTGTCTCTCTCTGTCTCTCTGTCTGTCTCTCTCTGTCTCTCTCTATCTCTCTCTCTCACGCTCTTTTTTTCTCCTCATATACAGAACTAACTCCATCTCCCCTGTCTTAGCTTTTGACACCTTTACCTAGAATCCCTTGCTGTATAATGGGGGCCTAGGAAGTATGCTTAATGAATTTGGCTGATGTAATCTGCTTTTGTTGTTATTGTTATTCTGGGTGCTAGATCTCTTGTTCTCAGTCTTATCCTATTTGGGCTACACAAATCCTAGACTTCTATATCCTCCACTGTTAAGGCAGATTTCACAGTTTGAGTGTCCCTGAGATCCCTTATCCCCAGACTCACATTTTCCTTGGATTTTCCAAGTGTAACCCCAATGGAGGCCCTGCCCTACCACCCCAATAGGACAACTTGGCTCCCCCCAAATCTCAGGCCCCTACCAGAAATGGAAACAGATATTCCTGAGCCCAGACATCTGTATTCCAATTCCAGACAGGTAATTTCCTACCTACCTGGTCTTTGGATATCCAAGGAACCTGAAGGGTAGGGAGAAAGAAAAACAAAGATAAAAGGTGAGACAACTGGAAGAAGTGATATGACCAGCGTGGTGCGAGATAAAAAGAAAGAAAATGCAGTAACTGAAGGGGCTTGTTCTGTCCTTCATCCTCGGATTTGATCATGACATCAGGGAGGTGACATCATGACATGCAAATGACTTGGAGTTAAATGAGGTAGGGCTGGGCAAGGCCACCTGTTTCACTTTTCCCTTCAAAGTCATTGGGGTCCAGAGGCCACAGAACAACAAGAGGCGGCCTTGGATGCAGTGGGAGGCCTCGGCCTTTTTAAGCTAAGGTCTTCAACAGGTCTCAGTGAGACCAAAAGAACTGCTCCCTCCTTAGTGATTAAGGCTAGGTAAGAAATGAGGCAGTAGTTAAAACAAACAAACAAACAAACAGAACAAAACCAAACCATTTTGGGAGGGGTAGACCCTCAGGGTTTCTGGCCAAAATGGAAACAATTGCTATTACATTTTCTCTAAGCCATTCAGGGCCCAAACAGTTACCAAGTGGGGCTTGGCTTGGGATTCATGGTTGGCTAATCAGTGAGAGCCAGAGTGATTTGGGTTTAAAGCATGATCCTTAAGAAAGAAATTTGTCCTATAAATCTTAATATATCTTGCAAAGTTTCACCATCAAAAAAATTTTTTTTACATTCTTTTGGGCAGAATTTCTGCAGTAAGGATATGACATCTTATGTGGAAATAAAGGACATAAGAGAGAAAGTGTAAGATAACAAGGAACCAGGAGAAAATAAGGAAGGAATACAATTGAGCAAATGTGAAATTACTGGGAAGTAGTAAGATAAAATAATAGGGGAAAGGTTGGATTTCAGGAATAACAGAAAGGCAGTTAAAAAGGAGGGGACAGAAATTAAGAAAGGGTCCAATAAAAGGGAGCAGTGAAGAGTGGAGATAATGAGATGAAATAACTTTGAAGGAGACAAGAAGAGGGGAGATAACATAAAAGTTGAAATAATATGGAGCAGAGAGGAAAGCTATCCAGGTGGAACCTCACTGAAAAGTGAGATGTACTGTTATGCTGGAGAAACTGAGGCAGGATAGAGAGTAGATATTTTTAATAGTTTATTGATAGTAGTGGAGAGTTTGAAATCCATGGAACTCTTGTCTCAAAGCATCCAGTAAGGAGTGAGGGGCTTGAGGGACTCTTATAGGGCTCCGGCACTCAGGGAAAGAAAGGCAAGGAGGGGGTTAGAGTACTGGGTGGATAGAAGTTCCAGGAAAGGACCATAAATTCAGTTCTGACAGGTTGGGGATATAGAGGAATGATCATAAATTCTGATAAGGAGCTAGGAAACACTGAATCTGAGACCAGAAAGATAAGCCCAAACATTGGAGACAAGCCATCTGGAGTTTTATGACTCTTTGGAATGCCAGTGGCCATAGCTCTGCAGCCCTAATTATCTCAGTTCTAATAACCAGGAAGGAGGGGTTGCTACCAGGGAGACTGAGGCAGAACAATTCAGGGAAATTGAGGCAGAACAATTAAGGGAAACTGAGACAGGGAAATTGTGGCACAACAGTACAAGGAAAGAAATAATAGAAAGGGTAAGATTATAGGAAGGGTGAGATATGCTTGTGTATATTATATACTAGTATATACAAAAATATAATACATACTTGTGTATATTATATCCGAGTATATACAAAATATAATATGTACTTGTGTATATTATATACTAGTGTATACAAATATATAAAATATACTTGTGTATATTATATACTAGTATGTACAAAAATATAATACATACTTGTCTATATTATATACTATTATATACAAAATATATGTACTTGTGTATATTATATGCTAGTATGTACAAAAATATAATACATACTTGTGTATATTATATCCGAGTATATACAAAATATAATATGTACTTGTGTATATTATATACTAGTATATACAAAATATATGTACTTGTATATATTATATACAAAATATAATACATACTTGTGTATATTATATACTAGTATATACAAAATATATGTACTTGTATATATTATATACAAAATATAATACATACTTGTGTATATTATATACTAATATATACAAATATGTAAAATATACTTGTGTATATTATATACTAGTATATACAAAATATATGTACCTGTGTATATTATATACTAGTATATACAAATATATAATATATACTTGTGTATCTTATATACTAGTATATACAAATATATAATATGTACTTGTGTATATTATATACTAGTATATACAAAATATATGTACCTGTGTATATTATATACTATATAAAATATAATATGTACCTGTGTATATTATATACTAGTATATACAAATATATAATATATACTTGTGTATATTATATACTAGTATATACAAAATATATGTACCTGTGTATATTATATACTAGTATATATAAAATATAATATGAACCTGTGTATTATATACTATATATATAAAATATATGTACCTGTGTATATTATATACTATATATAAAATATAATATGTACCTGTATATATTATATACTAGTATATACAAATATATAAAATGTGCTTGTGTATATTATATACTAGTATATACAAAATATATGTACCTGTGTATATTATATACTAGTATATACAAATATATAATATATGCTTGTGTATATTATATATTAGCATATACAAATATATAATATGTACTTGTTTATATTATTTATATAATATATAATATTAAGAAGGAAATTTAGTCTGTAAATCCTGACTTTATCCTATATATATATATATCATGTAATATATATTACATAATAGGAAAATTATATTTTATATAATGGGGAAATAATACAAAAGCAGTATAGGATTACAGAAGTAGAGGTGATAGTAAAAGTGAGATAAAAAGTATTAAGGCCTACAAACCAGGGCGGGTGAGTTGGGAAAGGTGAGCTAGGAAGGATCCCATAAATATGAGGAGATGTTCAAATACTGAAAACAGGGAAAAGGTAAGAGAAGAGGGGTTGTGAGTGAAAGTGGAGAGGGGGTGTATGATACGTATGATATAAAAAAGGGAGAGATGAAGGGATCAGAGGTCTCGAGATAGCAGGGAGGGAGGGACGTCAGCGGCGGGAGAGTGGGAGAACGGAAGGATGGACTGAGGGTGAAGTGAAGCAGAAGTGAGGTCACAGGAAGGTGAGATTAGGCCACGTGAGATTAAGAAGGGAAAGAGAATGAGGCAGCAGAGAGGAGAAAAAACCTGGAAGAGAGGGCTAGGAGAGAGGAGATAAGCTGAGAGGAGGGAGGGAGGGAGGGAAAGAGGAGGAGGTGAGATTTAGGCTAGCGGAGGGGTAAGGAAACTGGGAGAGTGAGAGCTACGGCGCGGGAGATGTCAGCAGGTAACAGGGAGGAGGGGAGGTAGCAAAAGGTTCGGGGGGGGGATGGAGGGAGCCAGGCGGACAGCTCACCCCAAGCTAGCCGCAGAAGCAGCAGCAGAAGCCACATTATTGCGCCCGGAGGGATAGCGAGCCCCAGGCGGGCTCCAGGGGTCACTAGTCGTGCTCCTGAGTCTTCTGGGAGCAGCTAGATCCTGCAGGGGGCGCTCAGGGTCTCTGGGGAGCTCGGCAGTGCCCGTGCTCTCCCTGCAGGGGCTGCCGCAAGCCTCCTTACCTCCGCCTTCAGGCTGTGGGACTGGGTGAGCAGATAGGGGGCGCCAATCCGGGGGGGGAGGTTCGGTTTGGTTCAATAAATGCCCCGCTGACTAGGGGGTGCACTGTCCGTGCAAATGGAGTCAGTCAGGGTGCCAAGCCAGGCTCAGAGCTCGGGGCTGTCAGACCGCTGAGTCTTTTAAAAATTTTTTTTTAGTTTATTTAATTCTGTCTTCCCCCCCTCCCCCCCCCCCCGTAACTGGGGTTAAGTGACTTGCCCAGGGTCACACAGCTAGGAAGTGTTAAGCGTCTGAGGTCACATCTGAACTCAGGTCCTCCTGACTTCAGGGCTGGTGCGCTACCCACCGCACCCCCTAGCTGCCCCAATTTATTGATTTTTAATACATTGTTTTATGAATCATGTTGGGAGAGAAAAATCGGAGCAAAAGGGAAAAACCATGGGAGAGATAAAAAAAAAAAAAGTAAACATAGCATGTATTGATTTACATTCAGTCTCCTTAATTCTTTCTCTGGACGCCGATGGCATTTTCTGTCCCAAGTATTGAGATTGCCTTGGATCACTGAACCACTGAGAAGACCCAAGTCTTCATCACGCATTCTTGCTGTTATTGTGTACAATGTATTCCTGGTTCCGCTTGTTTCACTCAGCATCAGTTCATGTAAATCTTTCCAGACCTTTCTGTAAACAACCTGTTCACTTTTTTATGGAAGAATAATATTCCATTACCTTCAAGTACCCCTCGTTCAGGCGTTCCCCAGCACTGGCTCTTGAAGAGCTCTTGAAAAAGATGCTCATCACCAGGGGATTATTTTAGCCAGAGCAACTCAAGGCCTTGTAACTTACCTGAGAGGAAGGAGCGGAGACATGGATGAAAGTGTGAATTTTTGAAATATTGAAGCAAGTACATAACAATCATAGTAATAGGGAACTTTTATGGAGATCTTAAGGTTTCCCAAGTAGTTACATACTTCATCTCATTTGCCTCCATGCTGTTTATCCCAGGGCTTCCTTCTGCAGGTATGAAGGAAAGTCATTTAGAATAGAGGCAGGTTTGTCTTGCCTGGGTCACTCTGAGGGTAAAGAAAAAGATGAGGAATTACCGCTAGGAACATTGAATAATTCTCAGATTTTGATCAGGACCTTGGTAATCATTTCTTCCAGGCCTTATTTAATTTTTTTAAATTATAAACAATCTACAAACATAAGCATTTTGTAATATAAGGCACTTCTCTGAATATGTGTGACTAGGTAGCAGAGTGGATAGAGTGCTGGACTCATACTCAGAAAACTGAGAACTGGGGGCCTAACTGAGGCCTCATACTCAGGAAAATGTGAATTCTAATCTTTCCTCAGACCCTAAACAAGTAACCCACCCCCTTTCTCTTTTTTCAGCTTTTTCTGTAAAATAGGAATAATAATAATACTTCACAGGGCTATTGTGAAAATCAAATCAAATAATATATGTTAACTGCATGGCCAATCTTAAAGCCAAATATCAATGCCAGGTATTATTATGATTATTAAAAAAGAGCTCAAAATGAGTATTATATATAAAGTGGTAAACTTCTATTGAATATAGTTTAATTTTTTAAAGTGTATATTAAATTTAACAAGGTAACAGCAGATAGAGCACTGTACTTGGGACTGGGGGACTCTTCTTCATTTTTTTATCTTCACGAATTCAAATCCAGGCTCAGACATTTAATAAATGTGTGATCCTGAGCAAATTTGCCTAAGTTCCTCGTGTGTAAAATGAGCCAGAGAAGGAAATGGCAAACCACTTTAGTATTTTTGCCAAGAAAAACCCAAATGGCACCATGAAGAGTCCGACATGACTGAAATGACTCAAAAAAAACAAAACAAAATTGCCCTTCTTATGTCCCATTTGGAATTTTTTTGTTTTCTTCTGTATATTTTTAAATGTTTTATTAAAGCCCTTTTCTTTTTTTTTTTTTTTTGCTTTTTGCTGAGGCAATTGAGGTTAAATGACTTGCCCAGGGTCACACAGCTAGGCAAAGCCCTTTTCTTTTTAAAAAATTTTCTACTAACTTTGAACTCTTTCCCCCCAGTAGAAGCCCTCTTTTGTAATAAATGTGTATAATTAAGCAAAACAAATCAACAACTTGCTTATGTATGAAGAAGCATATCTCATTCTGTACTCCTAATCCACCACTTCTCTTTCTTTTTAAAAATTTATTAAAATTTATTTATTTTTTATTAAAACTTTTTATTTGCAAAACATATGTATGGGTAATTCTTCAACATTAACCCTTACAAAGCTTTCTGTTACAAATTTTCCCCCCTCCACTCCCCACCCCTCCCTTAGATGGCAGGACATCTACTACATGTTAATTATGTTAAAATACTTGACAAATCGAATATATGTATACATATTTCCACACTTATCATTTTTGTGCAAAAAAAATCCTATCTACAAGAAAGAAAAATCAGAGAAAGGAAACACAATGCAAGCAAACATCAATAGAGAGCATGAAAATGTTATGTTGTGGTCCACGTATGTATATGTATATGGCTTTCTTCACTGAACAATTGGAACTAGTTTGAAACATTTCATTGTTGCAGAGAGCCATGTCCATGAGAATTGATCATCATATAGTATTGTTGTTGCTGTGTACGCTGATCTCCTATTCTACTCATTTTGCTCAGCATCAGTTCATGCAAGTCTCTCCAGGCCTATCTGAAATCGTCCTGCTGGTCTTTTCTCACAGAACAATAATATTCCATAACATTCATATACCATAATTTGTTCAGCCATTTTCCAATTGATGGACATCCATTCAGTTTCCAGTTCCTAGCCACTACAAAAAGGGCTGCCACAAACATTCTTGCACATTCCACCACTTCTCTTTCAAGAAGCAGGAAGAATCCACTATTTTTGAAAGTCATGATTAGTTACTATTTTATTAGAGTTGTGATGTCTTCCAAAGTTCTTATCCTTTACAATATTGGAGTCATTATACAAATTGTTCTGCTGGTTCTACTCATTTCACTCTGCATAAGTTCCAACAAGTAAGTCCCAAGTTTCTCTGAATCCAACATCTTCACCATTTCTTGGGATACAATGATATGTCAAAATTTGTTCAACTATTTCCCCACTGATGGTTTCCCCATTTTGCTCCCAGTTCTTTGCTACTACAGAAAGGACTGCTATAAATATTTTTGTGATGTGAACTCTTTTCCTTTGCCTTTGACTTCCTTGGGATATATATTAGGTAGTGAAGGTTTATTTAGTGACTTTGTGGGGTGTTTCAAATTATTTTCCAAAATGTTTCAACAGAGAGGAGGAAAATGGGATCCAGAGAAAGAACATGACATTATTCATTTATTCAATAAACATTTGAAAAGCACCTATTATGTACCACTCACCATTCTAGACTGTGTATGGAAACCCTTAGGGTAGTTTCAATTCTATTCTAAATTTTGCCTAAATCATGTCTATAGAAAATAAATGAGCCGGGATTTGTTCTTCCAAATTCTGGCCTCTTTTCACTATTATAGATGGAGAACAAGAGCCCAGACAGAAAAGTCCTTTCTGTGTTTTCCAAGAGAAAAGGAATAAAGTCTTTGCCCATTATCCCACTGTTTCTGCAACGTCAAAGTTGTGGTTAAGTAGTATTTAGTAAGGAACAGCTACCTAATTTTATTCTTTCTATGGAGACTTCTCCACAGGGAATGGAGAGAGATAGCATCAGGCTTTTGCTCTGACTTCATCTGGGGTCCACCATCTCAGTGGTACTAAACCCACATAATCATAGAGTCAGAAAGAACCTCACCCATCATGTAATCCAACCCATATCTCCACAAAGATTTTTTTGAACTTGTGATGACCAGTTGTGAAGAAGGAAGAAGCCGTGGTATATTTTCCATAGAAGTGCCTATTATGTGTTTTAGAACATTGGCACATCCTCAAACAGCTTCACATTCATCTCATAATTCTTCTCATGATTCCTAAGTTTAAAAATTTTCTTTTACTTTTATAAAATAACTTGATATGAAGTATATAATTTAGGTTATTTTCAAAATTTTATGGGAATATACACTTAATTTGATTTGATCATGGCAGCTGGTCATCCAGCCTCAACTGAAAAATAGTCACAGGGCACTCACTACCTACCAAGGTTGATTGGTTTATCTTATTAGGAAGTTTTTCTTGAATTCTTAGTCATGTCCATTGTTCTCATTAAATCTGGGAGCCAACTGACAGCACCTCAAATTAATAGTCAAAAACAATTAATTCTACTTTTCTTAGGTTTCTTTTGTATTCTCTTTTGTATTGGGGCTAAATCCTTCCACCAGTTCTTGTAATTTTTAGTCTTCTCTCCATTTTGATTGTTCCTCTCCAGATATGCTCCAATTTCTCATAGTACTTCCCATGAAGGGACAGTGGGCTACTATTTTTTTATCTTTTTTAGGCTACATATTACAAACTGATACCAAGAAAGTAAATTAATCTGGTGTGATCTAATGGGAATGGGAAACCTTTATCAATCTTTCTTTAATGATCCGTTCTAAAATAATGTCCTATGCTGACATGACATTTTAGGATGAATAAACTGAGGCTCAGGGACTCACCTGTGTTTGTATGGTTATTATCAGGGCCCCAGTCTAGGCAGCTTTCCTGACTTCCCATCTAATCTCTTTCCCTTTTTCCTCATCCTGGCAGTTTAGGGCCATTGTTCAGTTTATTCATCCATAAAGGAGTATAGTGCTTGGGGTACCCATCTCAAGGGGAGGTTGTGGGGGAAATTCTTGCCTTCAAAGTGCAAGCTCTAACCTTGGCTCCTGTCTCACTCTCCCTTGTACTATATATCACATACTGCCTGAGAAAACGCAAGCTTGGTGAGGACTCTGGCTTTCCTGGTTTTCTTCATACAGGACAGGTAAATCTTTCACCTCCGCGTATTTGTATTCTCCATCTAGGTGTTGAGGTTGGGAAAGGAACCCCAAAAGGTTGGGGTTCACAGATAGGTGTCTCAAAAGAACTTGCAGGCGAACAAGGGGCAAGTTTATTGTAATTGTAATGCCAATTGGAAGTGGTCTAAATTCCAAGAGGATTTAGTAAAGGAATAGAAGCAAGGAGACACATTTATCTAGTTCTTCATGTTATAGACATAGCAATTTTATGGTCCAGAGGTAGAATGGAGAAGCCGTCTCTGGAATTTGGCTATCACTGACCAACAAATTATCCATCTGACAGTCAGCAATGAAGTGAGGGGTGGTCTATTCACTATTATCTCAGGAGTTTTATTTATGGGACTATCCTGAGACCAGAAGATTTTAGAATAGATTGGGTGTGGGAGTTCCCAGGGCCAGATTCCAAAGCCAAAGAACTTGAAATCACTGACTTATTGTTAGAACAGAAGCCCCCTAAGGTCAGGAAATGTCAAAATCATTGCTGTCTCCCCTAGAATCTATATTACATCACATGGAATGCATTAGCTCTTATATGTGACCTTTCTGATTCCACCCCACCCTAGATCCTAGTACCTCCTTCACCCCCCAACTCCCTGCCAATTACCTTCTATTTTCTGAAACATTATTTATAAATGGGACAAACTAAGTGAAGACCTGTCATGGGAACATGGCCTTGAACTATGCCCTAATTGTGACTTGAGACTCTGCAGGAACAAGTAGAGCTATAGCTAAACAGCTGCAGGTGCTTGATTGTCTTGGATAAACATTTCCTCTCCTGTTTCCCACCACCTCTTAATTAGCATTTAAGTCCTTTTTTTCCTGAAATAATTAGTTAAGTGATGTCCAGGGTCCCATAGCTAGGAAGGGATCAAATTTGAACTCAGATCAGAACTGAAATCAGATTTGAACTCAGATCCTCCTGACTTCAGGTGCTCTATCCACTGCACCATCTAGCTGCCCTTAAGTACTTCTTTTATTTTTTTTTATTTTATTTTTATTTTTTTTATTAAAGCTTTTTATTTGTATAACATATGTATGGGTAGTTCCCCAACATTGATCTTTACAAAGCTTTCCATTACAAATTTTACCCCCAGTCCCCTCCCCTCCCCTAGATAGCAGGAAGTCCACGACATGTTAATAATGTTGAAATGCTTGAGAAGTTATGCAAGAAAAATCCTATCTACAAGAAAAAAAAAGAATCAGAGAAAGGCAACACAATGCAAGCAAATATCAATAGAGATCATGAAAATGTTACGTTGTGGTCCATATTTCATTTCCCTCTCTCTGGGTGTATATGGTTTTCTTCAGTGAACAATTGGAACTGGTTTGAGACAATTCTTTGTTGCAGAGAGCCATGTCCATTAGAATTGATCATCATGTAATACTGTTGTTGCTGTGTATGATGATCTCCTGGTTCTGCTCGTTTCACTCAGCATCAGTTCATGCAAGTCCCTCCAGACCTCTCTGAAATCGTCCTGCTGGTCATTTCTTACAGAGCAATAATATTCCATAACATTCACATACCATAATTTATTCAGCCACTCTCCAATTGATGGGCATCCCTTCAGTTTCCAGTTTCTAGCCACTACAAAAAGGGCTGCCACAAACATTCTTGCACAGGTGGGTCCCTTTCCCTCCTCTAAGATCTCTTTGGGATATAGGCCCGGTAGAAACACTGCTGCTGGGTCAAAGGGTATGCACAGTTTGACAACTTTTTGAGCATAGCTCCAAATTGCTCTCCAGAATGGTTGGATCCGTTCACAGTTCCACCAACAATGTATCAGTGTCCCAGTTTTCCCACATTCCCTCCAGCATTCATCGTTATCTTTTCCTGTCATTTTAGCCAATCTGACAGGTGTGTAGTGGTACCTCAGAGTTGTCTTAGTTTGCATTTCTCTGATCAATAGTGATTTGGAGCAACTTTTCATATGACTAGAGATGGTTTTAATTTCATCATCTGAAAATTGTCTGTTCATATCCCTTGACCACTTATCTATTGAAGAGTGGCTTGAATTCTTATATATATATATGAGACAATTCTCTGTATATTTTAGAAATGAGGCCTTTATCAGAACCATTAAATGTAAAGATGATTTCGCACTTTGATGCTTCCCTCCTAATCTTGTCTGCATTAGTTTTGTTTGTACAGAAACTTTTTAACTTAATATAATCAAAATTATCCATCTGGTGTTCAATTAGGAGTTCCAGATCTTCTTTGGACATAAATTTATTCCATCCCCACAGGTCTGAGAGATAAACTATATTACGTTCCTCTAACTTGCTTACAAAGTTCCTCTTTATATCTAGATCATGAATCCATTTAGATCTTATCTTGGTATGTGGTGTTAGGTATGGGTCAAGCCCTAATTTATTCCACACTAGTTTCCAATTTTCCCAGCAGTTTTTGCCAAATAGTGAGTATTTATCCCAAAAGCTGTGGTCTTTGGGTATATCGAATACTAGATTGTTAAGGTTATTGCCTATATTGTCCTGATATCCTATCCTGTGCCACTGATCGACTGCTCTATTTCTTAGCCAGTACCAAACGGTTTTGATGACCGCTGCTTTATAATATAGTTTTAGATCTAGTACAGCAAGGCCACCTTCATCTGCCTTTTTTTTCATTAATCCCCTTGAAATCCTTGACCTTTTGTTCTTCCAAATGAACTTTGCTACTATTTTTTCTAGATCTGTAAAATAATTTCTTGGGAGTTTGATTGGTATGGCACTAAATCAGTAGATTAGTTTGGGTAGTATTCTCATTTTTATTATGTTCGTTCTGCCTACCCATGAGCACTTAATGTTTTTCCAATTGATTAGGGCTGATTTTATTTGTGTGGAAAGTGTTTTGTAGTTTAGTTCATATAGTTTCTGACTTTTCCTTGGCAGATAGATTCCCAAATATTTTATCCTATCATCTGCTATTTGGAATAGAATTTGTTTTTGTATCTCTTGCTGCTGAACTTTGTTGGTAATATATAAAAATGCTGATGATTTATGTGGATTAATTTTGAATCCTGCCACTTTGCTTAAGTTGTGAATTGTTTCTAGTAGTTTTTTAGTTGAGTCTCTAGGGTTCTCTAAGTATACCATCATGTCATCTGCAAAGAGTGATAATTTGGTTTCTTCATTACCTCTCTGATTCCTTTTATCTCTTTTTCTTCTCTTCTTGCTAAAGGTAACATTTCTAATACAATATTAAATAGTAATGGTGACAGTGGGCAGCCTTGTTTCACTCCTGATCTTATTGGGAATGGTTTTACTTTGTCTCCATTACATATGATGCTTGCTGATGGTTTTAAATAGATGCTACTGATCATTTTAAGGAAAAGCCCATTTATTCCTATACTCTCTAGTGTTTTTAATAGGAAAGGGTGTTGGATTTTATCAAAGGCTTTTTCTGCATCTATTGAGATAATCATATGGTTTTTGTTAGTTTGGTTATTAATATAATTAATTATGCTGATAGTTTTCCTAATATTGAACCAGCCCTGCATCCCTGGTATAAATCCTACTTGGTCACAGTGTACTATCGTGGGGATGACTTTCTGTAATCTCATTGCTAATATCTTATTTAAAATTTTTGCATCAATATTCATTAGGGAAATTGGTCTATAGTTTTCTTTCTCTGTTTTCACCCTACCTGGTTTAGCTATCAGCACCATATCGGTCTCATAGAAGGATTCTGGCAGTATACCTTCTGTCCCTATTTTCTCAAATAGTTTGTGTAGTATTGGAATTAATTGTTCTTTGAATGTTTGGTAGAATTCACATGTAAATCCATCTGGCCCTGGAGATTTTTTCTTAGGGAGTTGGTTAATAGCTTGTTCTATTTCTTTTTCTGATATGGGGCTATTTAAATAATTTATATCCTCTTCTGTTAACCTGGGCTATCTATGTTTTTGTAGATATTCCTCCATTTCATTTAGATTATCAAACTTACTGGCATAAAGTTGGGCAAAGTAACTCCTAATTATTGCTCTAATTTCCTCTTCATTGGAGGAAAGTTCTCCCTTATCATTCTTGAGACTAACAATTTGATTTTCCTCTTTCCTTTTTCTTATCAAATTAACTAAAGGCTTATCTATTTTGTTAGTTTTTTATAGAACCAACTCTTAGTTTTATTTATTAATTCAATAGTTTTCTTATTTTCAATTTTATTAATTTCTCCTTTTACTTTTAGAATTTACAATTTGGTATTTAATTGAGGGTTTTTAATTTGTTCTTTTTCTAGTTTTTTTTTTTACTAATAAGCCCAATTCGTTGATCTTTTCTTTCTCTATTTTATGCAAGTAAGCATCTAGAGATATAAAATTGCCCCTTATAACCGCTTTAGCCATATCCCACAAATTTTGGTATGTTGTCTCCTTATTGTCATTCTCCTGGATGAAATTATTGATTGTGTCTATGATTTGCTCTTTCACCCATTCATTCTTCAGGATTAGATTATTTAATTTCCAATTAACTTTTGGTTTATTTTCTCCTGGCCTTATATTGCATGTGATTTTTATTGCATCATGATCTGAAAAGGATGCATTTACTATTTCTGCCTTTCTGCATTTGATTTTGAGGTTTTTATGCCCTAACACATGGTCAATTTTTGTGTAGGTTCCAGGGACTGCTGAGAAAAAAGTAAACTCCCTACTGTCTCCATTCAACTTTCTCCATAGATCTATCATACCTAACTTTTCTAACAATTGGTTTATCTCCCTAGTTTCTTTCTTGTTTATTTTGTAGTTTGATTTATCTAATTCTGAGAGAGCAAGGTTGAGATCCCCCACTAGTATCGTTTGGCTGTCTGTTTCTTCTTGCATCTCTCTTAATTTCTCCCCTAGGAATTTGTGTGCTATTGCACTTGGTGCATATATATTTAGTATTGATATTGCTACATTATCTATGGTACCTTTTAATAAAATATAGTTTCCTTCCTTATCTCTTTTGATTAGATCTATCTTGGCTTTTACTTGATCTGAGATAAGGAGTCTACCCCTGCTTTTTTTTGTTCACCTGAAACATAATATTTTCTGCTCCAGCCGTTTACCTTCATCCTATATATGTCACTATGTTTTAGATGTGGTTCTTGTAGACAACATATTGTGGGATTCTGGTTTTTAATCCAGTCTGATATCCGCTTCCACTTTATGGGAGAGTTCATCCCATTCACATTCACAGTTAGAATAACTAATTCTTTATTTCCTGCCATCTTCTTTACCCAAGTTATGTTTTCCCCTTTCCTTTCCCCTTTCTCCCTTCCCCCCTCCTCAGTACTTTGCTTTTGGTGACCCCCTCCCCGAAACAATCCACCACCCTTTAGATCCCCTCCCCCTTTTTTAACTCATTTCCCCTGATTCTTCTATTTTCCCTTCTATTAGTTTGTCCCTTACTTTTCCTCCTTTCCCTCCCACTTCCCTCTAGCAACAGACAAGTTTCTATGTGAAATCAAATGTCTGATATACACTTTTAGAGCCCAACCCGATGAGAGTAAGATTTACACAATGTTCATCTCCCTCCCCTCTTTCTCTCAATTATATTAGGTTTTCTTTGCCTCTTCAAGTGATTTTACCTTGTTTTTACCTCCTAGATCTTATTTTACCACTTTTTCCCTCTTTTCCCCAGTATGACAACCTTTTCCCCTCTAGTTCTCTTTTTCATATTATCAAAGTAATATCTAGTTAATTATACCCCCAAACTTTAAGTATCCCCCTAGTAAAAATAACGTTCTCAGAGTCCTTTCTGTTTTACCTTTTTATGCATCTCTTGAGTTCTGTGTTTGGGTGTCGAATTTTTTGTTCAGATCCGGTCTTTTCATTAGAAATAGGTGAAATTCACCTATATCATTGAATGACCATCTTCTTCCCTGGAGGATAATGCTCATTCTAGCTGGATAGGTTATTCTTGGTTGTAATCCAAGTTCCTTTACCCTTCGGAATATCTGGTTCCAGGCCCTTTGATCCTTCAATGTGGAGGCTGACAGATCGTGTGTGATTCTAATTATTGATCCTCGGTATTTGAATTGTTTCTTTCTAGCAGCTAGCAGAATCTGTTCCTTGGTGCTATAGTCCTGAAATTTAGCCACGATATTCCTTGGGGTCTTAATTTTGGGGTCTCTTTCAGGAGGTGATCGGTGAATTCTTTCAATGGTGATTTTGCCCTTTGAGTCTACAATCTCAGGGCAGTTTTCTTTCAGGATTTCCTGGAAGATAGTGTTTAGATTCTTTTTTTCATCATGGCTTTCAGGAAGTCCAATAATCCTTAGATTGTCTCTCCTAGATCTATTTTCCAAGTCAGTTGTTTTTCCTAGGAGATATTTCATATTTTCTTCTAATTTTTCATTTTTTTGTTTTTGTTTGACTGATTCTTGAGGTCTTATTGAGTCATTCACTTGCATTTGTTCAATTCTTATTTTTAAAGTGTTGTTTTCTTCAGTTACCTTTTTAAGCTCCTTTTGTAACTGGCCAATTTGTTCATTGCACTCTTTTTCCACTTCACTAATTTTATTTTTCAATAAATTGGTGTCTTTTTCATATCTCTTTTGCAGGGCATCATATCCTTCTTGCAAGATATTGTATCCTTCTTGCACTGATTTCAGTTTATTTTCCCATTTATCCTCCAGCTCTCTTTTGAGGTTCTTTATGCAATCTTCCAGAAAGCCCTTTTGAAAAGAGGACCAGTGATGGTCCTTGCTGATTTTCTCTGTAGTTTTGTCTAAAGGAACCTCTGGATCTGGGGTGATCACTTCTTTCTCTTTATAAAAGCTGTCTATGGTGACAGCTCTCTTTTGCTTCTTCATTTTTTTTTAGACAGCATGGATATCTCTTAAAAGTAGGAAAAAAAACACGGTGGCTGAAAAGCTTTGCCCTGGGGCACTTAGGCGAGTTGACTTAAGGTGCTGGGCCGGTGGGGGCTAGGGCTAAGTCCGAATTATTCCTTAAACAAGGCAAGTCTGCCAGAACACCTGTCCCCAACCAGGGCAGAGTGTCCTGAGTGCTTCAGATAAACTCCAGGTGTTTGGAATTTGGAGTTTGGAGTTTGGAATTTCTGCCACCATGAGCTGAGCTGAGTCCCACCCTCACTTCCGGCCTACACAGGAGTCGTCTATTTATCTCTCTGTCCGAGTCAGACTAACCTGATATGAAGTTATCCCGAGAGCAGTGTCCAAATATTTCTGAATTCGTTGACTTGAAGATCAGTTCAGAGCCTTATTTTATTGTTGATTTGAGAGAAGATGGGAGGAGAGGCAGAAAGCCACCTTTTCACTCCGCCATCTTGGCTCCACCCCTAAGTACTTCTTTTAAAGGCAATGATGGATTTGGAAATTCAGGTGACGAGAATTATCTCATCCAAGAATATCTGCTTGTATAGCAGTTCTTTGGGGAAATTTAAATTAAGAGTTTGTTACTAATATTCTTTTGTTTATATTGAGTTTGTTACTAATATTCTTTTGTTGCTGGGATAAGACTTCAGTGTTTAGAATGTAAGCCTGGACTCCCCCAGACAATGGGAGAAAAGGGATGGGGCACTTCTATTTAAACGTGTTTTGCAGTTGGTGATTTGTACTCCTCTACTGACATCTTGTTTATTGGGAGTTGCCTTTTCTCTGGAGATTGTATTAAATCCCCTTCTCTCTCTCTCTTTTTTTTAACCTTGAGAGTCTTTGATTTTAATTTGGGGAAGGGTTGCTGTCCCACACATGTATGCACACATGTGCAGGTCTCCCCCAAAGGATGTAAACTCCTAGAGGGTAAAGATTATTTCATTTTTGTCTTTGTGTTCCCAGGGCCTAGCAGGATGTAGCACACTGTAGGTGCTTAATAAATGCACGTTGATCAGTGATGCCATTTTGAACAATACAAAGGGCCTTATCTATAGAAAAGCTTCTTAAACTGTGGGTCATGACCCATTAGAGTCATGCAAGTATGGGGGCCATGAAATTATGAATTATTATGAGTAAATATTTGATTTGTATATATATTTCATATACCTATATACCAAGAGTTGTGTAAATGAAAAGGAGTTGCCAGTGGAAAAAGTTTAAGAAACCTGGTCTAGATAGTAGCCACTTAAGAAATTGTTAAATTGAACTGAAAGGTGGGGATTTAAATGGGGGCCAAGCTCCCTCTTCAGCCTAGGGGCTTCCCAGCTTGAGGGAAATTTTTCTTTCTTAGACTGGGAGCTCCCTGAGATTGGAGTCACCCATTTCCTATCAGAACAGGGACTCTTCTAGGGCAGCATTGTGTGCTCTGCTTTTAGATAAAGACTTTCATGAAGACAGATAATATGGCTCTCCTATTTCCTCCCTGCCCTCTTGCTCAGTTCTCTGCTGAAGGTAGAAGAATGGGGTGAGATAATATCTTTTCTGAAATCCAATTCCCAGTTTGGCCTTTCCCCAAGGGAGGAGTTGCTCCATTAGTGCTTGGTGATGACTGATGATTGATCTTTTAGGCTGGGAATACACCAAAAGTTTCCCTCGGGTGGCTCCCTCAGAGAAATCCCCAATCATCATATCCTTAGGACTGGTTTTCGTTCAGGGACGCCCTGAGTATCAAAAGGCTGGAAGCAATCTACCATAGCTCAGGATGCTAGCCCTTTCTGCAAATTAACTGCTACCCCACAGTCATAAAACTGAAGCCACAGAATCTAGCACATGGAGTTTCTTTGAGCTGAAGATTCCAACTGGTTCTCGTTCTGCTTTCCTATTACACAGTTGTTTCAGTTCAAAGGAACTTGGGCTAGATCTGGTACTCTGGGGACTTATGATCCCATCCTGCCCTTTTGGGGAGAGGGGCTCTCTGGATCTGTACCTGGATGTCTGTGAAGGGAGATCATCTGGAGACAAGAATCCCTATCTGAGTTTAAATTCTGACACTTGCTAACTGTATTACCTTGGACAAATAACTTAATCTCTGTCAGCCTCAGTTTTCTCATCTATAAAGGAAGGAAGGAAGAAAGAGAGAGAAAGGGAAGAAGAGAGAGAGGGGGAGGGAAGGAAGAAAAAAGGGAGGGAGGGAGGAAGGGAGTGGGAGCTATCTCTAGAGCCCCCTAAAACTATAGACTTTAAAGGCACTTGAATTTGGCATCAGAGGCTTTAGGCTGAAATTCTGTTTCTTTTCCTTTCTATCCATGTGATACCTTGAGCAATAACAATAGCAATAGTAATAGCTGATATTTGATTAGTATTTTGCATCCTCTTTTGGTGATATTCTCATTTATAAATGAAGAAATTGATTCTCCATGAAATAAAATTACTTGCCCCACATAATGCAACTTTTAAGGCAAAAGACCAAATTTTTTAAACCCAGCTCCTCTTCCTCTAAAAGCCACCACTCTTTCGATTGCCCATAGTTCCTTTCATAAGTTCCTTTATCACTGAACTTCATCTTCCTCATTTGTAAAATGGAAGGTTGTCTTGAGGGACGATCTTGATCAGCTGTACTCCTTTACTAAGATCTGGTTTCCTCCTGATGGCAATACATCCTTGGCCACCTATTCCAGAACTGATGGCCCTTCCACTCATAATCCCTGAATGGTCCTGATGAGGGAGCTGGAATACTTCCTTCTCATTGCTGCTTTCAAACTCTATCATCCTACATCTCTTCCTTTGAGATACATGCTGTACAAACGTATTATTCAATTTAGATCTTGGTGGACCTCTGTGGACCTTTAGGACATTCTTCTTCCTTCCTTAATGAGTTCAGCCCCTGATTGTCTTTTTCTCCACCACTTAATCCCATATTAAAAAACTTCAATGAACTAATAGTTCCTCAAGCATTTTTATCTTCCTATGACTTACTGTCTCACACCATCTTAGCAACATGCAGACATAATCATGCCTCTGATGTCTTCCCCCATCGGTTCCACTTGGTTTATGAATCTCCCAAATTCCTTTCTTTGATCATAATATTTCATCATTTAGTTTTTCTGTAGGCCTTACAACCCTTAATCTTGTTTTTTTATTTTTGCCATGACTTCCCTTTTACCTTCTCTTTTTTTTCCCAGACCTTCATTTCAGTACTCTTTATTATCCTCCCTCCTCTCCTTTTTCAATCCCTTGGAAAATTCCTTTGACTCTATACTATCCTCTATATTTTAATCCCTTTACCTCTTATCATTAATAAAGAACTGAAGCAAACAGATTTAAGTGACTTGGCCAGGGTCGCACAACTAGTAAGTGTCTGACTGAGGCCAGATTTGGACTCAAGAAATGGAGTTGAAAAAAAAGAAAAAGAAAAGAAATGGAGTTTTTCTAATTCCTGGCCTGGCATTCTATCTACTTTCTTTTTTTTCCTTTTTCTATTTACTTTTTCTGGAAGTGAATAATATTTTTTTTCACCATCAGTCCTTCAGAATTGACTTGAATCTTTGTATTGCTAAAAATAACTAAGTCATTCACAGTGGGTCATCCTTACAATATTGCTGTTCCTATATACAATGTTTTCCTGATTCATCTCATTTCACTTTGCATCAGTTCGTGTAAGTCTTCCCAGGTTTTTCTGAAAGCATCTTGCTTGTCATTTCTTATATCATAATAATATTGCATCACATTGGATTCATTAACCACAATTTGTTCAGTCATTCCCAAACCTAATGTCTTTTTAATTCTCATCCTACTTGCCCTTTTGGTATTATTAGATACTGTTAATAGCCCTCTCCTCCATTATTTCTCCTTTCTAGATTTTCTTAACTCTGCTCTCTTCTTGTTCTCTTCCTATCTGTCTGACAAATTCCTTCTCAGTCTCTTTAGCTGGATCCTCATTTAGATCAAATCTGCTCCCTGTGGTTGTCTCCCAAGTCTCTGCCCAGACCGCTTTTACTTTCTTTTTCTGTAGTATACTCCCCCATTACATCTTCAGTGTCAGTACCCTGGCACAAACTGTTTGCCATGCCTAGAATGTTCCCTCCCATCATTTCCACTTCTCAAAAAGTTAGTTTTTCCTGTGAATTGCTACAATCATTCTGTGAGGCAATTTAGAGTTTTGCTAAGAAAGTAACTTATACTTTTTAGCCCAGAGATCCAAGAGAGTCCCATATACATCAAAATATTCATAATAGTACTTTTTTTTTGTGGCAGCAAAGAATTGGAAATAAAGCAGATTCCCATTAGCTAAGAAATAGTTAGACAAACTATGGTAAATGAAGATAATGGAATATTATTGCAGTCTAAGAAATAAGTAGAAAGAATACAGAAAAACTTATATGGAAAGACACACATATATGTATATACATATATGTACATATGTACATGTATATACATATATATATATATATATATATAAATTGATGCAGAGTGAAGTAGGCAGAACAAATTAAACTATATACACAACAATATACTACAATGGAAACAACAATAACCACCCCTGAATGTATGCAAGTGTAATGACCAAGCTTGTCACAAGAAAAAAAAAAGAGACAATTTATCTTACTCAAAGATAAATTTGTAGAGGAGGGATACTAGTAAATTTGGTTGATCTCTTCATTTGTTTTGCTGAACTGTTTTTCTCCTTTCTTTCTTTTAAATTTTTGTTTGTGGGGCAGCTAGATGCCACAGCAGATAAAGCATCTACCCTAAAGTCAGGAGAACCTGAGTTCAAATCCAGCTTCAGATGCTTAATACTCACTATATGGCCCAGGGCAAGTCACTTAACCCCAATTGCCTCACCAAAAAAAAAAAAATTGTTTTTTGTTTTTTGGTTACTATGGGTTAGCTCACTAGATAGAGAGATATATTCACCGGGGAGAATATTTTCAAAAATTAAGTTGATAAAAGGACAAAAGATATTAATAAAAATCTAAATATTTTTCCAAAAGAAAAAAAACCTCTGACTCTTAGTTACAACTTGTGTTGCTTTTTACATGTAGGGATGTACTAGTTAGTAAATGTTTAACAAATTCAGGTTTTCTAGAAGAAAACTTTAAAGTTTAATATGCATTATTAATATTTTCTTATATTTAGACAGTGAACAAATAAATAAAGCCCTGATTTGTGGATTGCTGATTCTAAGCTGTAAACATTCACTTTGAAATTTTAACAATGGGTGCGTGAAGATAAGATGTGGTTCCAGCACACTCCACTAAGTTCTTTCCTAATTATACTAGTTGTCAAGGCTTTTGGCTCAAAATAACTTTGTATTTAATTTGTTTGCATTTTATATTTATATAGTTGTGTACTTATTGTTGATTTCACCCACAATGGCCTGACCACCCTGGTGGCAGGACACAATCCAATTTATGGATGAGGAATCCATCAGTGTTGGACTCTTATACATAGGCTGCCATATGTGTGGGCCTCCTGGCTGAAGAAGAATCCAAGTGCTGCTACTCTCAAAGAGTTCTAGACCTTCATCAGAGCAGTTCTGCATGTGCTTCATTAATTAGCACCAGAGTAATTGGCCTGATTTACTTGCTTCTGCTAAATTCTCTTTTAACAGTTGCATTTTTACTCAGAACACACTGGATTTTGGGTTGGGTTTTTTTCCAGCCCCAAAGAAAGGCTTCACCCTTGGTTTTGCCCATTTCTCAAGGTCTGGCAGGCAAGAGAAGTTGAATATTACCCAGAGGGACTTGCAAACTATCTTAGAGACCACCATGGCTCTATGTAAAGCACTGCCTGCCACTGTATTCTTAGCCAGTCTTTGCCAGTCATAGGGTAGGTCTGGATCTCAACCAGAAACTTGCATGGTAGCTCAGACTGGAAGAATGGAACCTGTGGGCCTGCTCAGGGCTGCAAGGAGAGAGTCCAATAGACTTCCATTGAAATTCCTTTTTTTTCTTTGCTGAAATTTTGTTAACCCATAGCATTAATGACTGAAGAATGTTATAAAGTGATATAGATTATACATATACATATATACGTAGCCATATATATGTACATGTATATCTTATAAACAAATATATACTATATTCTACATGTCAACAAAGGTGGCAAAAGGTGGATTGAAGGGCAGAGCAGGGGTTACCTAGGTAAGAGAGAAAGAAGCAAGGGTGAGAGTATTCCTTACGGATCTGGAAGACTAAAGTCCTCTCCTTCTCCCCTTTCATTCCCCTACCTATCTGCCTTGCACTATTTTGCAGGGTTGAACATCACATTTTAGAGTCAAGCCCTTGTCCAGGAGGATTGCCCTGAGGGGACATTTGCCTTAAGTCTCTCCTCACTCCAGTGCATTCTCTTCTCAGCTCTCAAAATTATTTCCCAAAAACACAGATCTGATCCCCTCCCCATCCCATTCAATTGGCCCCCAGGGATCCCTGTTACCTCCAAGATCAAATATAAAATCCTCTGTTGACTTATAAAGCCTTCCTAACCTCCTCCATTCTGTCTTCCCAGTTTTCTTGCATTTTGCCCCATCTGTAATTCTGAGATCCAATGATACTGGCTCTTTGCTGTTCTCCAGACATAACTTCGATCTCCTGATAGCGTTTTTACTGGCTCCCTCCCATGTCCAGAACTCCCTCCTCATCTCTGGGTGGACTTTCTTGTCTTTTTTCAAGTCTCAATTAGAATCCCGCCTTCTATAATCCCCCTGGATATTGGTACTTCCAGTATTGATTACTTAGAATTTAATCAATATCTGGTTTGTACAATTGTTTGCAGGATGTCTTCCCCCATTAGATTGTGAGTTCTTTGGGAGCTGGGATTGTTTTTGCCTTCTTTGTACCAACAACACAGTGTTTGGCACATGATAGATACTTAATAAATGGCCAAATGGATTGGAGATTGCCAACTCAATCCTAAGGGGAGCTGTGGCAAACTCACTGGCCAAGTCTAATTGCTGCCATTTTGCTTCCAATGCTCAGAACCCCATTCCTAATTCTTCCTTTCCCAAAGCTTTCCTATTATAACCATGGGTAATAGGGTCTTCTCCCTTTCCTTAAAGGATAGAATGATAATCCATAAATCCCAGAGATGCATTTTTTTCCTTTTTTGATATGATTTTTCTTGTGCACCATGATATTTGTTTAAATATGTATAGAGGAATTGCACATGTTTAACATATATTGGGTCACTTGCCAACTTTGGGAGGAGGGGGAAGGAAGGGAAAAAATTAGAACACAGGGTTTTATAGGGGAGAATGTCGAAAATTATCCATGTATATATTTTGAAAATAAAAAGCTATAATTAAAAAAAAACCCAGAGATGTCCCCATAAGCCTCTGATCTCATGGCCATAGGTTATTCCCCTTGCCCCATTCCACGTTGTTTCTTGCCCCACAGAGAACAAATAATGCTGTAGCCCTATATTTTTGTATAGACCCCGGAGTCTTCTCATTAGTACTCAGCACCTTAGTACTCACCACCCACTCCCTGCCCTCAGACACTCATCCTCCTGGGGTTTGGCTACCTGAGAAGTTATGAGGTCTAAGGAGGAAGCCAAGACTGGAGAAACTGCAGAAGTTAAGGGAGAGATTGCAAAGGGCTAAAGGTTTCTGGAAATAGGAGAAGCTGAGCAGAAGATGAGGGAGGTAAGGAAACTTCAGGGGTGATCAGGTGAGACAGGAGCAGCAACAGAGGGAGGACTATGGGCCTTTCGGGAGGTGGCTAGGTGGGCAGAAACTGAGGGCCTAACTGATCCAATCACGGAACTGAGCAGCTCAAGCAAAAGGGCTAAAGCTTGTTCCTTCCAATCTCCTTAAATGCTCACCATCTCTACCTGGATTCCCTGTCTCCTGAATTTTCCAGCAAGGGAACTCCCAAAATCTTTCTGGGGAAAAAGAGAATTATAAATGGGAATTATAGTAGGTGACCAGTTAAGACATATCAAACCTCAGTGAACAAGTCTTAGAAGGGGGATAGGATTTGGAAAAAAATTTCTTATGATTTCAGTTGGGATGGAAATGAATGTTTACTGTCCTTCCTTCCATCCTATTCTTCCCAGACATACCTTTGTGTGCCAGGAGAAACATTTACACTCTTCCATTAGACTATGAGCAATTTGAGACCAGGAATTGGGGAATGTTTTTTCCTCTCCTTTATTTGTATTCCTAGTAATTAACACAATGTCTGGCACTGTGTAAACATTTAATAAATGATTGTTGGTTAACTAATTGACTCCCCAGAGACACTTTCCTTCCAAATTTCCTAACATTCCCATATTTGGCTTGTCCTACTGATTCATTGACACCATCATTTATCCCCGTTCTGTCTCCATCTCTCCAGGCTCAAACATCCCGAATATGAAGTACTTCCTTCAAATCAATAAGGAGTGTCTGGACTGGGAAAGTAGGAGCAACAGAAACATGAAAGAAGTGACCACGTGATCTTGAACCTACTGATTGTTAAGGAGGAGAGTCATTGGTATGGTGAGACATTCATCCTAGATTTTGGGAGAATAGGTTTTTGGGTTTGTTTGTTTGTTTGTTTTTAGTTTAATAAAAAATATAGAGAGAATGTTATTACCTAAACCTCTAAAAGGGAAGATAAAAGGGAGATTCTTTTTGAAATTTGGAAAACAAGCATAATTAATTCTAATAAGAAAAGGAAAGGATATGTGTCTAGCAGGATGTGTGGCTGCATAAGAACCTCTCTAAAAATTTTTTAAAAAATTTTAAATTTGCACAGTGGATAGAGCACCAGCCCTGAAGTCAGGAAGACCTGAGTTCAAATCTAGCCTCAGACACTAATCACTTCCTAGCTGTGTAACCCTGGGCAAGTCACTTAACCCCAATTGCCTCACCAAAAAAAGCAAAAAAAAATTAAAATTTATTTAAATAATAATTTTAAAATTTAAATATAATTTTAATTTTAAATAATTTTTAAAATTTAAAAAATAAGTGTAATTATAACTAAAAAAATGAAAAAATTGGACATGTAATTGAAAAAAACCCCAAAAAATAATTATGCACATCCTTGAAGAGTGGCTTTTGGAAGACTAATTATCCAAATTTGTTTGCTTGTAATCTTCTTATTTTGATTTTTTAAATAAAAACCTTTAAATTGAAAAAGGAACAAGAGAAAAAAAAACTGCCTCCATATGTTTTTTTCCAAATATGGCATAGAAAGTAGCTATTATATAAGAAAGTTAGTAGTAGCAATGTCTAAAAAGGTACAAAATCTAAGAAAAGAGCCATCAATTAAAGCTACTGTCTCATATATCTCTACAAAATATATAAAATGTGGTTAACAACAAGAAAACAAGAGGTACTAATACAAACAGGAAAATCTGATCTTGTGGATAGTCTTGATAGAATGGGAGATATGACTGCACTGTAACTCTAGAAGGGGATATCTTATTAAAAAGGGGAAACTTAGGAAGATGAGTCTCCCTTACCCAGGCCTGGCATTTTCTCTAGTGTGTCACCTAGCTACCAATATGCCCCAATAATTTAGTCTCTTCATAGCTAAGTGGTCACATTTCAAATCTCACATCCAAGAAATGTTCACAGAGTTGTGCCAGGATGAGTCACAACAACTTGCGTGTGTTAATGGGTGATCATTAATGGGAGAGCAGGTTAGCATGTTGTTGAGGTACACAGCTATACCCTCATCTGTTAGGTTTCGGAATAAAGGCATTTGTGAATCACTGAAAGGAAGCAGCAGCTGTGGTGCAAAGTCCAACTGGCATCACAAGGCATTCACATTTTCTGGACCACATCTGAAATGCATCTCCCCCATTCTTCCTCTTGACAAATTCATATTCTTTAACAAGAGGTCAGATTGCCTTCAGTAGCCCCGATTAAGGGAATTTACTACCTGCAAGACAGCCTGATTCCACCATCAGGCAACTCTGATAATGAGGAAGTCTTTTCTCATATCCCCTGGAATTTTACCTGTGCCCTCTGGGGCCAAGTAGAGCAAATCCCATCTCTATTCACATGTGTACTTTATATATTTAAAGATAAGAGATCATACTTTTCTCCATCTTTTCTACCTGTCTGGAAAGCATTGGGAATAATGGATAAACTCTTGCCTCTTGCTTCATTAAACAAGAAATTCCCAGGAAAACTCTGATCTGGTCAAAGAACCCTAAGATTTGGAGTTGAAAGAAAAGGTAGAGATTCCCAAATCCAGTGTTTCTCAAATATTTTGGTCTCCAGTCCTCTTTATACTCTTAAAAATTGAGAATCCTCTCAAATAACTTTTGAATAAGATGGATTATATCTATCAATATTTACCAAATAGAACAATTTAATTTTAAAAAGTTTTTTTTTAAATCTATCACTATTTACCAAATTAAATTTGAAATACCTTGGCATTATTGTGAAAATAAATTTGAGCTTGTAGTTCCCCTGAAATGGTCTTGGCCTAGGGATCTCTAGATCCTGCTTTAAGAACTATTGATCTATGGCTAAGATGACAGGAAAAGATGATGACGAATGTTGGAGGGGATGTGGGAAAACTGGGACACTGATACATTGTTGGTGGAGCTGTGAACGGATCCAACCATTCTGGAGAGCAATTTGGAACTTGCTCAAAAAGTTATCAAACTGTGCATACCCTTTGACCCAGCAGCGTTTCTATTGGGCTTATATCCCAAAGAAATCATAAAAGAAGGAAAGGGCCCCATATATGCAAAAATGTTTGTGGCAGCCCTTTTTGTAGTGGCTAGAAACTGGAAACTGAATGGATGCCCATCAATTGGAAAGTGGCTGAATAAATTATGGTATATGAATGTTATGGAATATTATTGCTCTGTAAGAAATGACAAGCAGGATGATTTCAGAGAGGCCTGGAGAGACTTACATGGACTGATGCTGAGCAAAATGAGCAGAACCAGGAGATCAATGTACACGGCAACAACAATTCTCTATGATGATCAATTCTGATGGACATGGTTCTCTTCAACAATGAGATGTTTCAAACCAGTTCCTATTGTTCAGTGATGAAGAAAGCCATATATACCCAGGGAGAGGCCTGTGGGATCTGAGGATAGATCACAACATAGCCTTTTTACTTCCTCTGTTGATGTTTGCTTGCATTATGTTTTCTTTCTCAGGTTTTTTTGTTTTGTTTTGTTTTTCTTGTAGATCTGATTTCTCTTGTACAACAAGATAACTGTATAAATATGTATACATATATTCAATTAGTCAAGTATTTTAACATAATTTACATGTATTAGACTTCCTGCCATCTAGGGGAGGGGGTGGAGGGGAAGGAGGGAAAAATTTGTAACAGAAAGCTTTGCAAGGGTCAATGTTGAAAAATTACCCATGTATATGTTTTGGAAATAAAAAGCTTTAATAAAAAAAGAACTAGTCCAATCTCTTCATGCTATAGAGCAAATGGGTCCAAGGACAATGGGACAAGTTGAAGGACCCATGACTAGAAGCAGTAGCACTGAGATTTAGCAGAGTCCTCTGACCACATGTTCCTGATACCACCAAAGTGTGAAGACTAATTGGATCTGGGTCAGAAATCCACATGGCAGATGACCACATATGACCAGACAACTAGAATTTTTGTAGTACTTGAAGGTTTGCAAAGCACTTTACAAATATTATCTCATTTTACCCTTATAACAGCCCTGTGAAAAATACCTGCTATTTATCTACATTTTATAGATGAGGAAATTGAGACTGAAGTAGCGGCTTGCCAGGATGACCAACTGTATTCACTATTTTTGTTTGGGGTCATATTTGAACTGTTCTTCCCACTGTACCAGCTAGCTGCTTCCCAGCTTAGATCCATTAGGAATTTAGTAGGAACACTTTTTTTTTAATTCTTGTCTTGGTCAGACTTTAATATTACCACAACTCTCATAGGATCAAATCAGATAGTGTCAATGAAGCATTTTGCAACTTAAGATGCTATATCAATTTGCTAGCTATTATTATTAATTTTAATTAAAGATTCTTTAGCATTCTTCAGTTTATGATGACCTTTTTTTATTAAAGCTTTTTATTTGCAAAACATATGCATGGGTAATTTTTCAACATTGACCCTTGCAAAGCTTTCTGTTACAAATTTTCCTTCCTACCCCCACTCCCTCCCCTAGATAACAGGAAGTCTAATACATGTTAGTTATGTTAAAATACTTGACAAATTGAATATATGTATACATATTTATACAGTTATCTTGCTGTACAAGAAAAATTGGATCTACTAAATGGTCAAAGGATATTGAACAGACAATTTTCAGATGATGAAATTAAAACTATTTATAGTCATATGAAAAGGTGCTCCAAATCACTATTGATCAGAGAAAGGCAAATTAAGACAACTCTGAGGTACCACTACATATCTGTCAGATTAGCTAAAATGACAGAAAAGGATGACAGGTGTTGGAGAGGATGTGGGAAGGCTGGGACACTGATGCATTGTTGGTGGAACTGTGAACGGATCCAGCCATTCTGGAGAGCAATTTGGAACTATGCTCAAAAAGTTATCAAACTGTGCAAACCCTTTGACCAAGCAGTGTTTCTATTGGGCTTATATCCCAAAGAGATCTTAGAGGAGGGAAAGGGCCCCACATGTGCAAGAATGTTTGTGGCAGCCCTTTTTGTAGTGGCTAGAAACTGGAAATTGAATGAATGCCCATCAATTGGAGAGTGGCTGAATAAATTATGGTATATGAATGTTATGGAATATTTTTGTTCTGTGAGAAACGACCAGCAGGATGATTTCAGAGAGGCCTGGAGAGACTTGTATGAACTGATGCTGAGTGAAATGAGCAGAACCAGGAGATCATTATACACGGCAACAACAATACTATATGAGGATCAGTTCTAAGGGACATGACTCTCTTCAACAATGAAATGCTTCAAACCAGTTCCAATTGTTCAGTGAAGAAAGCCATATACACCCAGAGAGAGGGATGTGAAATGTCGACCACAACATATCATTTTCATGTTTGCTTGCATTGTGTTTCCTTTCTCTGATTATTCTTTCTTGTAGATACGATTTTTCCTGCATAATAATGATGTATGGAAATAAATATACATATATTTGATTTGTCAAGTATTTTAACATAATTAACATATAGTGGATATCCTGCCATCTAGGGGAGGGGTGGGGAGTAGGGAAGAAAAATTTGTAACAGAAAGCTTTGTAAGGGTTAATGTTGAAGAATTACCCATACATATGTTTTGCAAATAAAAAGTATTAATAAAAAAATTGGATCTACAAGAAAAAAAACCTGAGAAAGAAAATAAAATGCAAGCAAACACCAATAGGGAGCATGAAAATGCTATGTTGTCCACACTCAGATCCCACAGGCCTCTCCCTGGGTGTATATGGCTTTCTTCATCACTGAACAATGGGAACTGGTTTGAAACATCTCATTGTTGAAGAGAACCATGTCCATCAGAATTGATTATCATATAGTTTTGTTGTTGCTGTGTATAATGATCTCCTGGTTCTGCTCATTTCACTCAGCATCAGTTCATGCAAGTCTCCCCAGGCTTCTCTGAAATCGTCCTGCTGGTCATTTCTTACAGAACAATAATATTCCATAACATTCATATACCATAATTTATTCAACCATTCTCCAATTGATGGGCATCCATTCAGTTTCCAGTTTCTAGCCACTACAAAAAGGGCTGCCACAAACATTTTTGCATATGTGGGGCCCTTTCCTTCCTTTATGATTTCTTTGGGATATAAGCCCAATAGAAACACTGCTGGGTCAAAGGATATGCACAGTTTGATAACTTTTTGAGCATAGTTCCCAATTGCTCTCCAGAATGGTTGGATCCGTTCACAGTTCTGCCAACAATGTATCAGTGTCCCAGTTTTCCTACATTCCCTCTTTTCTATGATGGCCTTTTGAATGACATTTGTTATCCTCCATTCTAGGTATCATGAAAATTCCTAAAAGAAATTTATATTGCAAATTTCTATAGGAGTCAAAATTTTTTTTTTCCTGGAGAATCCAGTCATTGGACTCAAGAAGAGAATCTTCTCATCACCAGAGCCTATCCCTTGACTTTGTCTACAACCAGCTGAGTTGCTCACAGGGTAGCTGTGGCTTGAGTGGAACAATCTGTGCTTCCTATTTGCAAAACCTTGAGGTGAGATCATATGGTCTTTCAAGAAAGATGTCCAGCAAGATGGCTATGAGGGAAGATTTCTGTTGTTATGTGCAAGATGTGGATCAGCAGGGGCAAGAGGGAAGTCAGGGAAATGTGATGTATAAAAACCTCGAGAGACATAATGTCATAATTAATCATTTTAGTAGTTATTGCTGGTAGATAGTTAATATGAAGGGTGGTCATTTGGCCATCTCATAAACTAAGATGAATCATGGCAGTTTCTTGACACTCATATGCCTTCAGAAGAATGAGTGTATTCTTGATAATAATCTGATTGGTTAACAACAATGAATGAATATTATATGAATATGATAGAGCATGAAAGGTAGATGTACTCTAATGAGGAACTGGGGTCATGTCACACTTTCTCCCAGACTACCCCCAGTCTTGGGCATTTATCCCCTTCCCCCACACACACCATCACACCTGAGTAGAACACAATGGGCTTCTCCACTTGGATGGAGTCAGAATAAGATTGAGGAGAGAAAAATCTAACCTCATTATTTGCATTGTCCTTCAGATGCTTGAGCTAGTAGAGAATGAGGAAATAAGAAGGGAAAAAACCCTGTATCTCCCCAATAATTGGCTATTACTAATCATTTCTCTTAAAAGGCCTTGTGATCTCAAAAAGTCTTGGAGAATAGAATGAGGCTAGGAAAATCATCTCAGGAGAAAGCACAGGGCAAGGGCAGGGATTTCTACCAGGAAGACTGAAGAACATCCTGCTGGGAGACAGAAGCTGCCTCAAATGTCCCTCAACTCCAGTCCATCCTATACACCCACTAGTGTTTCCATAAGCATGGATCTGGCCAACCTGTGGTGACAATCAGACAACTTCAGTGGCTCCTTATTGACGCTAGGATAAAATAAGGCCTTTTCTGTTTAGCCTTTAAAGATCTATGCAACCATTTGACCCAGCAGTGTTTCTACTGGGCCTATATCCCAAAGAGATCTTAAAGGAAGGAAAGGGCCCCACAGGTGCAAGAATGTTTGTGGCAGCCCTTTTTGTAGTGGCTAGAAACTGGAAACTGAATGAATGTCCATCAATTGGAGAGTGGCTGAATAAATTATGGTATATGAATGTTATGGAATATTATTGTTCTGTGAGAAACAACCAGCAGGATGATTTCAGAGAGGCCTGGAGAGACTTACATGGACTGAGCGAAGTGAGCAGAACTAGATCATTATACATAGTAACAAGACTATACGATGATCAATTCTGATGGACATGGTTCTCTTCAACAATGAGGTGATTCAAACCAGTTCCTATTGTTCAGTGATGAAAATAGTCGTATATACATGCAGAGAGAGGCCTGTGGGAACTGAGTGTGGACCACAACACAACATTTTTTAACGCTTTTTGTGAATATTTCCTTGCATTTTGTTTTCCTTCTTAGATTTTTTTTCTTTCTTTCTAGATCTGATTTTTCTTGTGCAGTAAGATAACTGTATAGATATGTACACATATATTGGATTTGTCATATAATTTATCATATTTAGCATATGTTAGATTAGGGGTGGGGGGTAGGGGAAGGAGGAGAAAAACTTGGAACAACAAAAAAAAAGTTTTGCAAAGGTCAATGTAGAAAAATCACTCATATGTTCTGTAAACAAAAAGCTTTTAATAAAAAAAATAAAGATCTATGTAACCTATTTTTTCAGCCTAATTAGACATTCCTCCCTACTCTGGCATTTTGAGATTCTTCCAAGCAAGCCCTTTCTCTGTTCCCTGTAAGCTTTCTGAGCCTTTTCACATGCCATCCTACATGTCTGGAATGTACTCCCTCTTTATCTCCTCCCTCTCTTCCTTCGAGACATCCCTCAAGTACCATTTTTTCCTTAAACACTTTCTTGGTTCTCCCCAACTTCTAGTGCTTTTGCTTCTAAACTATGTTGTATTTTGTGTGTGTGTGTGTGTGTGTGTATTCATCTTATAGTTATACCATATGTATTTATAAGTATACTTTCTATCTTTTCCATTAGAATATAAAATCCTTAATCAAGTAGGGATTTTTTCCCCCATATTTTATACTTGTATCCCTGGTATCTAGCAGTGTCTGGAATGTCATGGTCCCTTCCAAAATACTTATAGATTGATTATGTAATCTGGAATTAGAACCACAGATGCACGAATCAAGTTGGTTGCTGACCTTCAGACCTGAAGAGGACCAAAATGACATCAAAGTGTTGGGATTACAGTTCAGTATGTCCAACTGCGGCCATGTAGATCAGTACAGTCTTGGAAGGCTTTACCACAGGACTGGTGCAAATAGTTCACATGGACTTTTGGAGTGGAGAGTTCAGTATACCTCACACCAGAGGTATTAGTCTTCCCTTAACATCCTGCACACCACAAATAAGGTAATATTTGCTAAACCCAAGATCACCCCAAAATAAACAAACAAATAAATAACAAAAGGAAGGAAATTATTATTTAATTTAAAGTATTAGGAAAAATCATATAACAAAATATTGAGAAAATTACTATTAAATTCATATCTTATACCCTTTATTACCATTTTTTCAAAATACATAATAAAAATTTAAAAGAAAATAGAAAATATGACTACGGCAATTTGGCAAGGGGAGACTTATTTATCTGACAAATAGAATAAATTAAAGAAAAAAATGATGGATTTAATTATGTAAAAATAAAAAAAGGCTTTGACCAACAAAAAACAATATATCTGGAACAAAAAGGATATTAACAAATAGGGGGAAAGTCTTTGTCATAAATATTTTGAATGTCACATAAAATGTGGCATTCAAAATTTCTGGGGGACTGGTCCAATTTATGAGTCATATTCATCCTCCAAGGAATAAATGGCTAAAGAATATTTATAAGCAATCCTCAAAAGAAACAGTACAAATTATAAACAACTGTCTATTCAAATACTCGAATGATTAGAGGAATAAAAACTAAAACAACAGGGCAGCTAGGTGGCGTAGTGGATAAAGCACTAGCCTTGAAGTCAGGAGAACCTGAATTCAAATCTGGCCTCATACACTTAACACTCCCTAGTTGTGTGACCCTAGGCAAGTCACTTAACCCTCAATTGCAAAATAAATAAATAAATAAAAATAGCCAGCATTCCTATGTTTTGAGGCTCCAACATTTTTTATAAATATTATTTAATTTTTCATAAAAGAGGGAAAAGGATCCACATGTGCAAAAATGTTTATAGCAGCCCTTTTTATAGTGGCAAGGAACTGGAAAGTGAGTGGTTGCCCATCAGTTGGAGAGCAGTTGAATAAGTCATGGTATATGAATGCAATGAAATATTATTGTTCCATAAGCAATGATGAGCAGGTTGATTTCAGAAAAGCCTGGAAAGACTTACGTGCACTGATGCTGAGTAAAGCAAGAAGAATCAGGAGAACATTGTACACAGTAACCAGAGTATATGATCATCAATTGCGATGAACTTAGTTTTTCTCAACACTGAGGTGATACAAGGCAATTCCAAGAGACTTAGAATGGAAAATGCCATCTCCATCCAGAGAGAGAACTAGGGAGACTGAATATGGATCAAAACATAGTATTTTCACCTTTTGTTTGTTTTCTTTTTCATGGTTTGCTCCCTTTTTGGCCTGATTTTTCTTGCACAACGTGACAAATATGGAAATATGTTTAAAAGGATTGCACATGTTTAATCTTTATTTGATTACTTGGTGTCTTGGGAAGGAGGGAGGTAAGAGAGGGAGAGAGAAAAATTTAGAATACAAAGACAAAAATGAGTGTTGAAAACTATCTTCATATAGATTTGGAAAATTTGAAAATTTTGAAAAATTTTAAAATATTATTTCATTTTGTCTTTACATGAATAGTGAGAAGTAGGTGCTACTATTCTCTCCATTTTCCAGATGAGAAAACTAAAACAGAGTTTAAATGACTTGCTCATGGTCACACAGCTAATAACATGACCAAAACAGAATTTGTTATCTTTTTCCCAAAACCCTCCCTTCTTCCCAACTTTCAAACAACCATTGAGGACACTTCCATCTTCCCAGTGACTCAGTTTAGAAACCCCAGTATCATCTTTGCTGTTTCACTGGCAGTCGGATTTATTCCCAAATATCTGATTTATCCCCAAGTTTTGCCTTTTCTGCTTTCTCTCCCTGCTCTAGCCTATTTCTCACTCATCTGCCAAAGTGAGTTTGTCACTCTCAATAGCCAGTTTCCTCCTCTCTCCAGAGACAAACAGAAAATGCCCTGTTTGGCTTTCCAAGTTCTTTAGTATCTGATCTTTTCCTCCCTTTCCAGGCTTGATCCTATTTGCAGTTCCTTCAACATGACCCTCCACCTTCCAGAAGTCTTTTCACTAGCTGTCCCCCAAGTCTGTATTACAGCCCTCCTGGCCACCACTTCTTGGCTCCCTTCATGATTCAGATCAAATTCCACCTTCCTCCTCCCTCCTCTTTCTCACTACTGCTATGACCTTCCCTCCTCCCCAAATCCCAGCAACACCTCCCTGGAACCAGACTTTGGACTTCCTATGGGGATTTTCGATTTACTAGCAATCTCATAAAACTTCCTTGAAACCATAGTGACCTGGGGGAAGAAGGGATTAAAAAGGCCAAGTGAGATAAAGGGAGTGAATGACATAAGGCACTGGGGAATAACAGGAAGGAACTATCTATTGGGGAAGAAGGGATAGCAAGGGATGGTGAGATAATGGGGATAGGGTCTTTTCTTGTCTGAGACCCAGGACTCATAGTGCTTAGATCATGGGGGTCACTATGGCAATGAGCATAACCATCCTAAGTATTTTCTACAGATAGCCTCTATTGCTGAAAAGACTCCAAACGTCCCTCTCTATCTTAGTTCTGGAAATCTCAAAGACTCATTTTTACAAAACCCCTTAGTGCTGGTGACCTTGGAGCCTTCTCTATAGAACTGGCTACCTCAGGGCTTCTTCATAGAACCTCCTAGATCTGGCAAACTCAGGATCCCTCTCTTTAGAGCCTTCTAGAGCTGGGGACTGCAGGATTCCCTCTCCGTAGAACTCTCTGGTGCTGAAGCTTTCAGTGTCCTCTCTCTCCAAAGTCCTTTCAGGATGGGTAGACTGGTTGGGTACTAGAAAGAGTTCTGCTATTAAAGTCAGAAGACCCAGGGCAGAATCTTGGGTCTGATGCTTATTAGCTATATCTCCTTTGTGTTCATCTCTCTGACCCTCAACTATGAACCAGGGATGATCAGACATATCTCCTTCAAGCCTGGGGTTGACATAATCATTTTGGAAACCTTGAGGCTGTGTAGAAATGGGAGCTCTGATTATCAGATCTCCTTTCTTTTTCACCAATCCCCACAGATAGCTATATCTACTCTTCAGAATGGTCAAAGCCTTTTATGACACTTTAAGTGAAAAAAAAAGATTCAGATCATAAATTTTAAACTGGAAAGAATCTTAATGTGCACTTAGGGAAAAAAGTTCCTTTAAAACATCCCTGATGAATGACTCAAACCTCTAGATGCTTGAAATGAAAGGAAATTCATTAAATCCTATGGCATCTTTTCCATATGCTGAGTCTTCAGGTGTTAAATGACAGGAATCATACTCTAGTCATTCTTAGCCTGGTGGAAGGTTAGGAGAGGAGATCTTAAATGGTGATTTACCAGGACATGAAAAGGATTAGCAAATGGGGGTTGGAGCAAGGAGACAATCACAAATAAGAACAACTCAGTTCTAGGAATCCATCAGTCAGAAT
Source organism: Myrmecobius fasciatus (assembly GCA_023553655.1). NCBI lineage: Eukaryota > Metazoa > Chordata > Mammalia > Dasyuromorphia > Myrmecobiidae > Myrmecobius > Myrmecobius fasciatus. Next base: position 187,777 of record JAJPUD010002291.1, on the reverse strand, counting down.
GTATTAAGCAGCTGCTATATACTAGATAGGTGAAGATCTGGTACATAGTAAGTACTTAATAAATATTGACTCATTATCAACCAAAGGAACTTTCATAAAGGTTATGCTAAATTGGTGTACCTTCCATAGGCAGTCACTGAAATGATTATCCATCACATTTATATGGTTCTTTCAGATTTTCAAAGTCCTTCTCTTAGACCAAGTTAAAAGCTGATCATAACAAGTATAGATTGTTTTTCTGGATAGAAGAGAATGCAGAAGAACTGGAGGACCATCCCGCTCTGCTAGCAAACTTATCAGTGTAGATAAGTTATTTTTCAACAGGATAAAACTAAAAACACAAGAGGCTTTTCCTATTAGAAACAAACAAAAATTCCCCCTACTCAAGATAGGAAAGAATAAAAACCAGGGATAAAGTCTAGAGGCTGGACAATAGAATATGGCATAAATGAGAAGGGGAAGATTCCCTTCTTTCCCCTCCTCATCCTCCAAAAGTTGAACCTACTTCTAATATTGATGAGTATAGACCTTCCATTTTAATAACAACAATAGTAAGTTCTTGTTGATGTCTTTTGTGATTTTTAATTATGATTTCACCCAATATCCCTCCCTTTCTTTCTTCCAGAGAGCCATCCTATATAACAAAAATAACAAAATTTTAAAGTCAAAAAGAAAGGATCACAACTGATCAATGAATTGAAAAAGCCTGAAAACATACATCTATGAACCTCTCATCTCCACTAAAAGGGTGAGTTGGAATTATAAAATCCTTCTCATATATGCTTGAATTATTATTAATCTTTGTAATTTGTTACATTGTATGTGTGTGTGCTTATATTCTTTCCATTTTCATTTTTGTCATTATTGGAAATGCTGTTTTCTTGGTTCTGCTCACTTCATTTTGCATCAGTTCATGTAGATTTTCCCATGCTTCTTTGTGTTATTCATCATATTCATAATCTCTTATAGGATAGTGATATTCTATTATTTTCATGTGTTAAAATTATTTTTTATTTTTTATTTTTTATTTTTTTTGCTGAGGCAGTTGGGGTTAAATGACTTGCCCAGGGTCATATAGCTAGAAAGCATTAAGTGTCTCAGGTCCTCCTGACTTCAGGGCTTGTGCTGTATCCACTGCGCCACCTAGCTGCCCCCTAAAACTATTTTTTAGCCATTCTTCAACAAATGATCATCTTTGTTTCCAGTTCTTTGCTATCACAAGAAAAAAACACAAAGATTTTGGTCTATGTGGGGACTTTTTTCTATCAATGGCCTCCTTGCAGTATCAGCCTACTAAAGAAATCTTTGGGTCAAAGGGTATGGGCATTTTAGTCACTTTTTTGCATGATTTTTGCTTCTCTCCATACTTTTAATAATACAATCTTTGATATTTTGATCAAACCTGCTTTTAGAATGTGTTTTGGAATATCGTGTAATGTGTTGGTTCAAGCTTACTTCCCATATTCCTGCTATAATAGGATTATTTTTTCCTATTTTCAAAACTGGGTCATTGACTTCCATTGTTTCTGACTCTTGCTAGTCTGGTCTGTTCCATTGATCTCCCTTTCTATTTCTTTTTAGCCAGTACCAGATGGTTTTGATGACTGCTGCCTTACAACATAGTTTGAGGTCTGGAAATGTTAGTGTTATTCCCCCTTTCATTGCTACTTTTTTTCATTATTTCCCTTTTTATTCTAGATCTTTTGTTTTTCCAAATAAATTTTGTTATTATTTTTCTATAAAATGCCCCTTTGATAATTTGATTGGCATAATATTAAATCTGGGAAATTAATTTTGGCAGTATTGTCACTTTTATTATTGGCATGCCCCAGTCATGAACACAAAATATTCCTCTAGCTATTTAAATTGTTCTTTATTTCTTTAAGGATCATTTTGTAATTAAATTTATACAAGTAATTTGTGTGCTTTGGTAGATTGGTCCACAATGTTTTATGTGTTTTATAGCTATTAGGACAACTAGTCAATGCAATGCATGGAGCACCAGGCCTAACGTTAGAAAGACTCACCTTCCTGAGTCCAAATATGGTTTCAGATGGTTACTAGCTGTGTGACCATGGGTGAGCTACTTAACTATGTTTGCCTCAGTTTCCTCACTTGTAAAATGATCTGGAGAAGAAAATGACAAACCACTCTAGTATCTCTTGCCAAGAAAACCCCAGATGGGGTCATGAAGAATTGGACATGACAGAAACTATTGAACAGCATGGTTATTTGGAATGGAATTTCTCATTATTTCCTATTGGATTTTGTTATTATTACATAGAAATGCTGTTGATTTCTGAGTGTTTATTTTGTAGCCTGCAACTTTGATAAAGTTATTAATTCATATTTTTGCCTATTTCCTAGGATTTTCTGAACAGACTATCATATTATAAGCAAATCGGGATAATTTTGTCTCCTTTTTAACTGTCTTTATGCCGTCAATGTTTTTCTCTTACTGCTATTGCTAACATTTCCAGGATAATATCAAGTAATACTGGGGAGGGTGGGCATACCTACTTTACTCCTGAATTTATATATTGTAGCAGATTTTAGTATATCTCTCTTGCACATGATGCAAGAAAACCTACTAGATTTTCTTTTGTTCTCTGTTGTGCACTTTTTACTTTATTCCTCTTCCCCCCTTCCATCTCTCCCCCATGAAAGCTATAAATAAGTGCAGATATATTTATATATAAGTACACACATATATACATACATATAGATATATATAATCATACACATTGACATTCATATATATCTAAACTGCACTATTCTTGTTTGTCCTGTTTCTCTGAAGGTGGCTAACATTTTCCTTCATAAATCCTCCTAAATCCACCAACTCACACGACACCATGGTAATATTCCAACTTTATATTTTCTAGTTATTTTAAATAGTCTAAAACTATTAATTGGCTGACATATAGTGAAGTTTCCCTATTTTTATCTTTTGATTAAATCTATTTTAACTTTAACTTTGAGATGATTATTACCCCTGCTTTTTTATCTAATCAATTCTTCAACTGATTTTAAGTTTCTGTGTATCTCTTATCCCTCCTGACTCCTCTACTTTACTTCTCTCTGCTACCTTGCCCTCCTATTATTTAACCTTCATCATCCCTCTTTTATCCTCTCCCTCCATCCTTCCCCTTTGCCCTATTGTTTCCATCTTAACTTAGAAGTCTCTTATATCTTGACAAATATATATATATATATATATATATATATTTATCCCATTCCCATTAATCTACATACCCTTCTATATCCCCATCTTATTCCCTTACCCTCTTCTTTATCAATTTAAGAAGACTTTTATTCTCTTCTAAATATATATGTTGTTCTCTCTTTAACCAAGATCTCTTATGAATAGGGTTCCCTCTAAAAATCCTTCTCTTACCCTCTCTCCCTCCCAATTCCCTTATGGTCATTTCTTAAATTAGAAGATTTTTATAACCTTCTCCCCATATAGTTTTAACCTATTCTCAATGAGAGTAGGGTTCCAGAACTACCAGCTCTTCCCCCCATTCTAATTCCTGTCAGTTCTTCCCTTGTACCTAACTTGTATAAAATTATTCTTTTTACCTTTTGCTACATGGTTTTGCTTTTTAGAATCATATTATACTCAACTCTACCCTAATCTTTCAAACCACCCAATTACTTTTTTTTTTTGCTTTTTTGCTGAGGCAATTGGGGTTAAGTGACTTGCCCAGGGTCACACAGCTAGGGAATGTTAAGTGTCTGAGACCAGATTTGAACTCAGCTCCTCCTGACTTCAGGGCTGGTGCTCTATCCACTGTGCCACCTAGCTGCCCCCAAACCACCCAATTACTAATTACAATCTTAGAATAGAGTTTACACTTCTACATATAAAAAGTTTGTCTTTATTGAGTCTCTTGTAATTAGTCTTTGATGTTTACCTTCTGTTTCTCTTGGATCTTATATTTCAGATTTTCTATTAAGTTCAGGTCTTTTTGCAACAGAATCCTGAAAGTCTGGCAATTCATTGAATATCTTTTTGTTGAGGATTACACTTAATTTTGCTGGGCATATTTTCAGCCACAACCCCAGTTCTTTTACTCTTTCTAAAGCCTGTGGTTTTTTAGTGTAGTTACCCCAGGTGTGATTCTAGCTGTGGCTTTAACTCCTATTTGTTTCTAGCTAGTCTATGTCCACCCTGAGGAGTAGTCTTGTCTTGTTTGCAGAGGAAATCTAGAGAACTTGGAATTTTCTGACCTACTCCATCATCTCCCAGAATCCTCTCCCTTGTCCATAGTTCTTCAGGCACTCTATTAGATCTAATCCCTTAAATATATTCATTACTTTCACTTTGAAGGGATGTTATTTAGGTTATAACCACATATCTATGTGGTTAGAAGATTTTTCCTACTATTTTGTTTTAAATAGGAGTTTTGCAATAAGCAGCTCATGAGCTGATCCACAGTCAGGGCCAGGTCTTGTTCTAACTCACTGTATAGAGCTTCTCCACCTCTGGCTGAAAAATATATAATCGATTGTCTGATTTCGATATTGACCATCTGGTGATGTTCATGTATAGAGTTACCCTTTGGATTATTGAAAAAGAACATTTGCTATGACCAGCCTGGAATGCTTTCATTCGATCCTTACCTTCGAGAATTTCTCTTCTTTCTCCATGAAGTGTTTCCTAACTTTCCTAATACTTGCTAGTGTCCTCTCTTTCCAACTATGTTGTAAGCTCACTAATTTGTATTTATTCTCTTTCTCTTTTCTTTGAGGGTTAAGTGATCCTAGGATCACATGACTAATAAATGTCTGAGGCTAGATTTGAACTTGGATCTTCCTGACTCCAAGGCCACTGCTCTACTCACTGCTCCACTTAGCTGCCTGGTAATTCTCTCTATATTTATTCTGTATTTGTGTACTTGTGGTCTTGCTCCTTAGATTTTAAATTTCTTGAATGTAGTGATCATTTCATTTATTATATCTGCATTCCCCCATAACTGATACAATGCCTGAAACATAGTAGGTGTTTTATAAATAATGGCTGATTTTGATAGATTGAAATTGATACTCATTTTTCTCCATAGGTTCAATTATCATTTCTATACAGTTAACTCTCAAATCTATACATTCAGTCTTCATCTCTCTCCTGAACTCCAGTCCAGTATCACCATCTGTCTGGGCATCTGTCTGTATAACACATCAGTACTTTGAACTCAACAGGTCCTAAATTGAATTAAATATGTTATTCTTACTTTTCCTTTGTGAGTATCATTATCTTTCTAGTCACCCATGTTCATAAACTTGGAATCTTAACTGGCACTTCCATATTTCTCAGCCCTCATACTTAATCCCGACTAATTGCCATTGCTTAGCACAGTGCCTTACATATTTTTGTTGTTTTACAGTCATGTTCACTCTCTGTGACCCCGCTTTTCTTGACAAAGATATTGGAGTGATTTGCCATTTCCTTTTCCAGATCCTTTTGCAAATGAGAAAATTGAGGCAGAGTTAAATGACTTGCCCATAGTCACACAGCTAGTATATGAGGTCAAATTTGAACTCGGAAAGATGAGTAATGGTGTTCTAATTGCTCTCTCCCCTCTTTCTTCACATAGATGCTAAAATAATTTTCCTTTTTTTTTTTTTTTTGCTTTTTGCTAAGGCAGTTGAGGTTAAGTGACTTGCCCAGAGTCACACAGCTAGGGAATGTTAAGTGTCTGAGACCAGATTTGAACTCAGGTCCTTCTGACTTCAGGGATTATGCTCTATCCACTGCACCACCTAGCTGCCCCTAAAATAATTTTCCTAAGGCATAAAAACTTTTTGTCAACAATCTTCAGTGGCTCCCTATTACCTGTAAAATGAAACACAAATCCTCAGCCTGGCATTTAAGGCTCTCCCCTCTCTGGCACTAACTTATCTTCTCAACCTAATTACCTATTGCTTTTCTGTACTAAATTCTGCATCCCAGTCAAGATATTAGTTTTTCTTTAGATTTGACATGCTTGTCCCTTCTCTATGAATTTGCATAAGCTGGGTCCCATACTTGAAATGCACTCTTACTTCATCTCTGCTTCTAGGAATCCTTATCTTCTATCAGGGCTCAGCTTTTCCACCATCTGCTCCAGGAAATCTTCCCTGATTTCCTTCCCTACTCCTTACTTCTCACTTCCTCCTCCAATCACCAGGCATTCACTGAGCTTCTGAATTTTGCACTTTACATCTTCCCAATAAAATGGAAGATTACATCATTTTTTTGGTCTCTGTATCCCCAGCAAGTGTCTTGCAGTTGCCTAATAAATGTTTGTCAGATTGAGTTGGGTGGAATTGTTTTGCCCAGCCCCAGAGAACAGAACTAAAAGCAATGGGTAGAAACTACAATCAGGTTTGGATTTGATGTAAAAAAAAAAAAGCTTGCTAATCCTTAGAGATGGCCCCAAGTGTAATAAGCTTCCTCTGGAGGTTGTTGATTTGCTGTCAGTGGAGATATCCAAACAGAGACTGGATGCCCACCTGTTGGGAAGTTTATGGAGGGACCAAATGCTTACTTAGGTTAGGAAATACATTTAAGATCAAAAGACCTCTGAGAATGCTTCCAGCTCTAAGATTCAGTGAATCCTGGCTGGGCTTTCTTCCTGGAAGCTCTTTCCATCCTTTGATTTTGTGATGCTTTTTCCTGGTTCTCCTGCTGTTCTGACTGCTCTAAGATCCTCTGGTTGGAACCTTCATTATCCCCTTCAGTCACTGGTGAATGGTTTTCAGGACTCTGTCCTTAATCTTTTTTCTTCTCTATTCTCTCATGGCAATCTCATACATTTCCATGACTTTCACTATCACATCTAGAAAGGTGCACCCCCCTTCCCTAATTTCCACTTCTAGCTTCAATTTCTCCCTTGATCCTCAGTCCCCCCCCCAATTGTCTCTTTTCTGTCTGGATGTTCTATTAGTCCTTGAAACTCAACAAAACCTGAACTAAATTAAACATGTTTTTTTCTCCTGGATATCTTACTGATGCCAGACTAATCTGCTTATGCATTAAGCAGAAATCTTCATCTCCCTCTCTTTCAAGGCTTTCTTACAATTTCTTTTTCTGCTGATGGTACCATATTCCAGTCATTCAGTCTCCAAACCTCAGAATTACTTTTAAATCTTTCCTATCCCACTTTCCACCCATCCACTCAGTTGCTAATTCCTGCTGACTCTATTTACACAATTTGTCAACACCTCTCTGGTCCCATGGCTACCATCCTAGGAATGGAACTAACTTGTAACCTTTCACTTAAGAGTTTTAGAATTCTCTTAAGAGAATTATTTTGTTTCTCTCCCCTCTTCTAAACAACTCTTCAGTTAGACCAAAGTATTCTTCACAATGTGAAGGTGTGACCACATCACGTCACGGATTAAAAAACATCCAGTCAAAAACCTATTGCCCATAGGTAAAAGTATAAATTCCCAGTTTATATATTTAAAGATCTCTACAATCTGGAGTCAAAATATATTTTCATCCTTATTTCATAGTATTGCCTTCATCCATTTTTTATGTGTTTTTTCCCACTAGACAAAAACCTATTGCCCATAGGAAAAAATATAAATTCCTAATTTATGTAAAGTTCTCTACATCTGGAGTCAACATATCTTTTCATCCTTATTTCATAGTATTGCTTTCACCCATTTCCCTTGATGTGTTGTTTTTCCCACTAAAATGTAAGCTCCTTGATGACAGTAACTAACTTTTGTATTTGTATTTCCAGTGCTTAATGTGACTAGCACATTGTAAATATTTAACAAATAGCTTCATCTTTTTAAAAATTCAAATTTATTTTCCTATTCTTTCTCATCTCTTCTTCCCTACCACTAAAATTCATTCTCTTCTACTTCAGACAAATTGAACTACTAGCTCAGGTGTATTTCCTCCCTCATCTCTGCTTATTGAAACCCTTCTCTTCTTTCAAAGACCAGGTTTCCCCACTTGCATGAATCCTTTCTTGATTTATAAAGATGAAAGTGAATTCTCCTTCTTGAAATTTTCCTAGAGCATTTTTGTTTGCATCCCTCTTTTACCCTTGAACTTTCTCCCTTCTAGCATACTTGGCATGCTATGTTCAGAGCTGGAAGGTATCCTTAGAACCCATCGAGTCCAACTCTCTTACTTTAAAGAGGAAACTTGAGGCACAGAAAGTTTGAGCAACTTGCCCATTAAACTGCAAGCTCCTCCATGGTGGCTCTTGTTATTTTTCATCCCACTTTCTCCAATGCTGCACACAGGGCCTGGTACATTTAAAAAGCTGAATGGATGGTACTGATATACAAAAGATCTCTTAAACAAGTTCAAATAACCCCTACCCCCACCAGGAGTACAACAGGCCGCCACCATTACCAAGGCCTGCTTGGTTCAATGAGAGATGGCACCAGACAAGCTCGGCCCCAGCCCCAACATCTTCTGACCCAGAAAGGATCGTTTTTCTCTCAGTCAGCTGCACACTCTTCTGAAGTTTCATTAACAGGAAGCATCAATGCTCAAAGACAAGGATCAAGAGTAACCAAATTCTATCCATCCCGAAGAGAGGAAGTGAACTTGAGCCTCAGGACTGAGAGCAGGTGAGAACTGGGGGAAAGGGGAAGGACCATTCCTACAAGGAGAGAGAAATGGAGAGCTGATGACTTCTCAGGGAAAAGAGAACTGGGCGGAGGATGGAGGCCCTCAGGACCTTCTCTCAGTTGTGTGACTTTGGTTGTGTCCTGTGGCCAAAGACCGGAGCTGGATGCCTCCTTTATGAGGAAATCATAATAAAAACTACCACAACCAATAGTAGTAACAAGTTTATATTTGTTTTTAAGGTTTGCCAAGTGCTTTCCATACAGTAATTGGTTGATGAGAAGTCCTTGGAGAAAGCAGTGAGAGTTGAAGAAGGTTTGAAAGAAGGTAGGAGAAGGGGAGCTGAGCAGAGACTGGAGGAACAGAAGTGTCTGTCACATAGTTATCAGGACGTACCAGGGCAGCAGCAGAGACACAAACGGAGTGCAGGAAAAGGCCTCACAGGAAGAACTGTATTTGTTTATGGTTTTGATGATCCATTTGGAGAATGAACTGACTCTGGTATACATTCCAGGCATACTCAATTTTCCACAGCCAAGTCCCCAGCTTACTATTCCCACCTGCACCCAGGTATGCTGTCCGACTTCACAGACAAGGGGTCCTCCTGAGTCCCCCTAGAGAAAGAGAGAGGCATTTAGAGTAGAAACTAGAATTTGGAGAGTGGAGTATGGATGAGTGAGGAGATTTTATTAATCTGGGAACCACAAAGGGGTCACCTCCCAAAGGTTGAACAGCCACAGAAGTGGTTCTATTGGAGATGGCACTTCTTCCACTTACATCTCAATTTGCCTAATTCTGATATAAAAATGGATTATTCCCTGACTTTTGCCACAGCCCCTGAGACTGTCCCAATCCCACCATGGCTCCCTGCCTCATTTTTCAAAACCCAATCTCTCTTCACCATTCTGTTCTCTGGTCACAGGCTCGTGCTTGCCAGAGGCTGATATCTGAACCTGGGCAGGCCCTCCTCCCAGAACCCACATCACAAGCACTTAAAAGGAGAATCTGATGAAATCCTGAGTCTTTCCAGCATGATAATTCTTTTTGCCAGATTTTTCTAGGAAGCAAAGAGTCATCAACCTAAGAAGGGTAGCCTAAGAGGCAAAAAGGAAAAGAGCCTTGCCATTCCATTATGGCCTATACATTTGCTCAGAAGATTTAGAATACACAGAGACCATTGGGTCCAACTCCATTTCAGAGATAATGAAGCTGAGGAGCATATCACACACCTTTTTAATGGCTTTGGAGAGACAGTCTGAATCACAACAATTCAATTGCCCTTTGGTAGAATTATTGTGATTCTAGATTCTTAAAACTCCTATCCCAAGTCTTCATTCTATGATTTTGTTTCCTCTGGCTGACTCTGTCTACTTTTTTCAGAATCTTATTATCTCTTTGGACCCCATTTGTTCTTGGTTGCCTCCTCTCCATGGATTTTGGCCTTGGACTTTTTCATCTCTCTCCCTTTCTTCTCCATTGTCTAGATCTAACTTCCCAATGGCCATGTAGCAATGACATGTCTCTGTGGATGGCTGACCCTTCATCTTCTACTATTAACCACTTTTTTTTGTCATGAACCCCTTTGACAGACTGATGAAGTCTAATGGATCCCTTTTCGGAATGATGTTTTTAAAAGCAGAGAACAAAACATATTAGATTACAAAGGAAACCAGTTACAACAAAATCCATTTATCAAAATATTAACAAAAAATTTCATGGATCTCACATTAAGAATCATTGAGTCAGCAAATTTCCCAAAAGGCTAGTTTCCCAGGCAATCCTACCATTTGTTGCTAATATTGAGAACACAAGGTTACAGGTAGGAAGGGTGAGGATGGGAGGAACTAACCTGGCAGGCATCTTTTCCTTTTGGATGAAAGGCACAGAGCATATTTTTGGTGACAAAAGGCACAAATATTGACAAAAACAAGTGTTTTTTCAAAATTTTGTTGCATTGGTGTCTTTCAAAGATGAATACATCAGCTTCCTGGAGCACAAGAGGATAGGAATCTGTGGGCAGGGATGCTAGGGGTTAATAGTCTATAATACAAAGGATTATCATCCCTCTATACATTCTGCTCTTCAAAGCCTGTGCCACCCTGGGAACAACTCACACCCTGCTCTAGCTCCAACCCATCTCCAAAAGTCAGAGCTCAGTACAAAAGCAAAGCCTCCAGCCAACAATGGTTCAGAATGCTAAGTCTTGGTTTTCCTCAGCTGCAGAAGTTAATTATGAAGTCTGGGAGGGAAAGCAGGATGAGAGGTAGGTATATGAAAGGGAGAAAGGGCCACAGAAGGAGTACTCTGTGGGCACAGGTGGGGAGGACTCACTGCTTAGAATAATTATAATTTCTTGCATTGATTCACTACTTTTCAAGAAGCCTTCTCTGACCTTTCCAGCTCACAGTAAGTTTCCCCCTGAGTTCCTATAATTCTTTCTGTTACTCATCTGCTATATAAAAGAGCAGAATCCTTGAGATTACAATCTCCAAGTATTAAAGGACTTTGGAGATCACTTAGCCCTATCTCCATCTAGAACAGGAATTCCTTTTACATTATTCATGATAATGGTCTTCTAGACTGTGCTTGAACCTTTTCATTAACAGGAGATTTGTTGAAGGCAGCCTGTTTTATTGGGGAAAGACTCACAATGAGAACAAATTTGTCCTAATTTTCCTTGACCTAATTTGATCCTCATAATTTTCCCTAGGGGTTCTTAAACGGAGGTGTGGGGACTTGACTTTATAATATAGTTATCCTTTCCGCATCATGAGGGATCAGGAATACAGTGTCCTCCTCCCAATCTGGAAAATCCGCATAAAATTTTTTGACTCTCCCTTCATATCAGAGAAGTCTGAATTCTTTTCTTTATCTTTACAGTACCTTATTGTTCAATTTGGATGAAGTATTTGGTCATAGGCTCTGTGCCCTCTGCTGACCTTTGTGTATTGTTTGCAGACTCCACAAAACTCCTCCTAAATTCCCATTTAATTTCTTACACTGACCCACAATATATCTAAACCCTGATGAGGAAAGCCACAAGGTGGAAAGGATAATTGTATTTTGAAAGCTGCTTTTCATTATAATCGTTTTCCTTTGTATTACTGTATTTATATCTAATGCATTTATAACAATCATTCTAAGGATTCCACAGATTTCACCAGACTACCCAAAGGGTCCTCTGACATATAAAAATTTAGAATTTCTGCACTAGTGAGATATACAGGCACGTGTCTGCCTGTGGGCATCTAACGATTCAGAGATGCTCAGCTCTAGTCATTCTCCCTCTCCTTCCTTCTTCTCCCACCCCTTTTTATCCCAGATCTCCAGGAAGACTCTTGTCATCAAAGAAAGGGAAATTAGCCAGCCAGAGAGCTCCTGCTGCCTCTCTGAGCTGCAGTCTTGTAGACTTAGCAGGAAAAGTCAGTTCTTGGCTTTGTATTGGGAAGACCAACAACCACACTGTCCCCTCTCACCGCTGTTTTCTATAGTCCTGCCCCATCCTGTCACCCAGCAGCGGGTCCCATTCTTCACATAAAATTTACTATCAGGGAGGCAGATAGGTTGAATTGCCTGGCTGAGGTTCACAGGATAGTTCAAGCGTACAAGGGCAAGGTCATTCCTGGGAGAAATTAATTCTGAGTAAGAGGGATGGATGAGGATGTCCTTGACAGTGATGAGAGTACCACTCCCAAGGTTGAAAAAGAACACATCTCCAAGCTTCACAGTATAATCATAATTCCTGTGAGAAAGAGAAAACATCATAAAATGTACACCATCAGTAACATTCACAAACTTGGGTAATTTCATATGAATATGGGCACTCTTCCTGAGATTTCAGGTCTCCTACACTCTGACCAGTGATCTTTAACTCATCCACATGAACCCTCAGCTCTAACTTTACTCATCTCTCATCAGATATATGTTGTGCAAACATTTCAGAAATAGCCTGTTTTCCAGTTTGGCCCAGCAAGCAGACTCTGCTCTGAGTTTGGCACAACAATAATTCTTTGTGTCCTCCAAGGATCTTACCCTCTGACAAAGTGAATTGTTTGGACTAGCACCAGGTATTCACTGAGGGATTTAGCTCCCCCTATTTTCCATCTGGAACTTTCACTCTGGGCTCCCTCCCCTTACCTGGTGACTTCCATTGCTCCAGTCAAAACTCTATAACTTTCCAGACTAGACTCTCTTTTTTTGATCACCACTTGCCTCTTTATGGTAGACTGTAAATTTTTGCAATCAGGAACAAGCTTTGTTTTGTATTTATATCTTTAGCACCTAGTATTATGCTAAGCACCATATCAAGTGCTTACATAATGCTTTTTCATTCGTTCTATACATTTGTTTTACTATGTTTAAAAGCAATTTGTACAAAATAGAGATCCATGGCTTTACATATAATCTTTTGTGTGTGTTCCAAGTCCCCAGCAAGCTCTTAAAAAGGGCATTCCCCTGGCTACCTAACATAATCAAACAATCAATCAATGAACATTTGTTAAATACCTATCATATAGTAGGCATTCAGAAAGTAAAATTAACTAAAATAAGTCCCTGTCTTCAAAGAGTTTACAATCTAATGGAAAAACAACTGAAACAAATACATACAAAACAAGCTATAGAGGAACTAAACAGGAAATAATTAACAGAGGGAAGACATGACAATTAAGAAGGACTGGGGAAGACTTCTTGTAGAAGGTGGGATTTTAGTTGTGATTTAAAGGAAGCCACGGAGATTAGTAGGCAAAGTAGAAAAGGGACAATATTCCAGGTATGGCAGACAGCCAGAGAAAATGCCTGGAGTCAAAAGATGGAAAGTCAGGACGAGAGTATCACGGGAAGGAAGAGCACATTTCAGGGAGTAAGATATAGAAGACTGAAAAAGTAAGAGAGGACCAATCTACAAAAGGCTTCCAGTGTCAGAGGATTTTGTATGATGTCCTGAATAGGGAATGCACCCACCAATGCTTTGCAGAGATTGATACACTAAATAAATGCGTTTTGATTGACTGATTGATTGACAGGGATGGGAAGAAGTGTTGCCTTAGTTTAGGTTCAGTTTCCTGGAGGAACCAAAGGGTATCCATCTCTCTAGCTTTGTGGGTAGTCACTCTCCTCCCATGCGTGTGGTCCAGCAAGGGGCAAACTCACCACAAGACGCAGTGCGCCGCCGTCAGCACCCATTCCGTATTAATGAGGGATCCTCCACATAAGTGCCTTTCGAATATTTGAAGGCTCACCTGCCAAGGCCACTTATTTAGGGGGGCATTGTCTCCAGAAATGATTTTCCTAAATGGGTGGCGGTGGCCACAAGGCAGGCCTAGGACGAGGGGGAGAAAGGCAGGCGGGCATGGAAAGGAGGGAGGGACGGACAGAGACAGATTGAGAGATTAAAGGGGTGCACCGGACTCCTGCCGTTCTGAGGCGGGAGACGCGGTCGTTAAGCGCTCACCCGACCCGAGAGAAGGAAGGTTTGCCCGAGCGCTACGGCCGGGACGCAGAGGGATGCGCTCTGGCCCTTGGACGTCTGCCTCCCTGCCCGGGGTCCTTCACCCGGCCACCGGTCACGGCAGTGTTTCTGTGTGCCGTCTGACAATTGGGGGGCTTCTTGCCTCCTTAGGGCCGGGACTCCGTGAACAGGACAATTGGGGGGCAGGGACCATATCTCTCCTCAGCCTTTCCTAAGGGAATCCTTCAGTTCATGAGGCTCAGGGATCTCCCAACAGTTTCTCCTCCCAGAACCCCATCCACGGGAGACTCAAGTCCCTGAAAAGAACTGAGGGATAGAAAGTGGTCTGTGTCCGGCAGATATTAAATGGGTGACGGGGAAAGGAGAAAACATTGAATGACTAGCAACAAGGAATATCCTGCATTTTTTAGGCTGTAATCTGGATGCCCATCTTCCCCTCTCCTTAGCCCCCTCCATCGAGCCGTTTCCCAACTGCCCTGAGGATATGATCCCCCCTCCCCGACTCCAGCTCAGATTCACCTCCCCCATCTCTCCCAAATTCAGCTCTGCTTTGCCCTAGGATGCCTGTCCCCAATAATGTGCCTCGCCTCCCCTAAACCCTCAGCGTCTCAAACCATATACTATTTATAAAGCTCTAGTACACAGTAGGGACTTAATAAATGCAGTTTTCCCCATCCTATAAACCGCAGAGGATTCCTCTGAATATGGAGGGGGAGCCCTCACCAGGTTCACAGCATGGCATGAGTAGCAACAGCTGCAGCAGCAGCAGAGGCCCCAAGAGAGCTGTAAGATGCAGTCCCCCAATCCTCAGCAGTAGCACCGACAACCCTATCCCCCTAGTGTAGGGGAGACCGCGGGGAGGGTGGGGAGGGTGGAGAGGGCTCCAGAAAGTCCCAGGATCCATAATTCATTTGGCTGCTCCCAATGTCCCTTCTCCAAGGCTCTCCCTAGGCCTGGAGAGTGTTCCTGCATCCTCCTCCTCTGCAGTGCCCCCTAGTGCTGGGGGGGGAGACCTCGTAGTCTCTTCTCTGCAGAGTCCCCTTGTGCTGGGGCAAACCTCACAGTTCCCTCTCTGCAGAGCCCTCTAGTGCTGGGGGGACCTTGTAGTCTCCTCTCTGCAGAGCCTCCAGTGATAAGGGACAACTTCTCAATGTTCCAGGCAACTTTCTAAGACTGTAATTCATAGGGAAGACAACAACCTACTGCTTAGAGGAAATTTGTTCAATTGGGGGGATTTTCTGTCCATATGTCTTAAGGTAAACAAATCACACATTTGCTAAGTACAAAAATGGATGATATGCCTCATTTGGCACCTTGAATCCATCACCTGGTGATCAGGAGGTGTGCAAGTCTGCATCATCCATCGTCTGTAATTATGATTGGTCATTACATTGATCAGAGTTTTTAAGACTTACAAATATCATTGTTATTGTTAGTATATAAATTGTTCTCCTAGTTCAGCTCATTTCACTCAAGTTGTCCCAGGTATCCCTGAAACCATTGTTTTTTGTCTCTTCTATTACACTCACATGTCATAAATTGTTTGACCATATCCTGATTGGTGGACATGACCTTTATTTACAATTCTTTGATATTTTAAATAGTTGCTATAAATATTTTTGTAGAAATGGAACATATTTCTTGTTTCTTTGATTTTTGGGGGGCTTAAGTGCTTAAGCCCAATAGTAGTACTACTAAATCAAAGGTTCATTTGAATGACTTTAAAGACATAAGAATTGCTTTCCAGAATCAATTCACAGTTTCACCAATAAAGCACCATTGTTTCTGTCTTCCTACAGCCTAGTCAATAATTTTTAAAATCATCTTTGCCAATCTGATGGGTGTATAAATGGGAATTTCAGAGTTATTTTCTTGCACTTCCCCAATTATTAATGATGGAGTATTTTTTCATATGATTGTTGAGAACTTGAATTTCTTCCTTTAAGAGCTACCTGTACATCTATCCTCTGATCATTTAACTACTATGCAATAGTTATCATTCTTCTATATTTGAATCAGTTGCTTACATTTTTTGGTATCATAAAAACTTGTTGCAAAGGCTTTTTCTCTAATTCCTCATCTCTTTTTATTAAATTTGAATTTTATTTATTTTTAGCTCCACATTTTTTTCTTCCCTCCACCCTTTCCTCCATCCATTAAGAAGGCAAGAAATATACCTATTATACATATACAGTCATGCAAGACATATTTCTGTGTTAGCCATATGAAAAGAAAAAGGAAAAAAAATATGCTTCAATCTGCACCATGAGCCCATCAGTTCCCCATCTGGAGGCAGATAGAATTTTATATCCTGAGTCTTTTGGAGATATGGTAGATCCTTGCATTGTTCAGAATTACTAAGTCTTTCACAATTGATTTTCTTTATGATATTGCTATTACTATGTAAATTTTTCTCTTGCTCATTTTGCTTTGTTATTGTTTTTGTTTATTCCTTTCAGTATTGTCCAAATCTCTATGACCCCATTTAGGGTTTTCTTGGCAAAGATTTTGGAGTGGGCTGCCATTCATTTCTCCCAGTCAATATACAGATGAGGAAACTGAAGCAAACAGGGCTAAGTGACTAGCCCTGCATTACACAGCTGGTGAGTGTCTCAGGCCAGATCTGAACTCAGAAAAATGAGTCTTCCTGATTCCTAATCTTGTGCTCTGCCTGCTACTCCACCCAGCCACCATGACTTCATTTTTTGCATCAGTTCATACAAGTTTCCTCAAGTTTTTCTGAAACAATTCCCTTCATTATTTCTTATAGCATAATATTTCATTACATTCATACACCAAAACTCAGCCATTCCTCAATTGATGAATATCCCCTTAATTCCCAATTCTTTGTTACTATAAAAAGAGTTGCTATTAATTATCTTGTGCATATGGGTCCTTTTCCCTAATTTTTTTATCTCCTTGGAATATAAACCTAATAGATATTACTGGGTCAAAAGACATTCACAGTTGTATAGTGTTCTCCAGAATGATTGGAATACTTCGTAGCTTCATCAACAGTGCATTAGTGTATCAATTTTCCATTGTTCTCTTCTGCTTTGTAATTTTTCTTTTCTGTCATCTTAGCTAATCTTGCAGGTGTAAGATGGCATTTGTACTTCTCTAATTATTAGTGATTTAGAGCATTTCAAATTATTAAATTATTAAACTGTTGGTAGTTTTGATTTCTTTGGAAACTTCCTGTTTATATTTTTTGGCCACTTATAAATTGGAGAATGGCTTTATTTTTGTATATTTGGCTCAATTCTCTACATAGTTGAGAAATGAGACATTTATTAGAGAAATTTTCTGCAAATTTTCCTTCAGTTTCCTGCTCTTCTTCTAATTTTGTATGCATTGGTTTTGTTTGTGCAAAAAAAAAACCCTTTTTAATTTTATGAAATAAATATTAATCCATTTTGCCTCCTGAGAACCTCTCTTTCTTGCTCTCTTTCTACATGCCCCTAGATCTGACAGGTAATTTCTCCCATGTTCTCCCAATTTGTTTGTGACAAATCTTTTTGTGTCTAAATTATTTACCTGTTTGGGATTTATTTTGGTGTATTGTGTAATAGGTTGGTCGATGTCTAGTTTTCCCTTCTCATTTCAACTGCATTCATTTTGTTTGTGCAAAGCTTTTAAATTTCATGCTACCAAAGTTTTCCATTTTCTTTTCTATGGTCCTCTCTATTCTTTTTCTTCTTCTCCCTCTTTCTCTCCCTACTCTTTCCTATCCCCCTGCAATCAGAATTAAGTGACTTGCCCAGGATCACATAACTACTAAATTGAGGGTCTGAGGCTAGCTTGGAAATCAAGTCCTCCTGATTCCAGAGCTGGTACTCTATTCATTATATTACTCAAATGTCCCTCCAATTTTTGTTTGTTTATTAACTCAACCCTTAGCCATAACTGCAAAAGGTATTTTTCCCTTGCTTTTCTAATTTGTTTATGGCTTTTTATATCTAAGTGATGTATCCAAATGGAGCTTATTGTGGAATATAGTGTGAGCTGTCCTAGCTACTCTGAAGACATTTTACTTTAAGCTTTAGTTTAAGTGGTTCTCCCTAGTAATTGGGGGAAAGGAGGGGAAGAGAGAGAAGAAAAAAGAAATCCAGAATACAAACATGAATGAGGTAGGAAGAGATAATTTTATTCTCACACAGAAAAGAGAATTTTAAGCACTGAAGAATCATAGTGTGACAGAATGAAATCCAATCAATTAAAAAACTAATGTTATGGGCTATTTGCAGTTTCTTTGTTAATGTTACTAAAAGACTAGCCATTTTACCAAACACACCCCAATACAATTCCAGTAAATAGTTTTCTGATAGTTTCTCTGTCTCTCCCTGTATCTCTGTCTCTTTGTGTATTTCTTTCTCTTTCTTTCTCTCTGTGTGTCTCTATTTCTCTGTCTCTCTATGCCCTATCTTTTCCTAAGATACCAGTTCCCTTTTGAAATTTGTTCCAAAAGAGATCTGAACATGATAACTTTGTCTAGGAGTTCATTAAATCACAATTTGTGACTGGAGAGTAGAAGTATATATTCCCCTCCTTCCTTCTCCTGCTCCAACCCCCGCCCCCAAGTTCTTATAGATTAAGAAGAGAAGGCTTATGAGTTGATGGTCTTAGCTTGAATACATACATGGAGTTCCATCTCAGGATCCAGTCAAATGACTTCATTACCACACAGTACAACTTCCTGAGCCCTAATGACTGACAAAAAGCAACCATAAAGGGAAATTTATGGGACACTGTATATATAAAATTTTGAAATTCATTGTTCTTTGATAGAATTCACCTTAAATCCATCTGTTCTTAGGCTTCTTCTCTCACCCCCTTTTGGGATTACATCTACGGCTTATTCAATTTTCCTTTAACATTAACTTATTTAAATAATTTATTTCAGGATGTGAAATGTGGACCACAACATAACATTTTCATGTTCTCTATTGATGTTTGCTTGCATTGTGTTTCCTTTCTCTGATTTTTCTTTCTTGTAGATATGATTTTTCTTGCACAAAAATGATGTGTGGAAATATATATACATATATTCAATTTGTCAAGTATTTTAACATAATTAACATGTAATGGATATCCTGCCATCTAGGGGAGGGGTGGGGAGTAGGGGGGAAAAACTTGTAACAGAAAGTTTTGTAAGGGTCAATGTTGAAGAATTACCCATACATATGTTTTGCAAATAAAAAGTTTTAATAAAAAATAATTTATTTCATCTGTTAATCTTGGTATTTTATGTTTTTGTAAATATTCATCTATTTCATCTAAATTTTCAGTTTTGTAAATTCATCATTTGATAAACTAGTTTTTAAAAATAATTTCCTTTATTTCTTATTCTTTTGATATGAATTCTCCCTTTTTATTTTTGATACTAATAATTTGGTTTTTCTTTCTCTCTTTTTTCATCAGACTAGCTAATAATTTATCTCTTTTATTGTGGACTAAATAAACAAGCAGCTTCTAATTCTATTAATCAATTCAGTGATTTTTTTCTTTTAATTTTTTTCTTTGAGTTTCAGAAAATATTTCTTCTCTGGTGTTTAGTCAGTTTAAAAAAATATATTTTTCTAGGGTACTTTTAATTGCATGTCTAAGTCATTTTTCTGTCTTTTCGCTTTTTGATAATAAAATATCTAGGAATACAAAATTTCCCCTTAGGAAATTGCTTTGAATACATCCTAAAAGTTTTATTCTATTATCTTTTTGATGAAATTTTCTCTTGTTTCTATTATAGCTTTTTGACCAAATCTCTAGGGCTAAATTATTTAATTTTCAATTATTTAAATCCTTTTGTTTGTTTGTTTGGTTGGTTGGTTGGTTTTGGGTTTTGGGTTTTTTTGCTGAGGCTATTGGAGTCAAGTGATTTGCCCAGGGTCACATAGCTAGAAAGTGTTAAGTGTCTGAGACCAAATTTGACCTCAGGTCCTCCTGACTTCAGGACTGGTTCTTTATTCATTGTACTACCTAGCTGCCCCAAATTCATTCTTTAAAGGCCATTTATTGAAAGTAATTTTTATTGTATCATGATTGGTAAGATAATGTGTTTAATATATTCGATTTGCCAATATTTTAACATAATTAACATGTAGTGGATATCCTGCCATCTAGGGGAGGGGTGGGGAGTTGGGGGGAAAAATTTGTAACGGAAAGCTATGTAAGGGTTATTGTTGAAGAATTACCCACACATATGTTATGCAAATAAAATAAAAATTTAAAAAAAAAGATAATGTGTTTAGCACTGATATTTTTCTGCAATTTGTTGTTGAGGCTTTTATGCCCTACTACATGGTCAATTTTTGTTACAGTTCCATACATAGATGAGAAATATACATAGTGCTTTCTATTCCCATTCAGTAGTTTACAGCGATATAGCATATCTAACCTTTCTAAAATTTTATTCAGGTCCTTTATTTTTTTTGTTTGTTAGATTTGTTTGAAAAGAATACATTGAATCACAGGACAAACTAGGCAATAACTATAGCAATCTAGTGTTTGACAAACCCAAAGACCCCAGCTTTTGGGATAAGAACTCACTATTTGACAAAACTGCTGGGAAAATTAGAAACTAGTATGGAAGAAATTAGGGTTTGACCCACACCTAATACTACATACGAAAATAAGATCTAAATAGGTTCATGATTTAGACATAAAGAGTGATATTATAAGCAAATTGGAGGAACATAGGATAGTTTACCTCTCAGACCTGTGGAGAAGGAAGGAATGTGTGTCCAAAGAAGAACTGGAACTCTTAATTGAACACCAGATAGATAATTTTGATTAAGTTAAAAAGTTTTTATACAAACAAAACTAATGCAGACAACATTAGGAGGGAAGCAATAAATTGGGAAATCATCTTTACATTTAAAGGTTCTGATAAAGGCCTCATTTCTAAAATATATAGAGAATTGATTCATATATATATATATACATATATATATATATAAGAATTCAAGCCACTCTCCAATCAATAAATGGTCAAAAGATATGAACAGACAATTTTCAGATGATGAAATTAAAACTATTTCTAGTCATATGAAAAGGTGCTCCAAATCACTATTGATCAGAGAAATGCAAATTAAGATAACTCTGAGAGGCCACTACACACCTGTCAGATTGGCTAAGATGACAGTAAAAGATAATGATGAATGTTGGTGGGGATGTGAGAAAACTGGGACACATATATTATTGGTGGAACTGTGAATGGATCCAACCATTCTGGAGAGCAATTTGGAACTATGCTCAAAAAGTTATCAAACTGTGCATACCCTTTGACCCAGCAGTGTTTCTATTGGGCCTATAACCCAAAGAGATCTTAAAGGAAGGAAAGGGACCCATATGTGCAAAAATGTTTATGGCAGCCTTTTTTATAGTGGCTAGAAACTGGAAACTGAATGGATGCCCATCAGTTGGAGAATGGCTGAATAAACTATGGTACATGAATGTCATGGAATATTATTGTTCTGTAAGAAATGACCAACAAATGTTTTGCAAATAAAAAGCTTTAATAAAAAAAAGAAAGAAATGACCAACAAGATGATTTCAAAGAGGCTTGAGAGAAACTGATGCTAAGTGAAATGAGCAGAATCAGGAGATCATTATACACGGCAACAACAAGACTATGAGATGATACATTCTGAAGGACATGGTTCTCTTCAACAATGAGATGTTTCAAATAAGTTCCAGTTGTTCAGTGATGAAGAAAGCCATATACACCCAGGGAGAAGCCTGTGGGATCTGAGTGTGGACCACAACATATCATTTTCATGCTCTCTACTAATGTTTGCTTGCATTTTGTTTTCCTTCTCAGGTTTTTTTTCTTATGTATCCATTTTTTCTTGTACAGCAAGATAACTGTATAAATATGTATACATATATTTGATTTGTCATATATTTTAACATAATTAACATGTATTAGACTTCCTGCTATCTAGGGGAGGGTTTGGGGGGAAGGAGGGAAAAATTGGTAACAGAAAGCTTTGTAAGGGTCAGTAATGAAAAATTACCCATGCATATGTTTTGCAAATAAAAAGCTTTAATTTAAAAAAAAAGAATACATTGAGATCCACAACTATTTTAGTTTTATTATAAATTGACTTTTCCTTTACTATTTAGAAGCTTTACTATTCACTGTCTATGTTACCTTTCAGCATAATATGATTTCCCTGTTTATCTCTTTTAATCAAGCCAATCTTGTCTGAGATTTATTTTATCGGAGATAATGATCATTGCTATACCTGCTAAATTTGCTCTAGCCCCTTATTTTAACTAAATGTGATTCTTTCTGTTTCAAGTGCTTTTCTTGTAAACACATTGATTGTTGAATTCTGCTTTCTAATCCATTCTGCTTCCCTCATTTATTTTATGGGTGAGTTTATCCCATTCATGTTCACAATAATGATTATTAGTTGTCTAGTGCCTTCCATAGTATCCCCTTAAACTTTTTAATCTCTTGGCACCCCCATTTTTCTTTACAAAAAAAAGTGGTGAGAAAAAATTGTGCTTAATCCATGTAATCTGTATTTTATACAATCTGCTTCCATTCACCTGTTTTCCTCTTCCTCTTACCCAATTATTAATCACAGATTTCCTATTTATTCTTCCTTTACTGTTATTCCCTATTTAATGATCTATCCTCTGAAGTTATAATTTGTTTTGTAATTTACAAATTTTAATTTATGAATAATCACCCCTGCACTCTGCACTCAATCCCTACCTCCCTTCTCATTTTTCCTTAATCTCCTCCTCTGTAAAACAAGAGAATTGAACTAAATGGGATCTGAAGAACTTTTTGGTTCTAGATTCATTATCCTATGAGACAATGAACTTGGGAAGTCACTTTTTCTTTCTAACTTTAGTTTTTCTATCTGTAAAATAGGCATAGAATTTTTCATACTGTGGCCCTCAAAGGATGATTGTGAAGAAAGCACTGTGCAAATTCCACAGCACCAGAAGTATTCTAATACTAGACTTTTTGTCTTGAGGGGAAAGGTCTTTCTAGTCTTTGTGGGCACCCAGGGAGCTAACCTAAGCCAACATAGGGCTCCTAACCCACCTTTTCCTGCCTCCTCTCTCTGTACATTGCAAACCTCCCAGTGAGGTCAGCCTTCAGTGGCAGACTAGATTTCAGGGAAAGACCAGTTAATTATTATTAAAAACAGAAAGCCATGACTCTGTTCTTTTCCAGTAGAAATTATGGCATTTGATCCAAAAAAGAAAAAAAAAGAATAACAATGGGTTTTGGCTTTAACCAGGACTAGCTGGTGGGGAGCCAGCAAAAAGGCTAGGGAGAATGCAGTTGCAATTATTATTAAAGTGTCCTCATTATAGATGATGGGTCAGGCCGCTTGGATGTGGAAAACTATAAGGAAAAAGGGGTGGGGAGTTCAAGATACAAAAAGGGTCAAATGGGATAGCCAACTCTCTCTTCCCCCCAATAATCTTGAGTAGGCTTCATGGAGGAAGAGGAAGAAAAGGGGGCCATATTGCCACTGTTTTTCTTTCTCAGACTTCAAAGTTATTCATCTCATATAATTTCATTGGTCCTCATAAACATCTCTGCCAGAAAGTGAAGATTTTCTCCCTTTTGGGGTGTGAGGGGGAGGAATGAGACCAAACTCTACAAGATCAGACTCCAAGGGTGCAGTCACATGAGGAACCAGGTCCCCTCCTACACCCCTAGCATGTGGCTACACTAAGGCACTAATCATGGCTTTATATTAAATATTGATGATTATGGGTAAATGATTGAGGGAAAAGGTTGGGCCAAGGTAAGAACTTAGAATTTCTCATTAATATCATTTTCAGCAGTGAGTCTTTTTCACTAGATCAGCCATGAGTACATTAATTTTTCCACCAAAGTTGATCATAATTCTTCATGATTCTCCATTGAGTTGAGTGTAAGAAGAATATCCTTAGTGGCAAAATCACATTTACAAAAAATTATTGAAAAATGGAGAATCTCAGGTCAAACACTCGTTCCAATCAGCAAGGATTCTTTTGCCAGGAGCCAGAGCTACCAAAATGTTACTCTTCTAGTTTTAAAAACTGAGGAAAGCTAGAAAGAAATAAGGTGTCAGGACATAAGGGAAGGCAGAAAAAAAGGAACCAAGATGTTTTATGTGTTCTGTTTTACTATTCTCCTTTTATGTCTATAAATGTTTCCCTTCTTCCATTTCAGTATTTAACTCACCTTTCAATCTCCATTTAAAATGCCTTCTTTCACTTTCCACCTATCATATTGATTAACACGATAGAAAAAGAAAGTGACAAATGCTGAAAGGGTTGTAGAAAAACTAGTACACTGTTGGTGGAATTGTGAACTGGTCTAATCATCTGAATAATTTGGATTTATGACCAAAGGCCTATAAAACTGTCTGTACCCTTTAACCCAGCAGTCCCACTATTACATAAATATTCCAAAGAGATCAAAGAAAAAAGGGACATATATGTGTATAAAAATACTTGTAGCAACTCTTTTTGAGGTGGCAAAGAATTGAAAATGACAGGAATTGGGGAATGACTGAACAAGTTGTAGTATATGGTTGTGATGGAATAGTATTGAGCTACAACAAATGACAAGGGGGAGATTTCAAGCAAAACCTCGGAAGACTTATATGAACTGATGCAGAGTGAAGTAAGTAGAATAAGAAGAACACTGTAAACAATAATAGCAATACTGTAACAATGATCAATGGAAGACTTAGTACTCTGATCAAGATAATAATCCACAATAATTCCAAAGAATTTAAGATGAAAAATTCTATCCACTTCCAGAGCATTGTACACAATAACAGCAATACTGTAATGATCAGTGGAAGACTCAGTTACTCTAATCAAGATAATGATCCACAATAATTCTAGAGAATTTAAGATGAAAAACACTATCTACCTCCTTGGCGAGAGAGACTTGGTAGACTGAATAGTGAAGAATGAAGCACATTGTTCATTTTATTTTCCTTTCTTTTCCCTCCATTGTCACCACAGCATAGCTAATGTGAAAATGTGCACAATTTCATAATGTATAATGGAAATATAGTATCCATTATACATTATGAAATTGTGCAAATTGCATTCTCAATGGGTGAGGGAAGGGGTAAAGAAGGAAGAAAATTTAGAACTGAAAATTTAAAATAAAAAAAAAAATTACCTCCTCAAGGAAGTCTTCCTTGATTAATTCCATTTTTTTAATCTTGCTTGTTCTTCCCCTCAATGTTCTTGGATTAGGTATCCACTCATATGTACAAACATGTCTTTTGGAATGTATCTTGGGGATGTTCCTTTACCCCATGACTGTGAGCTCCCTTAAGGTAAGCTGTCTTCTGGAATCAGCTAGGGGCTTCCTAAGGGAGAGTTCAAGTCTCCCCTACCTCCATCATTCCCCAAGTCAGTCCTCCAGGAAGTCCTATGGGACAGGCTGACCCCGGGGAACGTCCTGTGGTTGGAAGCAGTTACAATGGCCTATACTCTTCTCGCTGGGCGAGAGGGAAGGCCAGGCCCATCTGGAAAGAGTTATTCAACTTTGGGGGAACAGCCGACAAGCCAGTTGGGCAGGCAGTGGGTGGTGAGCTCATCCTGGTGTGACTCCGTGTTTCCACCATGGGCTGTGAAAGGAACAGAAAGGCTCGTGACCCCAGCCCAGGAAGAAGCGAAGCAGAAAGGAAACTGCTTGGGGAGGGGGATGTGAGTGTGTGCAAGTGGGAGTGTGTGTGTGAGTGTGTGTGTATGTGTGAGTGGGAGTGTGTGTCCTTCCTGCTGCCCCCTTCCATTAGCTTTCTTCATTTTTCTGCCCAGGGACACTCCTCATCTCAGAGGATCACAGGTCTACATCTGTAGGGACCTCCTAGGTCCACATTCTACCTGTGAGAAAAGTAAGTCAATCACCCAAGATCCCACAGCACCTGCGGCAAGATTTGAACTCCCAAGCCAGTTTTCCCTCCACTTGCTACTTTCACCCTAAAATAACTAATATCATCAATTCATAGATAGGCCATACCTGGAGTATTAATTGGGGAGAAAGCCCTTCACCAAAGGCTAAAGGGGTCAACATTTCATGGTGAAACTTTACCCATTTGCCTCTGGGAGGTGAAGGTGTTTTTTGGGGAGAGCTGGGTCCTGGACCCCTAATATAATACCTGAAGGTAGACACCTAGAGTGACCCTGGGAGGAGAGGCATGTGAATGAATGTGTGTGTGTGTGTGTGTGTGTGTGTGTGTGTGTGTGTGTGTGTGGTGTGTGGTGTGTGTGAAGGACAGAGACACAGAGATATGCACACACAGAGACAAAGAGAAAGAGACAGAGAGGGAGACAGAGAAAGAGAGATACAGAGAGAGACAGGGAAAGAGAGAGAGAGAGAGAAAGAGAGAGAGAGAGAGAGGGAGAGGGAGGAGAGAGAGAGAGGGAGGGAGGGAGGGAGGGAGAGGGAGAAAGACAAAGAGAAAAAGACAAAGACACAGAGAAGAAACAGACAGAGAGAGACAGAGAAGAAGAGACAGAGACAGAAAGAGAGAATGGAAGGGAGAGGGGAGAGAAAGAGAGAGAGAGACAGATACAGAGGAGAGAGAGGAAAAAAAGAGATAGAGACAGAGAGAGATAGAGACACAGAGAGAGAGAGAGGGAGCCTATTTTGAGAATTCTCCATCTGTCAGGGAGTTAATTGGGGGTTAGAGTAGAGTCAAGTCCAGGAGAAAGGAGAGAGTTTGACCAGAAAAGCAAACACCAGGAGCAGTTGGGAACATATTTCAATTGAAAACAGAGTTGGAACAGGGTGGAGGGTGTGAGGCACAAATATAGAGGGGGCCTGAGATAGGGTGGGAAGCATGGGAGGGGGAGCCCCAACTGCAGCTGGCCGAGCTTCCTCCCAATTTTCTAGGCAACTTGAGGGACCCTGTAATTTGTAATGAACAGAGTTGGCGCTGGTTAAGGGAGACTTAAAAGGGTCTGATCATAGACTCAGTTCTTGGAAATGGCTTCTTCGTAGAACACAGAGCTTTAGAAAATTCAACATGGAATTTTATGGCAAAGAGGCCTCTTGGGGCTGCCCTTACAGATGGGGAAACAGAGGCCTGGAGAGAGGAAGTAATTTCCAAACAGGGAGGTGATGGCAGCGAAGACATTGTGTCTCCTTTTTTGTCATTCCCTTCTTTTGTCTAAACATTTCCTCTCTCCTATATCAGTTTAAGCTACTCATCTCTACATCCCAGCTTAAAATTCACTTTTTTTCCAGGAAGCCTTCCCTGATAAACTCCATCCTCTTCTTGCTCCTTCTTCCCTCAGTGTTCTTGGATTCAATGCCCACTCATTAGCATATGGTTTATAGATGTCCTGTAATCTCTATTTTAGGGGCTATTACCCTATTATCCTTGTACCCTCTCCTAGGGGTGCCCTTAAGGCTCAGATTCTCTAAGATGGGGACCAGTTAGGCAGTCAGCTTGTTGACTATGAGATAGGCTGACCTTGAGAAATGTTCCTAAATTTTTGAGTTCAGATCTCTAAATCCAAGGCTCTTTACACCGTGACAGCAGCATTCTGAATACCAAAGAGGAAGAAGAAAAGCCTGAGATTCAGGCAGTAGTCTAATAGGAATCTTAATGACTTTTCCATCCTCAAGTATCCCCCCCCCAGTCCATTTGCCATACAACAGCCAAAATAATGTTGTTAAAGAACATATCTGACCATGTTATTCCACTCCCTAGGAGAATCCCTACCACCAGGGAAAGCTCTGGGTGTCTAAGTAAGGGCTCCTTATACTCTGAATACCAATGAGGAAAATGCAAGAAAGGGCCTGAGACCTAGAGTGCTAGATCCCCTGAGAGCAACTGTACCCAATCCGAAGCTGGAAAGCATCCATGGTTGCTGAAACATTGTAGAAAAAGCATTTTCTTTTCAATGCAAGGACTCCCTCTCAAAATCAGTTCTGATCAATGTCTGAAAAAAGGTCAGCTTCAGCAAGTATCAGAAAGTTTAGAACTTATTATCCACAAGAACATCACCCATTCTGAGCATTGAAACCACATGATGCTGCAATATTGGAAACTCTGAGGACAGGACAAAAATCTCAGGAGGGTCAGTATGTTTTATTCCTAGTGTAGATCCATAATTCCACCAAGAATGGTGCTAGAGACTTTTTACATACTTGCTCACATTTGGGTAGGAACCAGGTTCACCTATTGATTCATTCTCAGAAGTATTAAGTGAAGACAATAATACAAATGCTTCTTATCAATACATCTTTCAGCTGAGAAAAAAGTCAAAAATCTTCATCTATTTATCCATAATTTTAATTCACAAGAGCTGTGCAAGACACTCATGAATTCAATGACAGATGTAAAACAAAAGCATGGAAAGCACTTGAGAGTTTGGGCAACTTGTCTAAACATAGAATAGCCCCAGAGAGTAAAGGGAGCCCTATCAAGATAATCCATCACAAAATTAGTTGGACTTCCTGTTGAACAGATAGAAAGAACTGATAGGCACTGAACTCAGCAGACAGTGGGAAAAAGAGAGGATCCATCAGACGAAGACTCTGAATCAGATATGGATATGGGCTGTGATGGTGAAGGCAATATTCTTTGAAACGGAAAAACGATACTTAATCTTTGAAACATTGATGCTTATGTTTGTGCTGCACACTGATAACTTCTAAACATATCCTGTCTCATTTTTTGGCAAAATTTTTTCTAGCTATAATTTTTACCTTTACCTAGCAAGGAATGTTACCTTGCATAGGAATATAACCTTGCCCTAGAGTCTGATCCTAAATTGATTGCTGGGCCATGATCTGCATGAAGGGCTTCTGTGATTGTTTATGAAGATTGAGAAAGATATCAGAAGATGATTGAGGGAGATGGTTTTTTATCTTTGAAGTATGTGGAGACACTGGTACCCAAATGTCTCATTTCCTTCTTTGAAAGAAACTATGAGCAACATAGTCTGATGATATAGGCTGGTATATTGGTCAAATACAATGAGATATTGTGGAAGAAGCCATTAAAATATTCTGTCTCTCCTGTCTTGGAAAAGCCTTTTTCCACCTTTGTAGGCAAAAGTTTTTAATCTTGACTGTGGAATTCCCAGTGAACTATCTTGTTTCTTACTCCATTTGCTCTTGTACATCTTTGTCTTATGCTGCTGGATAATCCTCTGCTAAATTGAAAAAAACACATTTTCATCTTATTAGCTGTGGTTTATATGTGATTCTATTTGGCCAATAGAAGTGGGAACCAACACAATTTGGAGCAATGCTGTAGATTGAACTATTCTGGGGGTGTGTACTAGGAAGAAATGGGGCTAAACAATAAATCTTTCCCCCAAAACTGCCTGCAACATTCTTCTAAGCCAGTCCAAGGTGACCAGCAGGAGAAACAATAATGAGGGAAATTTGATCCATGATGAGAGTTGTCTTTCCCATTAGACAAGTAGGGAGTTGAGAGAAATAGGAATACCCTTTTAGAAGGCCTTAGTGATATACTCCTGGATTCTTCACTTACTATAAATTTCCTCTAGATTCTGGTTATTGGTGAGTCAAAAACCTAGATTTTAGAGGGGAAGGAGTGTCCTTTCTCTGGGAATCTTTTAGGAGGACACTCCTGAGTTGCCTTCTTTCCACTACCTCCTTCTCCTATTCATTGCTACTGGAACAGGGGTTCCAGTAATATAGTTCCACTTATTCTACATGGCATAAATACCAATTACACATGAAGGGTAACTCTTCCCACACTTCCTTCCCTCACACATACTATCAGAAAAAGAACTAAGTAATGGAGAAGATACAAAAATATTAGGGAAATCACAATAGAAATGGTAGATGGGAGGTTGAGGGAAGGAATAGCTTTGAAAGGGAAAGCAGCAACTCGAGTGAGTAGAACCAAGAGATCATTATACACCCTAAGCAAGAAGAAAATGCATTGATCAATTTTTATGGATGTGGCTCTTTTCAACAATGGGGTGATTCAGGACAATTCCAATAGACTTGTGATGGAGAGAGCAATCTGCACCCAGATGGAAGAAGGTAGGGACTGAGTGTAAACCACAACATTGTATTTTCACTCTTTTGGGTGGTGTTTGCTTGCATTTTGTTTTCTTTCTAATTTTTTTCCTTTTTGATCTGATTTTTCTCATGTAGCATGATAATTGTGCAAGTACATATAGAAAAATTACATATATTTAACATATATTGGATTACTTGCTGTTTAGGGAAGGGGTTGGTGGGAAGGGAGGGAGAAAAAATTTGGAATACAAGGTTTTGCAAAAGTGAATGGTGAAAACTATCTTTGCATATATTTTGAAAATAAAAAGCTATTTAAAAAAAAGAAAGGGAAAGCAGCATGTACGATGAAATAACTATACAATAACCCACTATTTCTGAATATGGTATGGTGGTCAAAACTCTAGATTTGCAGATAGAGGATGTGAGTATGAATCCTGTCTCTACCATTTACTACTTACAGGATCCTTGTCCACTAAAAGGAAGGGTTTGGATTAGATGCTCCTGAAGTCCTTTCTAGCTCTAAAGCTAGAAACATTTAATAAGCATTATTAAGTATATATGTCAGGCAATGTGCTAGGGGCTGGGCAATACAAAGACTAAAATGAAACAACCTACCCTCAAGGAGCTTACCTTTTATCTGGGTAGACATCACACAACATATGTGCAAGACCCCCAATATAGATGCAAGGAAGATACAAAATAAAAGGGGGAGGGGTAGAGAAAGGCACAGATGGAATCAGGAAAGGGGAAATAAGTGATTCCAAGAGGTGGAGATGAGATGAGGCTTCATAGAAGAAATATATTTGAGATGGACCTTAGGAAAGGTAAGGGAGCACTAAGGCAAGGAGTTTGAACTTTCCTAGGAAGGCAATAGGGAGCAATCGAAAAGTTTTGAATAGGGGGAGCATTCCAGATTTGGGAAACAGCCAAGAGAAGGCATGGAGCGTCTCTTGGGAGGATGCAAGGTCTTTGGATCAGTGTTTGTGGAAAGGGAGTAAAGTGGGAGAGAACTGCAATCCAAGTTAGGAAAGTCTTTAAAGACAAAGAGAGGATTTTCTATTTGGTCCTGGATCAAACAGGGATCCCCAGGAGTTTATTGCATAGGGGACAACACGGTCAGATCTGTACTGTAGGAGAGCACTTTAATGTGTCGTACCTCTAATGCTTAGCACAATGCCTGAACATAGAAGGCACTTAAATGTTTATTGATTGATTTCAGGATGGATTGGGGTGGGGAGACAGGGAGATTGACTAAAAGGTTTGAGAGTTGTGACTGTGAATAGACAGAAAGGGACCTACCTGAAAGATGCTGTGAAAGTAGAAGAAACATTGGAGACAGATTGGACACGTGGGGCGAGAGGGAAGAGTGGAAGATGAAGTCATGGCTCCAAACCATGGACACGGAAGGATGGCCATGGCTTCAACAATGGCAGGGACATCTAGAAGGAGGAAGAGAAGGCCAGAGTCAGATCCAGTGGGTGAACGTGCCCCACCACCACTTTGTGATCTCGGGCTTCCTCATCTACAAAACCAGAGGGCTGGACTGGATGGATTCTACGATCTCCTTCTGCAATAAACCTGTCATTCTGAAGGTAGGAGAGAAACAGATTTCTTCTCAGGATACAGGCAAGCTTTTTTTTTCTTTTTTAAAAATGTATTTTATTTTTAATTTATGGAATAAAACAAATATTTCCACCACATGGTGTAATGAAAAAGATATTTGTTAAGTCTATTTTGTACAATTTGTTTTTCCTTTTAAATATGTAATAAAGTTATCGTGTAAATTTCTTTTTTTCCTTTTATTCTTCCATCTCCTTACCTTAAAGACTGCTACCATTAGACACAAATATGCATGTATGCAGAAATACATACATATACATATGTAATGCACATAGAGGCATTTACATACAATAATTCAATACACAAAATGCACATGCAAATATATACACATTAGTATCGTCTATATAAATGCATGTGTACATATTCATGCATGTATATACAAATAATGTGTGCATATATCCATTCACATGTGTACACACATATCCACAGTGCATGAATATATACATGTGTATATGTATGTGCATGAATATTTGTATACATATATAAACATGCATGTATATGTACACACATATTTTATTATTTTATTTTTCTCTCCCTCTGCCCTAGAGACTGCTACCATGAGACATAAATATGTACATCCACATATAACATATGCACACACATACACAATCATGATATGTCTACACATACAGTACACATGTCACACATACATATACTGCAGTGCCTACATACATATAGCTGTACACATACATACATATGCACAATCTCTATACATATGTATACACTTACACATACACAATGTATATTACTTGCACATATGTGCTGTACATGTACATATATTACATATTAAAAATCATTCTGAACCTCTATTAATCAGTTCTTTCTCTGGATGCAGATAGAAACTTTATTCATATGTTCTTTGTAGTTAATTTATAATAATATAGTTTATAATAGTCAAAATGACTTATTAGTCACAATACATATATACATACATGTCCCCACATATCATACATTACACATGCATATATACACATACACATATAAAATCATTCTATACATTCATTAATCAATTCTTTCTCAGATACAGATAGTAACTTCATTCGTATGTATTTAATTTGGGTACTTATAATAGTCAAAATGAGTCATTTGGTCAAAATTATTCTTAAATACAGTTATAAATATGTGGGCAACCTTTCTAAAAGTTTTCTTAAGGGAGAATAGACTGCCTTGGGTGGCAGTGACTCCCCAGTTACCAGAGGTTCACAAGCAAAGGCTGGATGGTTATCTGTCAGGGATCACTACCGTGGAATCCAAGATTCCATGACTCTGGGGCTGGAGGCAGCGTGTGTGACAGCGGGTGCTGTGTCCCGTTGGGGCGAACGTGTTGTGGAGATCTCAAGTCCAAATGCTATGATTTGCTCCATTCATTCACATCCTCTCCCAGAAGATGTCCCCAGAGAACCAGCGTTGCAGCTGACCTCCTGCACATTCTTAGAAGTTGCATTCTTCCAAGCCCCTGAGAGATGGACACAAAGTTCTCATCTTTAATATGAAGGGATAATAGGCTCGTGGAGATCAGAGGGAACCACTTCCCCAATCTGGAGAACGACAGCTGGAGTCTCTGAGTGATGGAGGTTACAAGGATGGCTGGATTTCCAAAGATCATTTGAAAAATTCAACTGTGTGAATATTTTTTTCAAGAATTCAACAGCCTGGTGTGGTGGATAAAGGACAAGACAAATAAATAGGTTCAAATCCCATCTTTGATGCTCCTTAGCTGTGTAACTTTGAGTGAGTCACTAAACCTAATCTTTTTATGCTTCAGATAATCCCTTATGATTTATGTTAGCTAGGTTGCTATCTGCATTGGGGGAGTTCCTCCATCATACATTTCTTATTCTGACACAAATAAAAAATCCTCCAAATGTCTACTCTATGTATAACACTCTGACCAGTGCTGAGGGAGATACAGTCTAGATAAACCTCAGTTCCTTCCCTCATGAAACTCACATACACATTAGTGTCTGTCTATATAAATGCAATAAATCAATAAATCAGCAAGCATTTATTAAGAGCCTACTATGTACCAGGTGCTGTGCAAGTCCCTCTAAGTCAGGGACAATATTTGCCTTTCTTTGTATCCCTAGCATTTAGCACAGTGAAATTTAGCATTGTGAAATACACAGTAAATGCTTAATAAATGTATATTGTTTAGCATAGTTCCTGGTATATAGCAGACATTTAATAAATACATATTATTTAGCACAATGCCTGGTACATAGTAAAAATTTAATAAATGCATATTGTTTAGCACAGTGTCTGGTACACAGTAAATATTTAATAAATGCATGTTGTTTAGCATAGTATCTAACACATGACAGATATTTTAAAAATGCACATTGCTTAGCACGGTACCTGGTACACAGTAAATGCTTAATAAGTAGATACTGTTTAGCACAGTGCCTGGCACATGGCAGAACTTAATAAATACATATTATTTAGTACAGTGCCTAGTAAACTGTAAATACTTAATAAATGCACATTAACTGGCTAGGTAAAAGACACTTGGGGGTTACAAAATCAATGAATGAAACAATCTTTCTCAAGGAGTTTACATTCTATTAGAAGAAGGATCGTGTAAATGTATAATATACCAGATAAGTAAAAAATAAACACAAAATCATTAAATATAAATCAGTTTGAGTGGATCAGAAAAAGCTTCATGTAGAGGCAGTGTAGAATGAGGAAAGCAGAGGGATTCTCTGGGGCAGAGGTGAGGAGAGAGCTCAGTCCAGGCTTGAGAGACAGTTGAGACAAAGGCAGAGACAGACAGAGTAAGGTGTGGGAAGGAGAGAAGTAAGCAGGGAAAGGGGTGAAGGTGTATATATGTGTGAGAGGGTGTGATTGTGTGTATGTGTGGGAGTGTGTCTGTGAGTGTGTATGAGTGTGTGCACGCGGGCA
Organism: Myrmecobius fasciatus; assembly: GCA_023553655.1. Taxonomy (NCBI): domain Eukaryota; kingdom Metazoa; phylum Chordata; class Mammalia; order Dasyuromorphia; family Myrmecobiidae; genus Myrmecobius; species Myrmecobius fasciatus. The sequence goes on along the minus strand of JAJPUD010002291.1, from coordinate 153,211 downwards.
CTGGGAATGCAAAGGGGAGCACACTGATGTTTATTGTACCCCACCAAGTTTTTCCTGCTCTTGTAAAATCGAGCATCTCTAAAGCCATTCCCTGGGCAGAGAGCTGGGTACCGAGAGGGACGCCCGAACGCCGGGATGCAGAAGTGGTTAAGACGGATGCTCTGGGGGCTGGAATATTACTGGTTTCGAGTCCGCGGAAGGGAGACGCCGTCTCCCAGATGGAGTCAGCCCGCCCGCCCAGTCGGGTTGATAAAGAGTGCCAGACCCGGAGATTGCTTTATTTCCCTTCTTTTTAAGATATTTGGCCCAAATTATGTCTACAATCCCTTCCCTTTTCTAATCCCATTTCTCTGGTATAAACAAACAAACGAATAAATGAATGAACCAACGAACAAACAAACAAATAAATAAATAGTAGTCCTAGGGAATGCGGTTCTCCTCCTGAGGGAGAACCTGGGGCCCCTGGGACATTAGGGTTTAAACAGAAGTGGAAGCTGCAGCTGCAAAGGGAAAAAGGAGGAGACTAAAGAGCAATACTGGGGGTCTAAAAGAAGAGAATCTTTTAGCGGGTCCTACATTTATCTTATGCCACAGGTCACTAGTGATAACATGACCCAGATGTTATCTAGCTTCTGAAACTGTGGTTCACGACCTCAGAGGGTCTCATATCTAAATGTGGGCTCAGGAAATAATGGTTTACTATCAGTAAATGTTTGATTTATATACCTATTTTATATACCTGTATACTCAGAATCCAATAAAAATTAAGTTCAAGAAGGTCTAGAGAGTACTAGGGTAGAGAAGCCAACTTTACCAATAACAAATCCTCAAGATTGGGATCATATATATTATATATTATATTATATATCAGCATGCTTTCAACTAGCAAAATTTGACCTAAGCAAACCAGTTGGGATAGAGTATAGGCTAGAGAGTTAGAACAATAAGATAAAGGGAAGGTCTGTCTTTGTGGGGTGATGAGTGTGTGACTTGAGGTTAGGGGTGAGGCTGCGGCCAGGATTTGGGATCAATTTATGGCCGACATTAGGGCTTATTCTATGGCTGGGTTAGGATAGTCTGGAGTGGAGAGGAGAGAAAGGAAAATATAACTAAGGCAGGGCCCACAGGGTCTTGTCTCAATGCTGGAATTTAGAAGGCAATGGTCAAAACTCTTCCTTCTCTAGACAGAAACAATGAATCTAGTCACCAAGGATAATTAATTAAAATACGAAGTTATCACTTGGGTTTCCTTTTACCACCACTTTGTCCTGTCCTCCTAACTCCAGATGAGCTCTTTCCCATTCTGTCTTGCTCTGCTCCCTTCCCAACAGTGGTCTCAGTATCTTGAGCTTTTAAAAGCCTTTCACACATTGGTCCTAAATTATCTTTCCAGATAGTTACTGAATGGACACTGCCTCTGACAAACTGAGCCAGACTTTAGCTTAAAAAGGTCAAGGTCCTTCATTTCATCCAGAACACTGGACCCAGATGGCTCTGGGCTGGAAAGTGAGGCAGGTGTCCTTGCACAGCCCTCCCTCACTCAAGTACAATTCACTTGGATTTCATTGCAAGTCATGTCAAGGTCCTCTTCGAGAATGAAGGACAAACAACAATAACAAACAACATCAACAACAGATATTACCCTCCTTCCCCAAATCAGTAATCCAACTATAAGGGCCTTTTCTCAGTCCCTTATACTCTATCTCTCAGCTCTGAACCTTGCACTGGCCATGCCCCATACCTAGAAATAGAGCTTATATTGGAAGAGGATAGAGTTCCAGGTGGTGAGGAAGGGTCAGAAATGTTACTGGAACAAAGCAGAATTGACTTTACCCCAGGGCCACTCAATAGGACAGCTGGATGGTGCAGTGAATAGAATACTGAGCCTGGAATCAGGAAGACTAGCTGTGTTACCCTGGGCAAGTCACTTAACCCATTTGCCTCAGTTTCCTCATTTGTAAAATGAGCTGGAGAAGGAAATGTACAAGCATTCCAGTATCTTTGCCAAGAAAAAACCCAAATAAGGTCATGAAGAATCAAACATGACTGAAAAACAACTTAACAGTGCTCATAAAGTCCTTTTCTTCCTTTTAAGACATAATTCAAATGAATTTTTTTCCCTGATCCTTTCAACTGTTTCTGCCTTCCTTTCCAAATTCCCTTATATTTAACTTCTTTGTATGTATGTGCATTCATTCACTATATAATAATGTTGTATATGTTTATATATGTATTTGTTAAAATACAAGGGGAGTGGGGATTGATTTTCATACTTGTACCCCTAGGAACTGGGGGTTCCTGGTATATCATAAAGCTCTTAAGGGATATTTTGATTGATTGTATATGTTAGGGTGCACTCACCCCAGCACAAGAATTGTTAGTTCCAGCACTGCCTAGGGTGAAAGCTCCCTTTCAGTATACCATGGCACCATCTCCTTGATGTCATGGCCATTTTGAGAAGGAAGGATGACAACCAAAATCACCACAATTATCTCCAACTTTTGTTGGGGACAGCTATGGTGTCTGTGCCACCAACTGGCCTGGATGGAGATAAAGTTTAGGGCATAGCTCAGCTTGAGCAGCAGACAGAGAAATCAGCCTCACAGCTGGCTAAGGGGATAGAGTAACCTCATTCACTCCACTCTCTGTCCTTAAGACTTGGGTGAAATTCTCAGACTTGTATAGGGAAGGGCCCCCCAGGATGTTGTTTTTTAAGTAGAGATACTCTGGTTTGCATAACACAGGCCCCCAAATTACTTAGCAAAACATGTTTGTTTTTTAATTAAAACTCTTGAAAAACAATGGTTTTCATTAAAGGGGGTGGGAGAAGAGGGCAGCAGAGAACACTTTTTTCAGAAATGGAATTTGAGTTTAGCTGGTCTCTGGAATTATGAAAAATTAAAATCTCACCCAGCTGCCAGCTGATCCAAGAGGAGGACTAAGAGGGATGTGTAAGGGGAGGGGTATCCCAGCTTCCTCAAGGATGCCTTTCCTAGACCGATTCCATGTTTCTAATTTATTATTGCCTCTTTCCCTGAATTAAGAATTTATAGTGTGATGAGATGCATCTAACATCAGAGCCACAGAATGCTGGAACTGGGGTGGGGGATAAAGGAGACAACAGAGAACATCTTCAGTCAACTTCATCATATAGAAAACAGTGGCCCCGAGAGAAAAAATTTATCCAGTTGTGTGATAATTGGTGATAGGACCTTTCATTTTGTCTAACACCTATCTTTTTTTCTCTATTTTCTATCTCTCTGTTCTTCTATCCATCTACCCACCATCCACCCACCCATCAACCCATTCATTCACCCATCAATCCATTCATCTACCCATCCACCCATGCAGCCATCTAACCATCAACCCACTTACCCACCCATCTCAATCAACCTCATTCATTTACCCACCCACCCAACAACCCATTCATCCACCCATCAATCCATTCATTCATCCATCCACACATCCATCCATCTACCCTCCATTCATTCATCCATCCACCTATCCATTTATCTACCGAGACCAATAACTTTATAGGAAGTTCCCTCTTACAAAGGCTGACGGTCAGGAGAACTTCCTGCACATAAAAGCAACTGGCTCTAATGAACCTCAAACCCACAACCTTGGCATTGTTAATATGGTGCACTGACCACTGGACTAACTAAATACTTCTGAGCATAGAGGACTAGCAGGGGAGGGTCAGTGGGCAGTCTGAAAAAAGTGCTGAGTCTCTCTGAAGGGGGCCACTGGCCCATCCTCCAAGTTTCTGCCACACCCACCCCCTCCGCTCGTCCCCCGTTTCTCATTACTGAGCTCACTCCTTCCTACTGAGCTCTCTCCTTCCGGCAGTCCCTTGAGGCCTCCCTGTTCCCCCCACATTAAACACCGCCTGCCCTATACTTAATTCATTAAAGGCACAAACACAAGCCAGCCGCCCTAGTAGGAGGTTTTTTTGTTGGGGTTATTTTTTTCCCCTGAGCTCAGACATTCCTCACTTTATTATTTCCCCACATTTCAGAACAGCTGCTGAGGCCTCCTCCCCCTGCTCCCCCATCTCCCCAAGCTCATCCCAGAGCTCAGGATCTTAAACTCTCAGCCAGAGACTCATGGGACCTTGGATGGGAGAACAAGGGACTCAGAGGACCTTCAGGACCATCTAAGGTTTTAATCCCAACATTTTAGGCTACTTTAGGAGGAAATCAAGCTCTGAGGGGGGAGGAGGTATTTCCCCAAAGTTGGCTCCAGGTAGGGGCAAAGGAGGGAATGGAATCCAGACCTTCAGACACATAAGTTAAGGCCCTTTCCATCCCCCATTCTTTTCAGTCAGCTCAGCTGAGTCCCTCCAATTCCCTCTTGGATTTTCACATGGATTTAGCCCTTGGCACTCTGTGAAACCCTCACCACACACGCTCTCATCCCATTCTGACTGCCCAGTGAGGAGGATGCAATTATTTCCATTTGGCCGAGGAGAAGGCAGGTGGTCCGACAGTAAACTTTGTCGATGCCCTTGATCTCTTTCAGACTCCATCCTTATTTTCAAACCCACCACCAAAGCTTCCTTCAGAAACTCCTGCCCAGCATCCCAATGGAAGCAGAGTTCTGGGCCTGGAGTCAGGAACACCCCACTTCAAATGGGACCCCAGACACTTCCTGGTTGTGTGACCCTGAACAAGTCACTTACCCCCTGCCTGCCAGTTTCCTCATCTGTCAAATGTGGTGTTGTGATTGTAATGTGTTTAGCACTTAGCTTGGCACATAGTAGGTACTTAATAAAGGCTTATTCCCTTTGTTTCTGACCCTTACATTGTCCTCTAGATCAGTACACTGCAAGTATAGCTCCATGAGATTGCTGTTCATTGGTTTGGGGTGTTTGTCTTTTTTTTTTATTAAAGCTTTTTATTTGTATAATATATGTATGGGTAGTTCCCCAACATTGATCTTTACAAAGCTTTCCAATACAAATTTTACCCCCAGTCCCCTCCCCTCCCCTAGATGGCAGGAAGTCCACTATATGTTAATAATGTTGAAATGCTTGAGAAGTTATGCAAGAAAAATCCTATCTACAAGAAAAAAAGAAAATCAGACAAAGGCAACACAATGCAAGCAAATGTCAATAGAGAGCATGAAAATGTTACTTTGTGGTCCATATTTCATTTCCCTCTCTCTGGGTGTATATGGCTTTCTTCAGTGAACAATTGGAAATGGTTTGAGACAATTCTTTGTTGCAGAGAGCCATGTCCATCAGAATTGATCATCATGTAATACTGTTGTTGCTGTGTATGATGATCTTCTGGTTCTGCTCGTTTCCCTCAGCATCAGTTCATGCAAGTCCATCCAGGCCTCTCTGAAATCGTCCTGCTGGTCATTTCTTACAGAGCAATAATATTCCATCACATTCATATACCATAATTTATTCAGCCACTCTCCAATTGATGGGCATCCATTCAGTTTCCAGTTTCTAGCCACTACAAAAAGGGCTGCCACAAACATTCTTGCACAGGTGGGTCCCTTTCCCTCCTCTAAGATCTCTTTGGGATATAGGCCCAGTAGAAACACTGCTGGGTCAAAGGGTATGCACAGTTTGACAACTTTTTGAGCATAGCTCCAAATTGCTTTCCAGAATGGTTGGATCCATTCACAGTTCCACCAACAATGTATTAGTGTCCCAGTTTTCCCACATCCCTTCCAACATTTATTGTTATCTTTTCCTGTCATTTTAGCCAATCTGACAGGTGTGTAGCGGTACCTCAGAGTTGTCTTAATTTGCATTTCTCTGATCAATAGTGATTTGGAGCAACTTTTCATATGACTAGAGATGGTTTTAATTTCATCATCTGAAAATTGTCTGTTCATATCCCTTGACCACTTATCTATTGAAGAGTGGCTTGAATTCTTATATATATATGAGACAATTCTCTATATATTTTAGAAATGAGGCCTTTATCAGAACCATTAAATGTAAAGATGATTTCCCACTTTGATGCTTCCCTCCTAATCTTGTCTGCATTTGTTTTGTTTGTACAGAAACTTTTTAACTTAATATAATCAAAATTATCCATCTGGTGTTTAATTAGGAGTTCCAGGTCTTTTTTGGACATAAATTTATTCCATCTCCACAGGTCTGAGAGATAAACTATATTACGTTCCTCTAACTTGCTTACAAAGTCCCTCTTTATATCTAGATCATGAACCCATTTAAATCTTATCTTGGTATGTGGTGTTAGGTATGGGTCAAGCCCTAATTTCTTCCACACTAGTTTCCAATTTTCCCAGCAGTTTTTGCCGAATAGTGAGTATTTATCCCAAAAGCTGGGGTCTTTGGGTTTATCAAATACTAGATTGTTAAGGTTATTGCCTAGATTGTCCTGATATCCTATCCTGTGCCACTGATCGACTGCTCTATTTCTTAGCCAGTACCAAATGGTTTTGATGACCGCTGCTTTATAATATAGTTTTAGATCTGGTACAGCAAGGCCACCTTCATCTGCCTTTTTTTAATCCTCTTGAAATTCTTGACCTTTTGTTCTTCCAAATGAACTTTGCTACTATTTTTTCTAGATCTGTAAAATAATTTCTTGGGAGTTTGATTGGTATGGCACTAAATAAGTAGATTAGTTTGGGTAGTATTGTCATTTTTATTATGTTCGCTCTGCCTACCCATGAGCACTTAATGTTTTTCCAATTGATTAGGTCTGATTTTATTTGTGTGGAAAGTGTTTTGTAATTTAGTTCGTATAGTTTCTGACTTTTCTTTGGCAGATAGATTCCCAAATATTTTATCCTATCATCTGCTATTTGGAATGGAATTTGTTTTTGTATCTCTTGCTGCTGAAATTTGTTGGTAATATATAAAAATGCTGATGATTTATGTGGATTAATTTTGAATCCTGCCACTTTGCTAAAGTTGTGAATTGTTTCTAGTAGTTTTTTAGTTGAGTCTCTAGGGTTCTCTAAGTATACCATCATGTCATCTGCAAAGAGTGATAATTTGGTTTCTTCATTACCTACTCTGATTCCTTTTATCTCTTTTTCTTCTCTTCTTGCTAAAGCTAACATTTCTAATACAATATTGAATAGTAATGGTGACAGTGGGCAGCCTTGTTTCACTCCTGATCTTATTGGGAATGGTTTTACTTTGTCTCCATTACATATGATGCTTGCTGATGCTGATGGTTTTAAATAGATGCTACTGATCATTTTAAGGAAAAGCCCATTTATTCCTATACTCTCTAGTGTTTTTAATAGGAAAGGGTGTTGGATTTTATCAAAGGCTTTTTCTGCTTCTATTGAGATAATCATATGGTTTTTGTTAGTTTGGTTATTAATATAATTAATTATGCTGATAGTTTTCCTAATATTGAACCAGCCCTGCATCCCTGGTATAAATCCTACTTGGCCGTAGTGTACTATCGTGGGGATGACTTTCTGTAATCTCATTGCTAATATCTTATTTAAAATTTTTGCAACAATATTCATTAGGGAAATTGGTCTATAGTTTTCTTTCTCTGTTTTCACCCTACCTGGTTTAGCTATCAGCACCATATCGGTCTCATAGAAGGATTCTGGCAGTATACCTTCTGTCCCTATTTTCTCAAATAGTTTGTGTAGTATTGGAATTAATTGTTCTTTGAATGTCTGGTAGAATTCACATGTAAATCCATCTGGCCCTGGAGATTTTTTCTTAGGGAGTTGGTTAATAGCTTGTTCTATTTCTTTTTCTGATATGGGGCTATTTAAATAATTTATATCCTCTTCTGTTAACCTGGGCTATCTATATTTTTGTAGATATTCCTCCATTTCATTTAGATTATCAAACTTACTGGCATAAAGTTGGGCAAAGTAACTCCTAATTATTGCTCTAATTTCCTCTTCATTGGAGGAAAGTTCTCCCTTATCATTCTTGAGACTAACAATTTGATTTTCCTCTTTCCTTTTTGTTATCAAATTAACTAAAGGCTTATCTATTTTGTTAGTTTTTTCATAGAACCAACTCTTAGTTTTATTTATTAATTCAATAGTTTTCTTATTTTCAATTTTATTAATTTCTCCTTTTACTTTTAGAATTTCCAATTTGGTATTTAATTGAGGGTTTTTAATTTGTTCTTTTCCTAGTTTTTTTTTAATAATAAGCCCAATTCGTTGATCTTTTCTTTCTCTATTTTATGGGGTGTTTGTCTTAACTGAACTTTCAAAAGAAAGGCTTACTAAAGCTAAAAGGGACATGCATTTGTCCTAAATAGTAGCTAGCATTTATAGTGCTTTAAAGTTTACAAAGAGCTTTAAAACATGTGCTTCCTCTTTTGAGCCTCACAGTAATCTGTGAAATAAGTTACTTCCCCTCTTTTCCTCCCTCTCTCTCCCCTTCCCCTCTTTCCCTCCTCTCCCCTCCTCTCTCCCTCTTTCCCCGTCTCTTCTCTCCCCTCTACCTCCCTCCTCCCTTTCCCTCTTCCTCTGTCTCTCTGAATCTGTCTCTCTCTGTCTCTCTGTCTCTCTGTCTCTCTGTCTCTCTGTCTCTCCCCCTCACTGTGTGTCTGTATGTCTGTCCCTCTCTCCCTATCTCTCCATTTCTCTGTGTCTCTATCTCTCCCTCTCCCTCTTTCTCTCTCTCTGTTTCTGTCTCTCCCTCTGACCCTCTCTCCCTCACTGTGTGTCTGACTCTGTTTCTGTCTGTGTGTGTCTCTTTCCGTGTCTATCTCTCCATCTTTCTGTTTTCCCCTCTCTCCCTGTATGTCTATCTCTGTGTCTGTCTGTCTCTCTCCATCTCTCTCTCCCTTTCCCTCTGTCTGTTTCTCCCTCTCCCTCTCCCTCTGTCTCTTCATCTTTCTGTCTGTTCCTCTTCTTCTTCTTCTCTCTCTCTCTCTCTCTCTCTCTCTCTCTCTCTCTCTCTCTCTCTCTCTCTCTGTCTCTGTGTGTCTGTCTCTCTCTCCCCCCTCTCTGCATATTCTACTCCAGACGTATCCCAACAAGCAACTTGCCACCCAAATCATATTAAAATATAACTGGGAAATATTTCTAAAAATAAAATTAAAAATAAAATAAGATATAAATAACATTAATGTCAATATATGGTTTTCTAAATCGATATGAGGTCCTTAGGTATCCTTATCAAGGTGTGGTGCCCATGTTCTGCCCCATAATGCCCATGCTGAGTCTCTGACCAAAGAGGGTTCCCTAGCCAACAGCCGATAAATTGTAATCATTGGGATTAGCTTTGGTAGGGCCAGAATAATCCCAGGATTGTCCCAGTGTCATGGCTGATTCATCCATGGCTAGTCTACAAAGAGATCAGATAGCTACTGGAAGGTTCTCTGTCCTTAAGCAGGGTCCCCTTATTCAGGTCAAGGTCACAATGCAAATTGCTGGGGTAAAGGTTGAGTTCCAAGAAGGGCAGAGGCTATCCTTCCCCCAGCTTCCAGAACACAAGCCAGATCAAAGAGAGCAATAGAAGGAAGGGGTGCAGATTCTGTTTATTGTGGGGTTGGGAAGAAATGACTGGATCCTTGGGAATAGTTTTGCAAAGGTGGACTAGATTGGAGGGAATTATCATAAACCTGGAGCAGGATTGAGGAATCAGAAATGATGGGTTAGTAGGTCAGGAACAGGGGAAGATAATAGGGGCAGGGATTCTAGAATGTTTCTGGTACCATAGGGTAAATAAGTAAATATTAATAGATTAAATAATTATGATAAGACCGCAAGATCAAGGTGTGATTGAAGGGAATGGAAATCATGATGGCAGAGATGGAGGAAGAGAATAATGGAGGCAGGATGGCAAGGAACTGGAAGTCACCATGAGCATGAAGTTTAAAGTTGGAAGTTTTAGATCATTGAGAGGTTTCAATTCTGTGAGACAATGGAAGTTCAGGTAAGGATGCTGGAGAAGAATATCATTGGAGATGAGAAATTTTATGATCTTGATATAGGTTTGGAGCTGAAAGGGAAATATAGTCTTAACTCCTCATTTTACACATGGGGAAACTGAGACCCAGAGAGATTCGGTGACTTTTCTAAGATTACACAAGTCCCAAACATCTGAGGCAGGATTCAAACTTAGATTCCCCAACTCCAAACATAGTGCTCTTTCAACTGTACTAGGCTGAGCAGGGCGGTTGGGGAGTTGTCCATCTGAATATTGAAGTCTTTAAAGATGATTGGGAGGTGATGGAAGGCAACAGGAAGACTATGAGCCAGGGGCTAAACTGAATGAAGAAGGTGAGAGAATGCTTTGGAGATGGCATCAATAACATAAAAGAAAGGCAGCATTCAATTCAACTTGATTCAATAAGCATTTATTAAGCACCTTCTATGTGTCCTACTATAAGGCAACTATGTGGCACAGTGCATAGAGTATCACAAGTGGAGTCAGGAAGACCTGAGTTCAAACCCTCTTTAGATACTTCTTAGCTGTGTGACCCTAATCAAGTCACTTAATCCCATTTGCCTCAATTCCCTCATCTGTAAAATAAACTAGAGAAGGAAATGGCAAAGCCCTCCGGTATCTCTGCCAAGAAAACCCCAAATGGCGTCACAGAGCCAGACATGACCATAAAATAATTGAACATGTCAAACGCTGCGCTGAATGCTGGGGATACAAAAGGAGGCAAAACACAGTCCCTGACCTCAAGGAGCTTGCAATCTAATGGGCAAGAAAAGATGGGAACAGACAGATACAAAGCAAACTGCATAGAGGAGAAATAGGAAATAACTAAGAGAGGGAAGCATCAGAGTGAAGAAGAATTCGTGCCCACAGGGATTATTAGAAAGATTAGAAAGAGCCAGGAGAGGTAGGTTTTGTCCCGGCTCTGGCCGGATGAAGTCACCGTATAATTCTGAGCATCTCATTTCCATCAGTTTCTCCATGTGCAATAATTAATAACAAGAGCCTATAAAATCTACTAAGCACTTTGTCATTGGAGTTTCCCCAGAGCCCTGTGGAGTAAAACAGGGCGAGCTCAGGAGACTGAGGTTGGCTCATCTGTCCGTGGCTCGCACAGCCGGTAAAGTATCAATCAAAGCAGGGATATGCAATTTAGAACCTGCTGATTCCAAGCTCTGAGGTCTATCCGCCACCCCATGCTGCCTCTTACATCTTACGCTGCTCCTTGGGCAAACGAGGGAATTACACAGAATAATCTCTAACGTTCCTTCCAGCTCTGCAACCCCATGGTCCAATGATTCGGTTCCCCGGCATATTCCCCATTAAGGGGGAGGAGTACGTTTTCAAAACTGAAATTGGACAGAGGGTAATCCCTTAACCCCAAAAGAATGAAGATTTTACTGGAGCAGGGCTTTGGAAAAATGTTTGGTTGGAGTCCAGCTGGAGCCCGTTAATCAGTCTGCATGCTCCCCGAGGACCCGGAGAATGGAGGCAGAGGATTATTGGGGAAGAACACCGAAGCCTGCGGACAGGGCAGGGACGAGGGAGCCCCGGACAGAGGGAGTGTAATTGCGGGCAGATGTGTAGTTTTCCCTCGGTAGGATTCCAGGACCGAGGAGGTCAATGGAGGGAGAGGGATTCCAGGAAGCACTGCCACTAATGACCTATTCGCTGGGCCACTAATTCAGTTATCTTAATGGGCAAGAAACATGAAATAAACAACCACAGAGAAACCAGGAAGGTTACTGGCCCCAAGTACAAAGAGGGAAATATTTAAGAAGTGATTATACTTCTCTGACGGGAAAGAACACTGTTTGGAGTCAGTGAACCTGGATTCAAATCCCCGTCCCTGAGGCTTACAACTTTTGTGATTTTGCACAAGTCCCATCGATGGCAGGTCTGGAGTCAGGAAGATCAAAGTTCAAATTCAGCCTCAGGCTGTCTAAACCTGGCCAAGTCACTTCATCACTGTCTGCCTCAGTTTCCTCAACTGAAAAATAGACAATAATAGCACCTACCTTACAAAGTTGTTATGGGGAATCTAAAGAGATAAACCAATGTAAGAAAATGCTTAGCACAGTGCCAGGCACATAGTAGGCACTCTATAAATGCTTATTGGCTTTTCTCTTCTTTCTGAGTTATAAAACAAAGCGTCTGGACTGGATGGTATCTGAACTCTAAGATCCCAGGATGGAAAGAAGGAGGAAGAAGGTGGGAGGAATGGGTTAGTAGATATAGCTCCTTTTATATAACCCCAGACCCTAGTCACTGCTAATCTCAGAGACTGAGTAGGAAGAGGGTGCCAGCAGAAGCCAGGCAAGGGATTGCAGAAATCACCCCCCCAATCCTGCCAGAGTCACCAGGGCTTCCACGTGACCTCAATAATAATATCAGCATCACTCCCCCCACCTACTTTCTCTACTGCTGCCACCAAAGGCAGTCCAGCAACAAGCATTATTAATTATTATATTTATTATATTTCCTACTAAACATTTATTAAACATATTACATCATTATACTTTCTACTAAATATTTAACACTATGTTATATTTATTACACTTTCTATTAAACAAGCATTTATTAAGCACCTACTACTACATGGATTATGCTTTCTATTAAACTATTAAGTAGCTACTATTATATTTATTATGCTTTCTCCTAAAAATTTATGAAATATATACTATTACATATCTGCTTTCTATGAAACATTTTTAACACTTACATTTATTACATTTTCTTTTAAACAAGCATTTGTTAAATACCTACTATTATATATATTATGCTTTTTACTAAACATTTATTAAATGCCTACAATTAAATTTATTGTACTTTCTCCTAAACATTTAATACATATTACATTATACTTTTTACTAAAACATACCTATTACATTTATTAAGTTTCCTAATAAATAAGCATTTATTAAGTATCTAGTACTACATATATTATGCTTTCTATTAAACATTTATTAAATGCCTACTATTATATTTATTATACTTTCTCCTAAATATTTACTAAATATATTTCACTATACCTTTTTACTAAAACATTTATTAAATGCCTATTATATTTATTAATCTTTCTACTAAACCTATTTATTGTCTACCACTACATGTATTATTCTTTCTACTAAACACTTATTAAATATCTACTATTACATTTATTATACTTTCTCCTAAAACATTAAATACATATTATTACATTGTACTTTTTTACTAAAACATTTATTAAATGCTATTACATTTATTAAGCTTTCTACTTAACAAACATTTATTAAGCGCCTACTAGCACATATACATATGCTTTCTACTAAACATTTATTAAATACTACTTTCTACTAAAACATTTATTAAGGACCTATTACATTTATTAAGTTTCCTACTAAATGAGCATTTAAGTGCCTAGTACTACATTTATTATGCTTCTTATTAAACAAACATTTATTAAATGCCCATATCATATATATATATATATACATATTTTTATTATTATTATTATTTTTTTTTGCTGAGGCAATAGGGGTTAAGTGATTTGCCCAGGATCACACAGTTAGGCAGTGTTAAGCGTCTGAGATCACATTTGAACTCAGGTCCTCCTGACTTCAGAACTGGTGCTCTATACACTGTGCCAACTAGCTGTCCCTCCATATTATGCTTATTAAACTTTCTACTGTTCAACTTGTTTACACATTTATTAAACACCTACTATTACATTTATTATGCTTTCTATTGAACAAGAATTTATTAATGTGAGAAGCTCTGGCACTACAAAGAAATGATAAAGATAATATAAAGACACAGCTAGATGTAGAGCGGTGGAAAGTAATTTCAGAAGAGAAGACCCTAGCTGGTAAGAAAGGCTGCTTGCATGAGGGAAGGGAATCAGGGAAACTAAGAGAAATGTTGAAAGAAGAGGCATGGGAGGCAGCTATGCAAAGAACAAATAGACCAATATAGTAGGATCACTGTGTTCAGGAAGGAAAGTAGAATGTAAGAAAAAAAAAATCCAAAACAGTTCCTGCCCTCAGGGAGCTCACATTCTAATAAGGAAGAATACTTATACACTAACAATTTAAATGAATAAAGTTGAAGGACTCGAGAACTGATCAACGGAATGACCAATGTTCAACCAATGAAGAAGATCCCCCATTATCTAGTAGACAATGGACTAAAGGGATGAAAGAGATACACTTTTCTGCACATAGCCCAGATGGGAATTTCTTTTGTCTGACTTAAAATTTACATTGGAAGAGTTTGTGTTTGTTGTTGTTATTGTTGTTGTTGCTGTTATTTGTTGTTTTTTTTTTTCTGGGAGAGCAGGATAGAAAGGAGAAAAAATAAATGATTGTTGATTTTTAAGAATTTAATAATAAAAAAGACTATAAAAGGAGCCAAATCATGAAGAGCTTTCAATGCCAAACATAAGGAATTTATACTTGATGCTAGAGATAATGGGGAGCCACCAGAGTTAATTGAGTATGGCGAGACATGATCACATCAACACTTTTGAGAAATTACTTTGGAAACTGAGTACAAGATCAATCACAATAGGGAGAGAAGAAGCAAGGAGAGAAATTAGAAGGCCATTGTTGTAGTCCAGGTGAGAGGCAATGAGGTCCTTAACACCTTGCCCACAAACTTGCTTTATATATACTTTTTTTAAAAGTATCTCTAGGGGTACAGCTAGTTGGTTCAGTGGATAGAGCATCAGCCCTGAAGTCAGGAGGACCTGAGTTCAAATGTGACCCTGGGCAAGTCACTTAACTCCAATTGCCTCTGGGGACTTAAAAAAAAAGAAAAGAAAAGAAAAGAAAAAGTGTCTCTAGGATCTAAAAGGGATATCTGGATATACAAACATCTTTACTATAATGACTGGAGACAGATTAGGGGTTCAACACATTGAATTCATTTCAACATTTGTTAAACTCTTATTCTTGTACTGATCTGTGCTTAGCCCTACATTGTTGATGTTTGTCCTTTATTTTGGAAGAGGACCGATTTCATCATGAGGGATGTCTTGACTCCGCATAAAGTGGATTGAAATAGGCAGAGTTGAGCAAAGTTGTCACTCTTCCAGTCATAGGAGCCATTGGACAAGGCAGAAGTCAGGATGACTGGTGATTGCCCAGGATGCAGAGGATGACCTTGGTGTCTTCCAGACCTAGCCAAGCACTAAGCACTCCACAGTGCCTGCTTCAAGGCACCTTAATGACCATTGCAACAAATTGTTCTTATCCACCTGTTCCACTGAGGGAAGGCTCCACATCCCACTAGCTCACCAATAGATGGTTACTTTCAACCCATCTGCTGAGATGTGGGATAGGGAGGAGTCTGTCTTAAGACTGGAAAATCAGATTGAAACTATAGGATCCTAGGCTTTTGAACTGACATTTTGCTCACTTATTGCTGTCTTTCATTCTTGAAGAGGACCATGACATCAGAGAGATGTTGCAAGTGAATTGGATTTAAGTGAGGGAGAGCTGGGCAAGGGCACCTGCCTCACTTCCTCCTCCAGAACCATCTGAGTCCAGTGGCAAAGCATAGATCAGGACCAGTGGGGATGGACCTGGGTGTAATGAGAGACCCTGGCCTTTTTAAGCTGAGGTCTTCCTTCAACAGATTCACACCCATTCAAGCTATTAAGGTCCATAAGTAACAAAATCATGGCTGAAAATTGTAGAGGCTGGGTTTGAACCCTCCATCAATGAGGACCTTGAATGTCAGTCAGGAGTTTAGGTGACAATTCTGTAGAATTCCATAAACATTTATTAAACACCTACTATATACATTCCCCTGTTCACCTACCTTCTTCTCTCAAATAAAATAAGGTATTCCTAAAACAGCCTGCTGTCTTGGAGGTCCCAGTACCTGAAGTCTGCTCCCTACTGCCTTTTTTGCCCCCAAATCTTTGAGCTCTTAGAAACTCCCACCCATGGATCATTACCCTGGTACTTGTTCTAGCTCCAGAGGAGAGAAATCCCATCCTGGATACAGAATCCTGGTTAGTCTTGAGATTCTGACTTTCTTTGTTCCAGGAAATTGTGCAGAGGCAGGGTTATCTACACATTGTGTTCACCTATTGAATTCAACTATTTGGACAGTTTAAGTGAAAAAGAAATCGGTTGATTTAGTCAAACAGTGGATAAGTTTATCTGAATGTGCATTTAATTCCAATAACTAGACTATTTCAATGACCAGTTGTTTCAGATAATCAAACAATTCCAAATGAGGAGGATATTGAAAAGGGTCAAAAAGAACTGAAGTCAACTGGGAGAGCAACAATTAGGATCACCTGGAGGAAGGGGTGCATCGAGGACTAAGGCTCATGTTCTGGCCCTCAAAAATTTCCCCAGCCTCACTCCTTGGAGGACCTTCCTCCCTGCCTGCCCCTCTTCTTGGGCCTCCTTTCTATCCTGCTCCTCCTCTTTCTCCAGTTCTCCCCAATCCCCTTCCTCACCATAAAACCACGGCATATTTGCCTTCCCAGCTCCCTGTACCGGCCCCCAATGGTTTGCAGCTGTGGATAATATTTAATTGCTACTGGCTGCATTTTCTAGACTTTTTTTATAGGTTCTTTCATTAAAATGGAAAGTTCAGGTTGGGGGGAAAAGAGTGAGGAAGGGAGGCACTGGGCCAAAGGGGCTTCATTTGTCCTGGAGGCCAGGGAAATAGGGAATAGATGACTGAGTTAGGGCCAAAACTCTCCCACATATCTCAATAGGAGCAGAAAGGGGAGCCTCCATCAGCTATTCTCTTCCTAGGTACTCTTCTCTCTCACTGTGTGACTTTGGGCAATTATTCTGGGCTTTTATATCCCCTTTGATGGGGAGAGGTCTGCCCTTTGCACAAAGAATCTTCATGCTTGAGAAATGTTTCCTTGAATTACCAGTAGGAAGGGAAGATGCACTGGAAGGAAGTAGCCCCAGGCAGGAAAGAACCAGCACTTAGAGGTGAGGCAAAATCCAGACCCAGGAGCTCATTCATCCATTCAGCAAACACTTGTTAAGTCCTGGGAAGAGAATCCTGCCCAGTGCTGGGGAGAAATACAATATTTAGATGAAATAGGTGGGTCTTCTGTCTATTTCATGGAGGTGACAGTCTTAGTAGTATATGGTTTAGAGTGGAGAGACCTTCCCAACTTCCACATTTCAGAGGCAGGTCAGAAAGGCTCAGTGACTCAATAAATGACAGTTACAGAACTAAGATTCCTCCCCTTCCCCAAGTGGACTCCAAGTTGTTTTTCAGTCATTTAGTGATATCCAACTCTTCCCATGAACAGTGGACTCCAGCCCCTTCTGTCTCCTAAAGTCCATCCAAGTTCATGTTTGTTGCTTCCATGACATCATCTATCCATCTCATCCTCTGCTGTTCCCTTTCCTTTGGCAGTCTATCTTTTCTTACATCAAGTTCTTTTCCAGTGAGTCCCATCTTCTCATTATGTGGCCAAACTATTTAAGCTTCAGCTCCGGTATTTAATCTTCCAGTGAATGAACTAAATTAATATCTAAGTATTGACTGATTTGATCTCTTTATCATCCAAAGAATTCTCAAATGTTTTCTCCAGCACCACAATTCAAAAGTGTCGATTCTGCGACATTCAGCTTTCTTATTGTCCAGCTCTCACAAACCAGTGTTCTTTCTAGTACTTCACTTTCTTTATATTTTGAATTTTATTCATTGATATATATATATATACAGATATAATTTATTTTTATTTATCTTATCTGTTGTATTACTCATTTTATTTTTACATTGTTTTGTAATTTCTATATTATATAAATTATATAATTTATAATTTTATTTATTTATAATTTACAGAGTGCTTTAAGGCTTGCAAAGCACTTTACAAATATTTAATAAGATCCTCACAACAACCTTGGGATGTAAGTGCCATTATTATCCCTGTTTTACAGATGAGAGAACCAAAATCTTCATTCTGTCTTGTCTGCTCTCAAGGAGCTTATGCTTTAATATTGTTCAGTCACTGTTCAATCATATCCAACTCTTTAGGATCCCATTTGGAGTTTTCTTGGCAAAGAGACTGGACTGGTTTGCCATTTCTTTCTCCAGCTCATTTTATAAATGAGGAAACTGAGGCAAAACAGGATTAAGTGACTTGCCCACAGCAAGTGTTTGAGGTCAGATTTGAACTCACAGAGATAGAGATGAGCCTTCTGGAGTCCATTGTGCCACAATCTGGCGAGGGGGTCCTAGTCTTTACAGAATACTTTCCTATCCAGGGTATCCAGAGGAAGTCATTGTCTAAGGCTTTAAATTCTAAAGAAATGCAAAGTAACATTATGTTCAGGGAGAACTCCAGAGCATGAACCCCCTGAGTTAAACTAGCTTTCAGGAAGGAAACTGAGCAACTCTTTCAGACTCAGGTGTTAATGACTTAAGAAAAGCTTACCCAGCTATTCTGCTGAAAGGATAATGGGCAGATTTGGAAGGAGGAGGAAGCAGGGCAGGATCAAATCATGGGATATTCTGCTTGTCTCAGGGCTAATTTGGGCCTGGTCTCAGCCTCGGGGCTAAAAGCTCCCCCATCCCCTTTCTGCTGACCATCCCATCCTGTTTGCCTCCTTCTCAGCCTCAAGCACCCATACATGCGCATGCGTGCCCAAACATACATATCCACACATTCCGATTGTGCTCAGTCAGCCATTTTGGCAAACCAGAATTGTGTGGCTTTGGGATTGGGACTAAATAACCCCCCAGGAGGAGGGAGGAAAGATGGTTTGGACTTGCGCTGGTACAGAACCATGAGATTGTTTCTTTTTGTCATTCTTGTTTTGGGCTAGTTGTTTTTGGTCTTCTGGATCAAAGATCTGGGTGGTACATTTAAATGATCAGGATGATCCTGGTGATCTGGGGATGGTCTAACCCAAGGCAATACTCCTGCTTCCAGAAAGAACTACCTTTTTCCCATGCTAGGAGAGCCAAGTCTTTGTCCTTGTCCCTCCACCTGAAAATGAGAAAGATCTCAGTGACAAAAATGATCAGGAAGTCCTCTGCCGTTCATCCTTGAAATAGAATTCCTTTATTCCCTATCTTGATTTCTTTTAGGCCTACCAACCAATTCTTTGCCTTGGCTGCCTAGTTTCTTTTAGACCATCTGGACAGTTTCTTTCAGGTTTATTGTTGATTTTCCTAAGTTTTTCCATCTGATTTTTAAAAATATTTTTTTAAAATGATTTATTTTTATATCCTTTGAATTTCCCAATACATCTCTCCTACTCAGAGAACCATACTTTATAGCAGTGGCTCCCCTTTCATGACAATAACAAACTATTGTGAACCTTCAGTGTAATTTAATATAATTCTTTTAAAATCTTTATAATTGTATTTGACCATTTTAGTAAATTCCTAACTTCCAAAGAATTCAATAACTAAGTGGGAGTCACTGTCTTATAACAAAGACTTTGTTTTTTTTTTAAGAAACCAGTTCAGCAAAATTAAATCATACATCAATACAGTCCGACAGTGTATGCACTGTCCTGCACCCCTAGTCCCCAATCTCTGTGGGAAAAGTCCTCCACTTGATTTCATTTAGAGTTCCTGCTTGAATTTTTTAATTTGTCTGATTGAATTTCAGCACTGGATTGACAACAAACAGGAGCCTCTGGGACTTTTCAATCCAGGAAGTAACTTCTAAAACATATTTCCCCCCTAACTTTAATCCTGCTTCTGATTCCCTGTTTCTGCTTAAGGTGTCCCATATATGAAACCTTAGTGTTATCTTTGACTATTTCTTCTCCATCATTTTATTTAGTCAGTTCACCAAGTCCTATTTATCCTAACCTCTGAAATATTTCTCACATCTGTTCCTTCCTCTCTAGTCTGGTATGACTTTATATAGTGCAATTTGGAAAAATTTCCAAACAAGTTCTCCCATCTTTCAGTTTCCCTTCCCTCAAACAGAGGGAATTATTATTGATGCAGAAAAATAATCAGATCAGTTCTCTGCTCAAAACCTCTCATTGGTTCCCTATTATATAATCAGAAAAATTCAATCTTCCCACCTCATCAATACTTCTCCCCTCCATTTACTTTACTCTGAAGTTCCACAGAATTGTTCTGTTTCTTATACAGATTTTACATTTTCCTGCTGTTTATTTGTGCCTTTCCTCACACCATCCTTTGTGGTTTAAATACCTTCCTTCCTTCCCCCCCCCCCCAGCCTCCATCCCTCTTAGCTTGCTAGATTCCTCTTCATCCTTTAAAGCCCTTCCTCTAGGCAGTCTTCCCTAATCCTTTGAAATGAACTCCCTCAACCCTGTCATTTAAACCTCTCTGATGGCTTTATCTCACATCACTGTGAATGGTTGTTATTTGTATATATGCAATTTTCTTTGGAGGACAGAGACTATCTTATCTAAATATTGTGCTTTGCACACAGTAGGTGTTTAATAAATGTTAACTGAACTGTAAAACTTCAGAGTAAAGATGGCCATTTTGGCCATTATCTCCCATTTTCCATTCTCAGCAAATTGATGGCTAGAGAATTAAACTGACTTACCCAAGATCACACAACAAATTAGTGACGAGAGATAAGATTTGGATCTAGAACTTTTGTCTCCTAGATTGGGTCCTTGTTAATCTGGAGGCTCCTCCAGAGATACGGTTCTTATGGGCTCTTCCTCCTGCTCCCATCAACCTTAGGGTGGGGGACCTTCACAGAGAGAGAGTTCAGTGCTAAGCCCTAAGAATAACTCTCTCTGGTTGGGGCTATCCCTCAGGGATCATGGGAGATCAGACCACCATGCTTGGAGGGGGATCAGAGATGAATGTTTATGCATCTGTGGGGAAGCCACAGCTGGCAGAGGCAACATTCCCTGAGAGATGTCGATGCTTAGCTCAGCAAAGCTTACATACCCCTACTTGGTGCCCCTTCCCAGAAACACAACCTTGAAAGAGGCTCATTCCAGTCACTTAGCTCTCTTAGCCCTCACAGAGTCCTTTCCCCTTTCACTAAGTCCCTCTTTTGTCCTCAACCCTGACATTAATCACTCATTCTCCCACTGAGTCTCTATTTTCATCACTGGACACCCCCATCTCTTTGATCTCTCCTCCTTTCCCAAAAAGGGGTCTCAAGAAAAACTTCAGCTAGCTGGGAGACAGTATGAAACAGAGCATTGCACTTAGAGCATCAAGTCCCAGGGCTGATACTAGATCATCATCTTCCCCCTTTCTTTCTGTCCCATCTCTCTGTCCATTAGCAAACTTATCCAATCCCAATGGTACCATTTATGATGCTATGCAGATGACCCCTAACTCTATCTCTCAGCCTCTGAGTTTTTCTGCTTTCCCACTGAACTTCTCCTGAATGGCCTGTCAGCACCTCAACTCCAACCAAAACAGAGTTCAGAATCTTCTCTGATTTTATCTTTTCCCACAGATCCAGCTACCATCTATTCCAAGATCCAGTTATAAATGATAAAAATGAATTATCAATTCTTCCCCTCTCCATCACCCCCTATATACAATCCATTGCTTAATCTATTTTTTACCTCTAGTTTATCCACCTTCATTTTCTCTTTTCTCCTTCGTTAAATCCAGCTTAATTCAGATTCTTGGCTTTCTCTCCTGTGGTACTATAACAGCCCTTTTAACTGGTCCCCTATCCATAATTTTTCCTCTTCAATTCATCCTTCACCCTGCTACCTGAATCATCTTTATAATGTGTTTAAATCCCATCACTCCTCTGCTAAAAAGTTTCATGGGTCCTCCATTACCTAGTGGAGAAGTCACAAAGTCCTATAATGAGGGGATTAGGGTAGATGACTGGGAAGATCTCTAGTTCTGGAATCTATGATCTTCCTTAGGACTCTAATATTCAAAGCTCTTCACAATCTAGCTCCAATCTCCTTTTCTAATCATTTCACACTATCTACTGGTTTATTCTATGTACCAGTTAAACTAAAATATGAACCTCTTGCTTTGACCAATCTCACCCTTCCCTTTGTAGCTTGGTTGTTTTTGCTTATGTTTCTGCCATGCTTGGAATATACTTTCCCCCATTTCTTCCTGTTGAGATCTCTCTCTTCCTTTAAATCATCAATTTAGAGTCATGTCCTCCCATCAAATCTTGACTTTACAGCATCTTAGATTCAGAGGGAGAAGGGGTTCTTAAAAATCCTTGAATCTAACTCCCTCATTTTACAGATGAGGAAAATGAAGCCCAATAAGATCAATTGGCTTGACCAACTTTTAAGTGTCCAAGGTAGAACTTAAATCTAGGAGATTTAAAAAAAAATTAGTAGATGATTGTCAGGTTAAATTGATCATTTTTTCTGAGTGATTGGGCCCAAATATAATAGTACTTATAAAATGAAGACCTTATAGTATTTCATATATATATATATATATATATATATATACTTCATTTTTTTGAAAGGACAGTATTCATGCTGTTAGCCAATAAAGGTATGCAAACCATAAAAAGTAGACTAAGAGGCTGTCTAGGAGTGAGCCTGAAATTGTAGAAATGGGCAAATTAATTTGGTTCAGAGCTCTGGGACAACTCCAGCTTGGTGGACAGGTGATGGGAGCAGCAAGTAGGAATTTTGTGGGGTCCTGAGGCATTATCCTCTATTAAGGCTTGGGGAACATTCTTAGGTCTTCAGAGCCTTCAGTGTTGTATAATGAGACAAGGACACTTGTAATTCTAAGTGGAGGGATTGGGATCATGATATCTAGATTCATCCTTTAGGGCACTAAGAGTAATCACTAGGGTCACACCAGGTCCAGGTAAAGGAGATGATATGAGGAGTACCTCAGGCCCAAATTTCCCCCACTCCAAGCCACCCTCCTTTCCCCTAAAGCCTTAACCCACTCCTCATCAGAATACATATTAAATACAGAATAAATACATACTAAATACATAAATTCTATATATTTAGATCTTGGAGCCAAACTTTTGTTTCCAGAAAGGACTTGTAAATATGCACAGATCTTCCCAGGAAAGGTCCTAAGTGCCTTTCTCTATTCCACTTTCAGTAACATGACCAAATTTATATGAGGGATCCATTGTCATGAGCAGTCTGGAGAACTGGGTCATAAATGTCTAGAGATGTTGGTATGTGTGCAAGGAGGAAGGACCCCAGGTTCCTTTCTCTCCATTCTTTTGCTCTATGAATATCACTTGATTCAAAGAAAATAAAACAAAGACTAAAATGAATGAGAAGAAAGCCCTTTAATAGGGAGAGGGGGTCAGCAACCAGACAGATGAAGGTAGCACCAAGAAGTAGAAATGGGGTGGGGATGGGCAGAGGACCCTGGGGCCCTGCTATAGGATGAACCTGGGTTCAGAGTCAGAAACCTTGTGGCCTGGATGGGGGGAGGCTTCTCTGTACTCCAAGAGGTCATTGGGGAGATTCCAACCCTTCCTTGCATGACCCTGTACTTGGAGCCCAAGGGAAGACAATGAGGGAGGACTTGAAAATGTTATGTGAAAATCAAAATTAACTGAGAAAGGAAAATAGTGTCATCAAATTAAACTTCCCCCAAAAACCATGATCCACTTTCCCCACCTACGTTTATGGGATATATGGCAGTGAAAATAGCAAGTGTGTGTGTGTGTGTGTGTGTGTGAGAGAGAGAGAGAGAGAGAGAGAGAGAGAGAGAGAGAGAGAGAGAG
>JAJPUD010002291.1:100410-118668 GCA_023553655.1 Myrmecobius fasciatus | reverse complement strand
AATGTTGGAGGGGATGTGGGAAAACTGGGACACTAATACATTGTTGGTGGAACTGTGAACGGATCCAACCATTCTGGAGAGCAATTTGGAGCTATGCTCAAAAAGTTGTCAAATTGTGCATACCCTTTGACCCAGCAGTGTTTCTATTGGGCCTATATCCCAAAGAGATCTTAGAGGAGGGAAAGGGACCCACCTGTGCAAGAATGTTTGTGGCGGCCCTTTTTGTAGTGGCTAGAAACTGGAAACTGAAGGGATGCCCATTAATTGGAGAGTGGCTGAATAAATTATGGTATATGAATGTTATGGAATATTATTGTTCTGTAAGAAACGACCAGCAGGATGATTTCAGAGAGGCCTGGAGAGACTTGCATGAACTGATGCTGAGTGAAACGAGCAGAACCAGGAGATCATTATACACGGCAACAACAATACTATATGACGATCAATTCTGAGGTCCATGGCTCTCTGCAACAAAGAATTGTCTCAAACCAGTTCCAATTGTTCAGTGAAGAAAACCATATACACCCAGAGAGAGGGATATGAAATATGGACCACAACGTAACATTTTCATGATCTCTATTGATGTTTGCTTGCATTGTGTTGCCTTTCTTTGGTTTTCTTCTTTTTCTGGTAGATAGGATTTTTCTTACACAACTTGTCAACTATTATTACATTATTAACATGTAGTGGACTTCCTGCCATCTAGGGGAGGGGAGGGGACTGGGGGTAAAAGTTGTAATGGAGAGCTTTGTAAAGATCAATGCTGGGGAACTACCCATACATATGTTATACAAATAAAAAGCTTTAATAAAAAAAAACTATGTCCTACATACAGTTGTGAGTGTGATTTTTTTTGAACAGCTGACTGTCAAAACATTTACGAGCACACTCTTTATATGTATGACTTCCCCATTAATAATAAAATAATAACTAATATTAATATAGTTCTTATTATATTCAAGGAATTGTGATTAGTGATTTGCAATTATTTTCATTTGGTCCTTACAACAACCTTGGGAGGTAAGTAGTATTATAATATAATTATACAATTTTATAATTTATATATATAATAGATGAAGAAACTGATATTAAGTGATTTGCCCAGGTTCACACAATTAGGAAACATCTAAGGTTGCATTTGAACTCAGGTCTCCCTGATTCTAGGCCCAGGTCTCTATCTATTATGCCATTTAATTGCCCTATTAGAATATAAACTGCTTGAAGACAGTGATTGTCTCACTTTTCCCTAGTAAATTTATTTATATATTGATAAAGCAAGATTCATTGCTTTATGAATCATGTTGGGAGAGAAAAATCAGAGTAAAAGCAATTGTCCCATAAGAATATAAACTGCTTAAAGACAGTGACTCACTTATTATTTCCAAGCAAATTTATTTATAAATTGATAAATTAATATTCATTGATTTATGAATTATGTTGGGAGAAAAAAATCAGAACAAAAGGAAAAAAAAACATGGGAGAGATAAAAAAATAGACAACACTTTTTAATATATAGTTAAGCATATAGTAGGATTATTTATTAAATCCTTTCATTCATTCATTCATCTATCCATTCTTACTTTTTAATCCTCTGAGACTTTCTCTTCATAGGAAAGATAAGTATCTACCTCCGGGAGGATGATATTGGAAGTAAAAGTATTTTATGAACCTTAAAACATTCTGTAAATGTGAGACAATATTATTAAAATCTCTCGTGAGTGGTCATTCACTACTGCCTTAGCCAGCTCATCCAACTTTGGAACACCTTGACTGCAATTCTGGCTTTTTGCAGCTTCTGTGCATTGCTCTTTATTTGATCGCCCCTTCATCCCGGGGCAGTATGGGCAACAAATCTATTTTCCCTTCTCTTGAGGACCTCAGATATTCAGAGATCTCTCATGTTTAGGCCAAACTGTTTAGAAGTCAAGATCTCCATTTCCTCCACAAGGAATCTCACTCATCCTTCGCTCAAGGCAGTTTATTTCAGGCTGTTATTAATGTTTAAAATATAGACTTGTCATTTTGCTATTGTGAGGAGAATCACAAAATTATGATTTATTACCAATAAATGTTTGAATTACATACCTATTTTATAGTAAAATAGCATAAACATTTTTTTGGGTGAAAAGAGGTCATGAATGGAAAAAATTTAAGAATTCTATGCTATAATTGATAGAACATTAAACTTCAAATTAGGAAGACAAGTTCAAATCTCATTTTAGATATTTACTAGCTGTGTGACCCAAGACAAATCATTTATCTTGTTTGCCTCAGATATTCTTATCCATCAAATGGAGATAATAATGATACTTCTTTCTAGGGTTGTGAAGATCAAATGATTTCATAATTGTAAAATGCTTACATAGTAAGCATTATATAAATGCTAGCTATTATTATTATTAGAGTGCTGGACCTGACATTAGGAAGACTAAGTTTAAATCCTATTTCAGATACTAGTTCTATAATTCTGGGTTATTAATTCATCTAATCTCACTCCAAGTTTTCTCTTCTCTAAAAAGGAGATAATAGCATCTGCTTCCTAGAGTGGGAGGATTAATGAATGAAATAACACTTATAAAAATAAAAGCTAGTTCTTATTATGCTGTCCAAAATCTTTGGAGGCACTGAGGACACTTAAAAGATCGGATGGAACAATCTTTTGGTACCTTACCTGTACTATAAGGTCAGAGACAACTATGGCTTTTTGACAAGACATTCTTGAGATCTTCCCTCTGCCTCAGGGCATAGAGGACCCTGACATAAGAATGGGAGTAACAGAGAGGGGGATTCGGGTCTTTCCTTTAGGTTTCTCCCTCGTCTTGGCCAGACAGGTTCCCTCGGCCATCTGGAGGACCTCAGGAGGTAGGAGGTAGTAGGGGCTTACCTAGGGTGGCCAGCACGTGGCGAAGCTCAGCTCCCATAACAGTTCCATTGCCTTCCTTGTCAAAGACCCTCAACCCCTCCACAAAATCCTCAAATGTGCCAGTGTCCTTGCAGGTGGCAATATGTTGCAGCATGGGCAAGAAGGTTTCAAAATCCATCATTTTGGAGTTGAGTTCTGGGGATAGAGAAGGGAGATGGGAAAGGTAAGAGTAAATGTTAGAAAGAGACCCCCCCACACACACACACATACACACACACACACACACACACACACACACACACACACACACCTGTCTCTGCCCCAGACTCGTTTGGGAAGAGACAAGGTACCTCTTGTGGGAGTTAGGTGAATTGTGAGGAAGTACATTGGGATGTTCTCCAGCCACAAAGGCCAGGGGACATTGCTTGCCCTTGTTAGATTCCCCCTTTGCTCCCCCAGATCCTTGGGACCTTGGCATCTGCTCTAGGACTTTCCCTCTGAGAACCTCAGGCTTTTCCACCAAACTTGAGCCTTTCTTTAGGTGTTAAGTCTCCTCTGATTAGAGATCAGGGACTGTCCTGATTTCCTATTTGTTTACTCAAATCTTAGCAGAGCACTTGCCATGTAGTCAGGTCTAACTATGCTCTTCCGATACTTCTGATTTATATGGGCAGAACCAGCCATCAGACCTTTCCTCTGCTCAAATGACTCAATTGCCCTCGATGCCATTTGGGTAAGATCCAGGCTTCCCCAGCTGACAGCTCTCCCTAATCTCACCTGCACAACCTTGCTAATAACCCAGACAAAAGAGTGAAGAGAATGAGAGGAAGTAGCAGATCGTTAGGGTCCCTTGACTTCAGACACAGACATTGTCCTCACCACTCCCCAGAATCCCAGGGTAGGCTGGAGGGCTTAGTAAGTGTCCGAAAACCGGCTGCCCTTAATTTAGTGACACAGTGTCACCAGCTCTAATTCCTTTGACCTTTTCTGTGCTTAAAACCATTGGTAGCAAGGTTGTACGGCTGCAGAATCCCCAAGGGTATCACTCACAAAGGAGCTCATACAGAAAGACTCTAGGTGCATCCAGGCTTCTGTTCTATGGTAACAAGACTCTCTGTCTCTCTCTGTCTCTGTCTTTCTCTGTGTCTTTCTCTTTCTGTTTCTCTGCCTCTCTATGTCTATGTCTGTCTTTCTCTGTCTTTCTTTTTCTGTCTCTCTCTCTAAATCTTTGTCTTTCTCTCTTTCTGTTTCTCTGTCTCTCTATCTGTCTCTGCCTGTCCTGTCTCCTCTTTCTCTCTGTCTCTGTCTCTTTCTCTGTCTCCTTTCTCTCCTCTCTCTCTGTCAATGTCTCTCTTTTTTTTCCTGTTCTCTCTCTGTCTCCATCTCTCTATGTTTCTCCTCTCTCTGTCTCTCTATCTCTGTATCTTTTCTCTCCTCTCTTTCATTTCTCTTTCTCTGCCTGTATCTCTTTCTCTCTGAATCTGTTCTTCCTCTCTCTCTGTCTCTCTTTTCTCCCCTCACTCTGTCTCTGTCTGTCTCATTCTCCTCTCTCTGTGTCTGTCTCTCTCCTTTCCTCCCTCTCTCTCTTTCTCCCTCCCTCAATTTCCTTCCCTTCCTCCCTTCTCTCTCTCTCTCCCTCCTTCTCTCTGTCTCTCTCTTTCTCTCTCTGTCTCTCTGGTTGTGTCTCTCTTTTTGTCTCTCAGTCTCTGTCTCTCTCTGTCTCTGTCTCTCCCCTTTGAAGCTGAAAGATTCTGTTCAACTAATTAGGTGAGTTCTTTTTTCCAATAAACAACTTATTTCACTCTGCTTATATGGGCTAGTTGCAGGCAGCTCCTGCTTAGGAAACTGGTCCCACCTTGGGACTACTGTCTGTATCTGCTGCTTCTCTTCCCAATGGCTCAGCTGCCCTGGCTTCCTTGCTAACCCTGAACAAGGAGAGCTTTCGGGGCAGGTAGGACTTGGTAATGATACCTCACACTGAAATGTTTGGCCGAAGCTGCTTCCTTTCCCTCTGGTCTATGGTCACTTACCTTCCTGTTTAGGCCTTCCCAGCACCCGAAGAACCTCAGCCTGGGTTGGATTCTGACCCAGTGCTCTCATCACATCCCCACACTGCCCATATGTGATCTTCATCTCCGACTTGGGGGTCCGATCGAAAAGGGAGAAGGCTTCCTTGAACTCTGGAGGGGTGAGATGAGTATGACACAGGGAGTGCTCAGAACATAAAATGAGCCAGGAGCGAATGTCCTCCTCTGATTTTTTGTTCTACACTTTCCCTGAGGCCTTTGATTCCAGAGTAACTCTTGATTTTGAAGTCAATCATAATTAGTTTAGTACAACTCCCTGAAAGAGGGGGTCATGTTTTCCACCTCAGGCTAGAATCTCTGTGGCACTTAGGGAGAGTGAAGGAGGAAAGTCTCTAGGAACAGGAGTTGTTTCTCAGGGAAGATGGGGAATTTCCTGAAAGGAGGAACAAATTAGGTCAAGTATTGTGTCTTTCTCCCTCAAATTTGAGATTCCTGGAGGGCAGGATTTTTTCTTCCTCCTCAGACTAAGGGTTGCACCTTCTCTGACCTTAATGTCTAACATATGATTAGACACCCAGAGGGGCTGAGCAATTCGTTCATTGATGGACTAATTATCTGAATACTGGATGTGGTCAGAGGGACCCAAAGCTACTCACCTTCTATCTGCTCTGGAGTAAACTCAATCTGGAATAGAAGACAGAAGAAAAGTTCTAATTACTGCCCCTGGACTCTCAAAAGTCCTCTCAGCAGAGCCAAATGGAGAGAGCCATCCCTCAAACCCAAACTGAGGCTATCTGTTCTATGTCCAGAAAGACACCTTGGAGGTCCTTTGGGGGAATATTATTAAGCATTATAATGAAATATTATTAAACAAATGGTGAATATTCAGAGAAGAGTGATCAGGATGATGAAGAGTCTCAGGACCTCTCATTCCTTCTGAAAACTAGTTGAAGGAACTGGGTATCTTTAACCTAGAGAAGACATGATTCCTGTCTTCAAGCACTTGAAGAACTATCAGGCAGATTAGTCCTGTCTAGCTTGGGCCCAGAGAACAGCACTAAGAGTAAAGATTAGTCATTGCAGAGAAACTGATTTCAGTTCAAGGAAAAATTTCTAACAATTGGCGTTCTCCCAGAATGCCCCTTCACTAGAACTCTTCAAGTAAAGTTTGTTCCACTATAAACAGGAGATGCTCATTAGGGAATAGAGCCATAGGATTATAGAATCAGCAATGGATGGCACCAGAGGTATCATCAAGGCCAGTTGATTTGAATCCAAGTCCTTATGATTTTAAGTTGAATTCCCTGTCATTGTATTATGCTGCTTCTGATGATTTCTCAAGTCTCTTTCAAGTCTGATCCTGTGAATCTCCCTCATATTCTTTTACTGGATTTTTCTTTAACATTTGACTGACACACCAGCCCTGAAGTCAGGAGGACCTGAGTTCAAATCTGGTCTCAGACACTCCCTAGCTGTGTGACCCTGGGCAAGTCACTTAACCCCAATTGCCTTAGCAAAACAACAACAACAACAACAACAACAACAAAAAAACATTTGACTGACATATGAGACTTGCCCACCAGGAATTATGTGGTCATGAGGGTTGGACTTTTATCCTGGGGACCCTTTTTTGGGGGCAGACATGGAAGAATTGGAGTCCCTCTTACCCAAGATAAGTCAGCTCCTGATGCCCCTGGAGCATTTCATTCTTCCTAACATCACGGGCAAACTTCCACTCCCAGGGACTAATGCAAGTTTCCTCAAATATGGAGAGGAGAAAGATGATCCCAATCAAACTGTGTACGTGTGAGTGTGTTGCTATGGGATAGGGAAGGAGGGCAGGGAGGCAGAATCACAAACATTTCTGGCTCTTCCCCAGACAGGTCCCTCAGTCAGCATTGGCTCTGTCCCCCAGCAACTGACACACACCCATCCGCACTCACAGGGAGCTCAGTGTCTCAGACCCACATGCCAAACTGAGTTAGACCAACCACACCATGGAAACTCTAAACTGGGGTATGAATGGGTAGGAATGTCCCTTACCGGCCACAAGGGCCTCTTGGTGGGGGGAGTGGGGGAAGAGCTGCAGAGGGGAGAAATGGGTCTATCTCTGTGACCAGTCCCTGTGCAGACAGAGAGACCCCCAAGGATAGCTCGAGCTCCTTGGCAAGCTGAGAAAGTCTCCAAGAGGAAGATGGCTATCTCCCCCACCTCATTTTAAAGTTTCATCTTAACAGTTATGAAGATATAGCAGAAAAATTCCCAATCTGCTCTGCTGTTTCCTTTTTGTATGGACTTGGGCAAATCATCTCTTAGTTCCTCATTTCCTTCATCTATAAAATGAAAGGGTTAAATTGGGAGTTCTCTAAGGCTCCTCCTGGTTTTAAAATTCTATTATTTCATGACTCTAGGGTTGTTGGGGGAGAAGGTCCTGAGAAGGCCAGGAGTGGACACCCACAGCACTGAATTCTGAAGATGCACTTTGGCCAGTAAGTCCCTCTGACCATCTTCTTCCTCCCCCTCCTCCATTGCAGGCTCTTATCCCTCAGAACAGACTTAGACTCTAGCCGTCCCCCTTCTCTGCCCAGACAGACAGAGATAGAGCTGCTATGGATGGATGAATGGAGCAGGGCCTGAAATAAGTAAAGCACAGTGGATAGTTCCCCACAACTGCTTTCCTTCACTCCTGGAAGTCTCTTGCAGTCCTACCGTCCCCACATCCTTCATGTCATCAAACCCAGATCTCTTGTTTCCCAGTCTTACTCTTTACTGAACTGTGAGCTTTTTGAGGGCTGAGGGATTGATCTTTCTATCTCCCACAGTGTCCAACACAAGATTTTGTACACGGTCACAAGAGACCGCATGGTTAACGTGAAAAGTCTTGGGGTGTTAA
Source organism: Myrmecobius fasciatus (assembly GCA_023553655.1). Lineage (NCBI taxonomy): Eukaryota > Metazoa > Chordata > Mammalia > Dasyuromorphia > Myrmecobiidae > Myrmecobius > Myrmecobius fasciatus. The sequence goes on along the minus strand of JAJPUD010002291.1, from coordinate 110,885 downwards.
ACTGGGTTTGACATCTAACACACACACACTTCCTAGCAAACCATTTCATCTCTCCAGAGCCTCAACTTTCTCATCTGTAAGCTAGGAATATAATTCTTGTACCACCCATCTTTGAAATGGAATGGTGGTGTAAATAAAGTTCTTGTTATGAATCAAAAAGTGTCAGAGATGGGAAAGACACTGGGGACTGTCTAGTCCAACCCCTTAATCTAAGAGGTAAAGAAGTGGACCCCTGAAAAGAGATCAGAAAGCAGATAGGGCAGGTAAACCCTAAATTCTAGTGTTCTTCCCTCCACACAAAGTAGAAGAGTTGAAGCAGTCCATCTTCCACGGCTCGGCTGCCTTCTAGAATTGCCCAGGCCGCCCCTTCTGCCCCCCTCCAAAGTGTGGCCAGGGTCGTCCCAGCTGCTCCCCCTGATTTTTTTCTCATCCCGAGTCCTCCCTCACCACCCCCATTGGAGCTGTGGAAGCAAGCCAGATCCTGAGCTCCAAGGGTCACGTAGAGAGAGATTTACGAGGTGTGAGCTGGATCATCGCCTGCCTGGCCCCACTGTACCCGGGCACCCATCAGGGCAGGCCTGCAGCTGGTGCTTTTGATGCTATTTTCTCCCTCAGAGAAGGCAACCGCAAACAAGCCCAGGGTGTAAGTCATCATTTCCCACTGCAAGCCGTATGTTCCAGGTCTAAACTGAGACCAGAGGAAGGAAGAGTGAGAGAGTGTGAAAGAGTCTGTGAGAAAGGGTGAGAGAGACTGAGGATGTGTAAGAGAGACAGGGAGGACAGAGGGGGAGATGGAGATAGAAGGAGAATGAGTGAGGAAGAGACAGACATAGATGGAGGGAGGGGAAAAGGGACAGGGGGGAAGAAGGAGGGCTACAGGGAGACAGTGAAGGAGACAAGTGTGTTGTATGTTGTATTGGGGTATACATACAGCTGTTTCAAAGTGGATCAGTTGGGGCTGTGACTTAAGCCAACCCTGAACACAAAACGTTAAGAGCCATTTTCTCACAGATAACAGAAAATATTATAATCTCCCCCCCCACTCCCAACCTAGTGGAGGAACGGTAATGAAACATTGCCCCTGACTTGGGAGGGGGCAGCTGACAATGGGAAACATAACCATTTTCTCAGAGCTCCCACACTCAATTCCAAATAATCCTTCACTTCCGGTCTGGAAAGGGGAGTCATAACAAAGGGAGAACTCTTCCAAACTTGGAAGAGTGGGCAGGTACCCATTCTTTGGGGGAAGCAGATGACCATCTTGAATCACAGCTTCATGATCTTCTTGGTCATTTCTTTAATTTCTGGATTCTAACTCTGGTTGAGAGCTAGGCCCCTATTGGACCACCCCAGATTTTAGCTCCATGCTCTAAAGCCTGAGCTCAATAAGCCTGGATGAACTAGAGATGAATTGTGTGGGCCAACTATAAAAAGGGAGAGGTTGGGCAAGTCTCAGCTTTACAAAGCTCAATTTTGAAATAACAATAATAAAAATAATTTATATTTATATAGGAAGATTAAGGCTATTGATTATCTCACTGAAAGGCAGTGAGAAGCAGTAAAAAGATATCTGACTTGGAGTCAGAAATTATGGATTCAAATCTCATTTCTGCTACTGACTAGCCACATCACTACATGACTCACTCCACACTCTTATGGTCTTCTCGTGTCCTCCATCCTAGACCCTGTCCTTTTCAGTTTTTAAGTCCTTGGTTTGCTTGAATGCTCAGTTTCTCGTCAGAACACGGGATAGGAAGAAGGCTGTATGAAGTGAGAGCCCAAAGCTCTTTTTGCCTTGAATAAGCAGATTATCTGGGAAGTCTTGAGAAAGGGGGCTGGCATTGGAGTCAGAGAACCTGAGTTCAAATCCAGCCTTCATGTGACCCCAGCTAAGGCACTTAACTTCCCCGAGCCTCAGTTTCCTCATAATATACTGAAGAGGTTGGACTAGATGGTCTTTTTAATCCCTTCCAATTCTAAATCAACCAACCTCTTTCTCCTTATGCCCATTATGGACTCACACCCAGCCCACTCTTACTGATCTGTCTTTCTCTACTCAGGCAGGACAGCAGTTGGGGTACCATGTCTTGGTGAAATGTGGGAGAAGAGAGGCTGGATGGGGAATGGAAGACAAAGTAGGATGGGGGAAAGAGATAGCCTTTGTGGACGTTAGTTTCCTCAATTATACATGGAGAAGCCTGGACTTCTTCTAAAACCTAAGAGACCATGTGGTCCATTTTAACAGGTAAAATTTAGGGGAAGTATAAGATCACCCCCATCAAAGCTAAAGGGACCTGTCAGTCTCCACCCCCACTCTCTGCTTCTCTACAAACCATGTACTTTATTTTTGTCTCTGCTCCTGTGGCCCCTCTGTACCTTGCATAAGGGGCCCTGAGGGTTGGGGCAGGAGAAGGAGCTTTCAGATCTATTATTAGATGCAACACGGACAATGTGAGCTGGACCACTTCAGCTGTAGTAACCTCCACGGCCAGCTACTTTAATAGGTAATTCCTGAATATTGGAATAGAAGCAAGGAATCTGAGAATTTTAAGAGACATAGAGAGGGATAATAAAGTGCTATCCAAAAAAGTGCCAATAAAAAAAATCAGAAAAATCCCATTCTAAATAGAGTGGAGAAACATCTTGACATAGGTCATGTAGATAATGGGTAGTAGAAGCAGGATTTGAAACCAGGACCTCTGACTGCAAATCCATTTCAAATCCCGACCCTACCACTTACTACCTATTGAATTTGGGAGAATCTCTTCTCACCTTTGTATGGAATGGAGTTCCTATGTGCATAGACAAGCAAAGACTTGTTCATGAAGGTCACACAGCTAGTCTTCATGAAGACAATGTACTAAGGTACAGCAAATTTGGGCTATAGAACAGTAGAATAAATACCCAAACTCTTCTGAAGCACAATTATTATTAATATTATACCATCCTCAGTTTCCTCATCTGCATAAAGAACAAAGAGAGTCCTTATATTGAACAAGAATTCATTTTTACATTATCCCTAATAAGTGATCATCCAGCCATTGTTTGAAGAATTCTAGTGAGTGCTACTTAGTAATGCCCAATAAATAGTAGAGCAGCCCATTTTCATCTATTCTTTGGAATAGAAGACCTCAAGAGTCTATGACCCAGCCTTACATGGTCTTTCTTCAACGGTCTGTTCCTATATAAATTTGTCATATAGCAAATTAATAGTTGAATCCACTTAGCATTCCAATTCTGGGTCCCTGACACCAAAGTCAGTGCTCCAATTGCTAACCCGTAATATCTCTTAAACAATGTCCTCTCCTAACTCTGGGACCTATTTTCTTAATCTATAAAATGAAACGATTAGATTAAATTGCCTCTGAGTTTCTTTCCTTTCCTTTTAGATCACTGATCTCATGATGCTCTGTGGGCATTTGGCCATGGAAGAAGAGGGGTTTATCTCTGCCACAGTCAGGGGCTGACACCCAGTCTGCCCAAGGTCAATGATACTTGTCAACACTCTAAACACACATACCAAGGCCTCTTCAAGTCTCTCAACTCAAGTTGGAAGGCTGCTGACACTTCCTCTTCTATAATTGTTACCCATGGACTGTGTGAGAAATAGCTGGGAGAGCAAGATGATGGTAGTGATGATCACTAACATTTGTATAATGTCTACTATGTGCCTGGCATTTTACAGATATTAATTCTTGTTTCCATAATCAAACTTGAAAGGTAGGTACTATTATTATCCTATTTTTACAGTTGGAGAAACTGAGACAGATTAAAGGATTTACCCAAGGTCGGCTAGTAAGTGACTGAGGTAGAATTTGAACTCAGAGCTTCCTGACTACAGTTCCATTGCTCTGTCCCCTGTGCCATCTAGCAGCCTAAAAAATAAATTAAGAGTTCTAGTAGGTAGAAAATCAAAGATTCTTAACAACAGTAGGCTATGACCTCAAAGTCTAAAGAAACACTGGAAATTAAAAAAAAAAGAAAAGAAACTAAGTAAAAAAATTAAAGTAAAAACAAAACAAGAGAAAGAGAAGAGAGAGAAACAGAGAGAGAGAGAGAAACAGAGAGATAGAGAGATAGACAAAGACAGAGACACAGAGATAGACAGAGAGAGGAGAGAAATACAGGAAGATGCTGACAAAGTTAATCTATGGTTGAGGAATGGTTTGTTGAATAGGACTGAGAATCTTAATGGACCATGATGATTTAGAACAGTTTGTGGTAATAAGTTCTGGCTCTGGAGTCAGGGAGTTTGGGTACAAATTCTACTTGAATTGAACAAGAATTCCTTTTTACATCATCTCCAATAAGTGATCATCCAACCTTTTGTTTGAACAATTCTAGTGAGTGCTACCTGGTAATGCTCGCTACATAACAGGGCAGTCCACTTTAATCTTTTCTACACAGAACAAAGATCTGCCACTCTGCAACTTATACCCAGGGTTCTGTAAGGTGTTCCCCTCTGGTGCCAAGCAGAACCAATCTAATGCTTCTTTTACATGGTGGTCACATGATAACCATCATCTATTGGCCAATACTCCTTTGCAAACAAGGCTAGATTAATTGTCAATCAACATACATCATTGGGCTGGGAGGAACTGCTGGAGCTGGTAGAGTCTTTGAGAACCTCAGGGCCACCTCCATTTCAGCATAAGATGCTAGATTATAGAGACAAAGATGGACATAGAAATGGAGATCTGGAGGGAATGAGGAGGAGGAGTAGAAAGAAGAGAGTAAAAGGAGGAGAAGAAAGGAAGAGAAGGAGAAAGAGGAGGAGGAGAAGGGAGGAAGAGGAGGACAATAAAGAGAAGGAGAAGGAGAAGAAAGGAGGAAGAGGAAGAAGAGAAGGAAGAGGAGGAGAAAAAAGGAGGAGGAAGAAGAAGAAAGGAGGAAGAGGAAGGAGAGAAGGAGGAGGAGGAGAAAGAGGGAGGAGGAAGAAGAGGAGGAGGAGGAGGAAGAGGAGGAAGAGGAGGAGGAGGAGGAGAGGTAACATGCCCATGGTCACACAGTTAGGGAGATCCACATAGGGAGATCCCTATGATAGGGATAGAATTAGACTCAGAGACAGATAGAAATTGAGAAAGAGAGAGAGATAGAAATGATAGAGATGGGGATAGAAATAGAGATGTGGAGCTAGAGATAGAGACAGAGAGATGTGGACATATAGAAAATGAGATAAAGATAGTGATAGAAACAGATTCAAACAGACAGAAACTGAAAAAGAGAAATGATAGAGATGGAGAGAAATAAACATATATGTGTGTATGATTAGAGAGGCCATTCCGTTTTGTAGTGACAAAGTACTATGTAAATGCTATTTTTATTTATTTATTATTATTAATTAATTATTATTATTATCTTCACCATGGACAGAGTGCAGGATCAAGAAGACCAGACCTCAGGAAGACTTTTGACCTTTACTGCCTGTGTAACCATAGGCATGTCACCTCTCTGAGACTCAATTTCCCATTTGTGAAGTGGGACTTAAAATGCCAGTAATACTTCATAACAAAACCCAAGGGAGATGACATTCATAAAGTACTTTGGGAATTTGAAAGCACTTTATAAATGTTATTCATCCATCACCTGCACCCTTGTCATCTGAGTTTTCCCTTTCTAGGCTTGGATTATGAAACAGGATAAATGGAAATGTTTATGAGGTGGGCAATTCAGGGCACAGCTAGGAGGTGGCCAAGTCTCAGAAGGGGGTGGGGGTGGGGCCTGGGGCTAGGGGCACCAACCTCAGCCAAGGACACTTTGAAACATTTCCCCCACCCCCACCCCAACCATGCACTAGAGTATCAGCCGTGCTGCTATGTGGAATGCCAGAGCCCTAAAGTCACATCCCCAGGGTGGATCTGGACCCACTACCTTGTCCTCTTACTCATTTAGAGCACACATCCTTAACCCTTTTTGTGCCGTGGACCTTTTTGGCAGTCTGGTAAAACCTATGAACTCCTTCTCAGAATTTTTTTTAACAAGTAAAATAAAATATATGAAATTACAAAGGAAACCAACTATTTTCAAATAAAATAATTATTTAATATAATAGTTATATTGAAATAATTGCTTTTCTCATCCAAGTTCACAGCCCCCAGTTTAAGAATTTCTGCTTTAAAGAAGAGGAAACTCTGAGGGTCACTATAACTAAAGTTAAAAACAGGGAACAATTTCCCACCACAGGGAGAATCACCCTGTTACTTACCTGTTCCCTGTACATAAGTCTTGCCTCCCTACCAGACTGTGAGTCTTCTAAGGGCAGATAACCATGTCTTCATAAAAACTTATTGGCTCAAGTAACCCTGTGATCCTGGCCAGATCACTTAAATCTCTATTTGCCTCAGCTTCCTCAATTATAAAATGAATATAATAACAGCATCTACCTTGCAGGGTTGTTGTAAGGATCCAGTGAAATAAAGCTTGTAAATCCCTTACCACCGTGCCCTGCACATAGGAAGTCATTCTTGCTGTTCAGTTGGTTTTCAATCATGTGTGTATCTTCATGACCCCATTTGAGGTTTTCTTGGTAAAGATCACTGGAGTGGTTTGCCATTTCCTTCTCCAGCTAATTTAATAGATGAGGAAACTGAGGGAGACAGGGTGAAGTGACCTACCGAGAGTCAGACAGTAAGTGTTTGAGGTCAGATTTGAACTCATGAAAGCAGTTCGTTGTGCCACCTGCCTGCCCTCCCCTAGATCAGAGAAAGAAGCCAAGAGTAAAAGACATCTCATCCATCTCCTTGCTCTTGGTTACCTGAGAAGCTGGGTAGTCTAATAGAAAGAGACCAGACCTGAAATTGGACTACATGGATTCAAATCCCAGTTCTGTTTCTTATACCTCATAGCCTGAGCAAGTCACTGAATCTCTCTAGGGAATTGGACCAGAAAATCTAAGTTTCTTCCTAGCATTGCATCCATGATTCTATGATACCACCTTACTCTATTGAATGACTTCCCCTCTCTCCTTCTCTTTATTCTCAATATAGATTCTGTAGCTCCAAAATAGTCTAGGATCTTCAAGGAAGGTTCTAATTAGCATCTAACTTTAATTCCTCTTGCTTCACTTTCCATAAATGTGCTTGATATTAAATTACTTTACTCCTTTTTGAGACATAGCTAGACATTCTTTCACCTGGGACAAAAATAGGGGTTTGGGAGAGGAGAAGGCTGGGATTGTCAGGACAGGGACAGTGACAGACTTATAGGGAGTGGAAGTGGATACAAAAGTGTGTTGATTGAGGATGATCTAACCACAGAAAACAGGAAAAGGGACAGCCCACCTCCTAAAGAGTTTCACCCTTGTTAGGGAGGGGTTAGTGGGGAAAATGGACCTGGGAAAACAATGTCACGGTAATAGAACCCTGGGGATGGTTTCTTGGGGTCAGGTGATGAAACACCATCACACTGTAGCAAATTGAATGGAAAACTAAGCATGAGGTTTGGTGACTGAAATGGCTGGAAGGAAGGATGCCCTCCCCCTCACAGCATATTTGGGCAAAGTCCTAGTCATCCCATCCTAGGCTAAGAGTTTTCCCCTTCCTTAGTAGTAATTTTAAAAAACGATCATAGGATTTGAAGCTGGAGAATATCTTAATGACTACCATCCTATCTTAGAATAAGTTTTGTCTCCTTCCTTATTAGGAATAATACATTTTTTTTAATGACCATAGGATTTGAAGCTGGAGAATATCTTAATGACCACTTAATTATTTTACAATTCAGAAAATTGACACTCACTGATCTGAACAAGATCACATAGAAATTAGATGCTAGAACTGGGATTTGAACTCAGATTTTTCCACTTACAAATCCAGCATTCTTGTCACTCCAGTGAGATACCTTTCATATACTTCTGTCCTCCAACTCTTTTAATATTCCCCCTCCTCCTGGAAATTCATATTTTGCCATCCTTGTATCAGACCCTCGGGGATATAGTCTCCCAATCTCTCCTGATCTCCCAGACTCTCCTGCCAAATCTCGCCTTCTCTCTTCTGCTTATCTTCTTCTCCTTCTAAGTCTCCCCTTCTGGAAGTCTAGCCTAACTCCATTCAATCTCATCCCTCTTTTGAATTTCAGAATCAGTCCAGAGTCCAGAGAGTACCACAGGGTACTCTTATTCCAGGGCAGAGACCTAGGAAAGTGACCTACTTTGATCTTGGAGGCATCAAACTCGGCTTCCTTGGGGGGCTCTGGCTGGGGGGCAGGAGCAGGAGCCGGAGCCGGAGCTGGGGCCGCCTTGGGGGCTGCTTTTGCCTCCTCCTTCTTTGGGTCAGGCTTCTTGGGAGCCATGGAGACGTGCTGGGGAGGCAAAGAAGAGGGAGGTAGGTAAGTGATCCAAGGAAGGAAAAGAGCAGAGGAAGGGGAGCTCAGAGGAGCTAAGGCAGTGCTGGACTCTGGTCTAGTTCAGGGTCTTTATCTCAGCCGGTATTGCCCCTCCCCATGTCACTAGTGTCTCGCCCGCCCTTCATTCCCCCTCACCCCCACCCCCAGTGGGGGTTGGGGGAGCCTTACAATAGGGACAAGGCTATAAAAGGAGAAGAAGCCAGGGGGCCAGTGGCTATTTTGGAGCTGATGTAGAACAGCATTGTTCAGAGTTGGCACATCTGAGGAATGGGAGGTTGCTGGACAGGGGGGGAGGTGAGACACAGTATGAAGGTTACAGGTCTCTTTTGGCTCTCCAGTTCTGGCTTATGTGGAGGAGGATTAATGACATTTCTCTCCAGCCATCTGCTTTTCCCACTCCAAAGAAATAAGAGGGAGAAAGGGAGAGGAAGGAGAGAAAGAAGGAAAAGGAAGGAGTAAATAGAAAGAGGATATAGAAAGGAAAGAGAGAAAGAAGAGAGCCTGGGGAAAAGGAGGAAGGAGAATCAAAGAAAGGAAAAAGTGGTGAAAAGAAAGTGAGAAGGCAATAGGAAAGAAGGAGAGGGAAGGAAGTATTAGGAGGGAAAAGGGAGGAAAGAGAACAGGGGAAAAAGAGGGATAGTGGAGGAGGAAGAAGAAAGGAAAAAATTAAAATAGAAAAAAGGAAGGAAAGTGTGAAAAGAAAATGGAGAAAGTAATAGGGAGGAAGGAAAGTGGAGGAGGAAGAATGGAAAAGGAGGTGGAGTGGAGGAGGAAGAAAAAAGGAGAAAATTAAAATGGAAAAGGAAGCCTAGAAAAGGAAGGAGGGAAAGTGGTGGAAAGAAAATGGAGAAGGGAATAGGGAAGAAGGAAAGTGGAGGAGGAAGAACAGAGCAGGAGGAGGTAGAATGGAAGAGGAAGAAGAAAGGAAAGAAAATGGAAAAGGAAGGAAGGAAAGTGGTGAAAAGAAAATGGAGAAGAGAATAGGGAGGAAGGAAAGTGGAGGAGGAAGAACAGAATAGGAGGAGGTAGAATGGAAGAAGAAGAAGAAAAGAGGGAATTAAAATGGAAAAGGAAGACTAGGAAAGGGACAGAGGAAGAAAAATAGAAGAGAGGCTACAGGAAAGAGGAAGAAAGGAGAATGTAATAGGAAGGCTAGAGAAGGAAGGAATGAGAACAAGGCAAGAAGGAGGGAGAAGAGATAAGGGAGGGAAAATGGAAGAGAAAGAAAAAACTATGAGGAAGAGATAAAGGGTAAAGAAGAAATAATAAAGGAAGGGAGAGAGGCTGGAGGAAGATGCCTGGAATTGGACTCCCCAAAAAGAGTCAGTCAATAAACATTTTTGAAGTACCTATTATGTGCAGGCCCAGAGCTAAGCAAGGGATTTCTGTCTATCCAGTTTCATAACGCTTTGTTTGCCTTCTTCTCAACCTCCAGTCTAGTGTCTATCCTGTGACCTGCCCCACCCAGACCTAGCTGCTGCTGCCTAGTCTCTTTTGCTGACAGCTTCTTTGAAACCGCCATATTTTAGATCCTGGAGGGTACTGGGAAAGCATTCAGTCTACTGTCAACTTGATGCAAGAATACTTTCTACATTATCCCAGAGACCTCTAGCAACAGGGAACTCCCTCCTACAAGGTAGTCCATTCTACTTTTGGACCATAGAACTAACATCTCTACCACTCTGGCCTTATGGGGTCCATTGGCCCTAATTCTAATTTAGAAGTGTGTGTGTGGGTAGCTGAAGAATAAAACTAATCCTACTTCTACACAATGGTCCTTCAAATATTTCAGAGTTCCTTTTCCCCAAGTCATCTCTACTTTAGACTAAACACCCTTTGTTCCCTTAACTTATCCTTGCATAGCATTCTCCACTATGTTGGTCATCCTCCTCTGAAGATGTTCCAGCTGTTCAATGTCTTTCCTAGAATGTGGCACTCCAAATGGAGCATAATACTCCAGATCTGTTCTGAGAAGGGTGGAAGACAGTAAGTAGTCAGGGAGGAGAAGAAACATGAGAATTGTGGTGTCCTGAAAACCCAGAGAAGAAAAAAATTATCTAGGAAAAGAGGATGATCAAATTTAGATGGATAGAGTGGAGCTGTGCCCTTTCTTTCTCTGGACATCATTCCCA
>JAJPUD010002291.1:67798-100400 GCA_023553655.1 Myrmecobius fasciatus | reverse complement strand
GGAGAAGGAAATGGCAAACCACTCCAGTGATCTTTACCAAGAAAACCCGAAATAGAGTCCTAAAGAGTCAGACACAGCTGAAACTAATCAATAAAACAAAAGATATTCATATTAAATACCTTTTTTATGCTGAACTTGTATGTGTGCTTATTGTCTCCTCTCCTCGACTGTAAACCCTTGTAAACAAGGATTGTTTCATACTTGGTACTTATGTCTCCAGCTACAAAGCAGAATCCAGCAACATTTTTTTTTAAATAAGAAACACACATTTAAAACACAGAGGTTCACATAGAGTAAAGATTAAGGACAAAAGCAAAATCTATTATACTTCAGGTGAATTTTTAAAAAAGTGAAAATAGACATGATAAAAAAGATGTGTAAAAATTCCATCATATTTAAAGGTTACACAGATAACAAATGAATATTAATGTTTAATATATGCACAAAATAGTATAGTATCTGTATACTTAAAGGAAAAGATAGCCAAATTGAAGAGAGAAAAAGTAAAATTATAATAATCCCTTCCAGACATGAAAAAATAAAAATATAAACAAGAAGTTAAGAATCAAGTAGAATTTTAGAAAAATCAGAGGTGATGCTTCTCTGCTAATTATTGAATGGAAACAGAAAGAAATATGCCTTTTTCCCAGTTATATATATATATATTAGAGCATAAACAATCTCACAAATACAGAAAGGCAGAAATATTAAACAAGTACTTTATCAGAATGCAATAAAAATTATATACTTGCATCTCTAGCACCTACCACAATGGAAGGTTCTTAATATTACATTAATTGATTATGGTGTATCAATAGTTATTAATTATGGTACCATAAATCTGAATCACAAGAGAGCCAAAATATCTGCAAGGCTAGCAAAAAAAGTGGTATTAATTTAATACTCCTCTGAAGAGAGATTTCTTAGAAGCTGCAAATAAACAGAATTTATAGAGAAAAGCTCAGCAGAGAATTAGCAGGTATAGCTAGTATAGTTGAGGAAGGAGTGGCAGATGATATCACTAGCTCTGTGTTGCAGGAATAAGTGTGAAATTCAAAGGTAGAGGGATTTTTCAATTAAGAAGCAGCCTTAAGACTTTAAGACTACAGGTAATGAGTATTTCCCTTCCCACCAGCAGCATGAGAATCTGTTATGTATATTATAAGCACATGGGAGAGAATCTTGTTATTTATCTTGCTAGTTTGTATAATCAAAATGTCTTTGTTTCGATTTTAAGTATCTTCTGCTTCAACTTAGTTTTAAAAAGGAAAGGAAGCAGACTCATGAGCTTTGCTATTGAATAGGTGACCACTCAAAGAGTGCCTTGAACCATAGTTTTCAGGAACCCACACATGAAGGGGTTCAGGATTCAGAACAATCAGAGCCCAGCAGTGATATCATAAGTGTCATTATGAGAGAAATGTCTCTATCACCAGGTGTCTAAGCAAAGACTTGGCTCTGGAATACTTGCCCTTCTCCTCAGTTCTTGAATATCTAATACACTTATAACATAAAGCAGTAACCACAGATCTAGGGTTCTTTCCCATGAAAATTGCATTTCAGAATCATTTATTCCCTATATAAGTGCATGCGGGTTTTTTTTTTTTTTTTTGGCACTTAAATCTACTATATTGAGAAGAAGCTCCATGGGTTCACCAAACTCAAAGGGATCCATTCCCATAGAAATAATTTAAAAATCTTTGCTGTAGGACAAGCTGAGTGCCCTCCCAAATCAAATCCCCTCCCAAATATTCTTTTATTTTCCTATAAAATCTGAGTTTAGGTAATCATGAGCTCTGTGGTCATTGAGCAGGTGATTCTCCATTATTAAAGACTGAGTATAGCAGAATGAGTGAGTTAGAGGAAGGGAATCCTTGAAGGTGGAGGTCCCCTCGACTTCCCCACCCCATGTCCCATTTAGCTCTGCCCCTCCCGTCCTCCACTAAAAGGGGTTCAAAAGGATTACAGAGAAGCATCTTGCAAACATGTTGAGTCAGTCTACGCTGGGCCATGCCTGTTACACAGAACATAAGATGGACAGATCCATCTAAGATTATTTTTAAATCATTCTCACACACGGTCCCCAGCAGAGTTCACAGCCTGCTGCTGCCCTACAAAGCTTTCCTGAGGTACCATCTGGGTGCTTCACAGTGGGCAGAGGTCCCTTCTGGGGCAGGGTCACATCTTCCCCTCCGGCAAGGGCCCAAAGTGTCATTATTGCCTGCTAAAAATAGCTTCTGGGGGCAAGGAAGAGGGAGGGGTCTGAAGGGGTCCTGAGATTACATAGTGTACTGGAGGGAATGGGCTCAGAAAGAAATATGCTGGTTACTGTCTGTATGACCTTGAGCATCCCTTTCATTTCATACTCTGTAAACTAAGGAGGCTGGACTTGTTGCTTTAATGTTTCTTATCTGGCTACCTAAGGATGAAGGCTGCATCTCTCTCTCAAACCAGAGACTCCATCATCAGAGAGCCATCTATACTTTAAAACACAAACTCCCTGGAAGTCCAGGTCAAATTTTTCTCCCGGCTAATCACGGGAAAAATGAAGACTAAGGGATAGAATGTAGAACCTAGAATCAGGAAGATCCAAGTTCAAATTCCACCATAGACACTTAATAGCTCTGTAACCTTGGGCTCATCCATTAACTTATCTGTGCCTCTGTTTACTCATCTGTGAAATGAGGAGACAGGATTTCATGACTCCCAAGGTCCCTTCCAACTACAAAGCTACGATCCCATCATCCCTACCTCTCCTGCCATGTGCTTTCCATCTCTCCAGCAGCTCTCAGTGGAGTCTGGGGGGTGTCTGTAATGGGAGTGAGGGGGATATTGAAGCACTTTGAAGCTTCAGCGTGACAGAAACACAGGCTCTCTGTACAAAATGCTTGAGCATCCAAATGAAAATGCAAAAATATCTTTCACCATCTGGATGTTTGTATTACTGGGTCCTCAGCAGCTGGAAATGTGACAACATCTGGATGATAGACTGGATTTTTTTTTTCGTTTTTTCTGTCAAAAGATAGTGTTGACAGAGGAAAGGAGACATGCATCCAGAAAGAAAGAAACAATAGAAGAAAAAAGACAAATTTGGAGGGAGGAAAGGAGGGAGAGAAAGAAAAAAGAGAGGCAAAGATAGATAAAGAGAAAGACAGAGAAATAGAGAGAAAAGAAAAAGAAAAGCAGAAAAGAGAGAAATTTTGATAGAAAATAATAGTAATAACAATTCCCATTTCTACAAAAGAAGAAGAAAGATGAGGAAAAGAAAGAACAAGAACAAGAAAAGAGACATTGTAATAGAAAACAAAAGTAATAATAATTCCCATTTCTACAGAAGGCTAAAAGACATTGAGAAGGGGATAGAAGCTAGAATTTCAAGGAAATAGGGAATGCTTGGAAGAGCAAACTCCCTCTATAGGGCAAGTGGGCACTTTCTTTGAAACTTCTTGTTTTAGAATTGTCTGGAGCACTTGGAAAGATGACTTGTCCATGGCCACATAGATAGGATGAGTTCAAGCCAGAATTTCTAGCTCAGAGTTCAGTTCTCTATCCTCTTCTCACATGGATACAGAGAAAGAAAAAGAGCCACATAGAGAGAGATGAAAATCATGGAGGGAGGTCTCCCTGCCTCCCAAATGTGACTCCACAGATTTGTCTTGAAGGCTTTTGTGCCTCACAGGGATGGAGGATTGAGGGATGAGGCTTCAGCAAGGGGAGAGAGCTCAGAGCAGTCCTTGCTGTCATCTCGGGTGAGAGGCTCTCACCCTGACACGTGAGAGGAGAACATCCCAGCTACCATCTGGACCCCACATGTGTGCCTAGGGGGTTGGTTCCACCCAAGAATGAAGAAAAGGCTATCCACAGCTCTCTGACTTACATGCTATATTCTTTTTTTAATGAAAATTTTTGTATTTTATTTTTCCAATTAGATATAATAATTTTTAATATTCATTTTAAAAAATTGAGTTCCAAATTTTTTCTTTCCTTCTTTCCCTATTTCTTCCTTCTTTGAGAAGGAAGCAATTTGATCTACATTATACATGTAATATCATTGCATGGAATATTCTTGGAACTGGCATGACTTGGGGAAAGAAAAATTAGGGAAAAGGGGCCCCCAACATTGTCAATATCACCCTGTTCCGCATGGAAGGACTCACCATAACCAATTTCTGGGCTGGGTCAGATTGATCACAGCAACAGGGGGACAGGAGGTATTTATGTGGGGGTTCTAGAAAGTAGATACTGCCTGTGGGTCCTGGAGTATCTCCAGTAATGGGTCTGTTTCACAATGAGCCACCTATATTCTCTCGTCCCATTGTGACCCAAAATTCATGTTTCTGAGAAAACCTATAGGGGATCTAGGGTCAGACTTTGGCTAGGATTAGCCTTGTGACTAGCAGAAAGTGAGCTCTTTCTGTTCAAATTTTTGGGGCATACCTTTCTCCTTATAGTATTCTACCATATATTTTATGTAATCACATAGATTTTGATTCCCCTGTTTTAGATGATAATTCCCAAGACAATATGATGGAGGGGGAAGGAAGTGGGTTTGAAGGATCTTCAATCAAGAAGCATTTCAGAAATCAACTACTTCAATATCTCTAATTTTTCAGATGAGGAAACTGAGATCTGGAGAAGTGACATACCCAGGGTCATTTAGTAAATGTTAAAGGCAAGATTTGAATCTTGGTTCCCCTAACTCCAAAGAGTACTCTTTCCACTGTACTATGCTCTCCTCCTAAATCAAAGGAACCTAGTTTGAATACTTTCTTCTATCTACCAGTTATATAACTTTGAATAAGGCATTTAGTTTTACAGCCTTGGTTTCTTCATCTGTAAAATGTTGGAAATTGGGTTGGATCACCTTCTTTGGAGATCATTTCCCAAGCTTTAATTCCATGATCTAACATACAAACCATATCATCTATTACCCTTGTGCCCCCAACACAGAGTTCAAATAGAAAATATTTGTTATGTTCAATTGGATTGACCAGTGTCATAATTTTATGGTGAAGATTAGAACTCTGTCTGGGCCCAGCAAACACTATTGGATTGGTTTTTGGTTTAGTTTTTGTTTGTTTTTTTTTAATCCTTCCTCTGTGATTTACCATCTGTATAAGCTCAGGCAAGTCATTATTTGGCTGTGAGAGAACTGATTATTAATAACTACTATCTTGGGGAGAGTCAGAGCTCTCCCTCTCTTCCAAAGTCCTGGTTTAAAGTTCAGTCTCTTGAAGGACAATAGTGAAAATGAGAGTTAATCATCTCTCCTCATTTTGGTCAGATCACATCCAACATTATCAAAATTTTAATCGAAGGTGGGGAAGTCCATTGTCATTGTCACAAGCTTGGGTAGAGACAGATCCTTTTGTCTGGACAGCCCGGTGCTGGAGATAATCTGAGTACAGAGATAATTTCTCTGTCCAAAAGTGACCCTCAGCCCTTCATTGGATGGCTACTATATAGTCCTGCCATCATGATTGTCTTTGGTCTAAGAGAGAGAGCCAAATGACCATCCTTTTATTAACCTGCTGGCTTTATTAATAAAATGATTAAATCACCCAGAAACAATGTCTGTCATATTATATTTTTATACATCACATCTGGGATAAGGGTCTTTCTCTTTTATTGCAACTGTTTTAGGATTTTGAAAGATTTACAAAAGACTCAACAAAATGAGAAAAGCAATAGGCCTTTTTTAACTTAAAAGCTAACATGAGCTGTCTTGACTACCTCTGACATACAAACTGTGTGACTCTGAAAAAGTTACTTAACCTCTGTGTTCTAAGCAGAGGTATCAAACAACTGAAGCCACCCCTTTTCTGAGAAGAGCCTGCACTAGATTAAAATAGTGGACACATCAAGAAGAGAGGAAGACTGTCAGAAGCAAGCTTCAGGGATCTGAGGGAGTCCCCTCTCCACCCACCCACCTCCATTTTTTGGGGAAAAAACCCTGCAATTTCCTAGCTAATTACTGAAGACTAACCACTTACCTAGTTCTTTGATGCTCTAAATATCTTCCTATATATTGAGGAAAATACTAAATTCATTAATCCTTCTTTCAGTTCCAATGAAGACAGTAACTTCCCCTCCCACCCTACACCACCCAGTGGTACATCCACCAAAGAGATCAATGCATAAAGTCCAACTAAACATGTCCTCCGTGTGACCCATCTTAGAACTACAGAAGGACAAAGCAAAGAATATAGAATGTTGGTGCTGGAAGGGACTCTAGAACCTAGAACACGGAATGTCAACTTTAAAAGGGGACTTAGAACTTGGATTATAGACTGTTGGAGACAGGAAGGACAATAGAACATGAAACCCAGTATGTCAGTGCTCTAGATAAGGACTTGAGAAAGAAATTCAAGCACAGAAAGGTGTCCTTAGTGAGGCCCTTAATGAGAAGTCCAACTCCATCTTTTTACAGAGAGGGAAACAGAGGCCCAGAGGGGTCACCTAAAGTCACATAATTAGTGTCAGACATGGGTCTCCTGACTCTTATCCAAGGTTCTTTTCAACCATCTCTCATTGAGATTCAATGTCTCAGCATTGGCTGTGGCCCAAGGGAAACCATTCATCCGTGAGTGAGGAGAGGGGAAAGGCAAAAGGATTCATCCATGCAGTCCTTGGATTTTCTCTTCCATGGTGGGCCCCCAGACAGATAGACATCCTACATTTCAGCTCCAAACACTAGATGGAATTGGAAGTTATTGGGAAGATGTCTGGTCCAACCCTAGAGAAGAAGGCAGGATTTACCAAAGAAATTTGAAGCAGGAGAGCTCATAGGATCCTAGCCTTCAGAGGAGGAAAGGACTACCCCTCCATAAAACGGATACAATTCTTTTTGTACTTTACTCTTTTTTTTCCTATGTTCCCCTCCTTTTTCTCCCTCTCTCTCCTGGTTGTGTTCTCTTGGACAAGTCAATTTCCACCCCCTCTTTGGGCTAATCTTTGCATTTATAAAATGAGGAAATTTGACTAATTCATTTATGTCAAACTCAAATAAAAAAGGGACCATAAGGATCTCAACAGGCGACATATCAACTTTAGAAAAACCGATATTAACATTACGTTTTACTGATTTTTATTTATTTTGTTAACTATTTCCTGGGTGATATTTAAGGTTTCTTTCCAGATCTAAATCCCCTGATCTACAAACTCCTTTTCCCTCTTATGTCCCTTTTCCTTTCTTTCTTCTCACGAGGTGTTTACTGGCCTAAGAGGAATTTCTCACTTCCTAACAGATCGGATTCCCAAAAGGAGAAGACATCACAGCTAGTAGTTGCTGCCAAAATCAGTGCTATCCCAGGCTTGGCTGGAGGCAGGAAGGTCAAGGGGATGGGGGTTTCCCTGTAGGGCTGGACTGAGAGGAGAGCTGGTCTCTAGAATTGAAAAGTTATCCCAGCTAGAATAATAATAATCTCTCCCTTTCCATGGAGCTTCCTAAGGGCCTTTGCTGGCACCCTTTCTTGATCTTCCTACCCCTCTTGTCCTACACTCAAGCTCTATGCTGGCAAATCACTCCCACTCTTTTCCAGGAGAAAACATTCCCTCTCCTCCCTTAAGAACCCTCTCCAGATCCCATTGACCTAATAGTTCACTCTTTGTTTCACCTCATGTCAGTCCTGACACTAAGTGGCCTAGAGTACCAGACTATGAGTCAGGAAGGCCTACATTCAAATGCTTCTTGAGAAATAAGTCATTAATCCTTCTCAGCCTCGGTTTCCTCCTGTGTAAAATGGGATTGATCATAAGAGCAGCCACTTCACAGGGTTGTGTGATTATCCCATGTGATAATCCATGCAAAAGCACTTAAAAGCACTAGATAAATGTTAGCTAAAATGTTTCTTACCACTTTAGCAGGATGAGAGAATAATCCAGTTTTCTTGCTAATCATAGGATCAACTCAAATTTCTGTAGCCTGGAGATTTGCAGTCTTTACAGATATTATTTCCTTGCACCTTGCCATAACACCACAAGGTAACTGCTGATATCTCCATTTAATACAGGAAGAAAAAAGTGTAAGTGGCTTGGACAAGCGATATGTATCTGAGGAGGGAGTTGAAGCAAAGTCTTCCTGCTGCAAATTCAGTATTTTCTCCAATCATCATCTTGCCTTTTCTCCAGTTCCTGAAATCCTAGAGTATCATAGTCACCCCTACTCTCATCTCCCCACAACATGACAATCTCCTATTATTCAACCACAGAATTCCCGCATTGAACCCTCACCTGTTCCCACTCACAGCCCTCTGGCTCCAGCTCTATGACGATAATAATAATAATAACTCTGGCCTGAGTTCTGCTCAGACTCCTGGTGGCAATAACAATGGTATGGGGCTCTCACAGCCAAGGTGACCTTGAGACCTTCGTGGCTCTCTCAGCTTCTAACCCAAGCCTGGGACCAAGGACCAGCCTAGCTAAGTTTGGAGACTCTTATTACCACTTTGGTTACAGGACCATGAAATGTTTGGCAATAGCAACCCCCCAGAGACAATGAACTTCCTGAATTAGAAAATGAGTAAGATATGGGTTGTCGGTTCTTATACTCCCCCCCTACCAAAAAATTATGGTGTGCCCTCATCAGAGAAGCTGCTGTGCTCTCTGAGCAAAGCAGAATGGAATTAGCTCAGAAGAAACACGAGATGTACAAAGTTAGAGAATCGTCCCCAAGTGTTCACAGGAACTACCTGTGACTGACCTGTGGCAGAGCATTCTGAACTCATATTGGGCTGATCAGTCACAGTCAGACATACTGTAACTCAATTCTAATATACTGGGGTCATTTTGGTCCTCTTTGAGAATGGACACCAACCACCCTCCCTCCCATCAATCAGATTCCTGAAATAGTGAAGTAATAAATGGAATTTGATTGTATTTTGTGTGTCCTTATTCTCTATATATTTACATGATTATATGGTGCCTTTTTCTATAGAATATAAGCTCTCTTTCATTTTGTCTTAATGTTCTTGATGTTTAATAAATCATTTTTAATTCAACTTTATTTTATTTTCAGATCTTGAATGACTGACTGCTTGTTGATTGAATAATGAGAATTCTCATTTATATTAAATTTTGTTAAAGAGTTTTCTTCCTAACCCCTCCCTGTGAGATAGGTAGAATCCATATTTTTATTTTTAGTACCATCCTGTGATCTTATTGGTGAAGGGAATTCCTGGTACCAATATAGACTAGCAACTGCTCTGCAAATTCTAATCTTAGTTTCCAGCATCACAGTCTTATTGAAGTAAGACTTGGACCCTTGTCTTGGCTCAGAGGTTGGCTCTCTGATCACTATCTGATGTCTACATTTTATAAATGAGGAAACTAAAGCTCAGGAAGAGCAAATGAATTGCCTGGGAGCACCCAGCTAATAAAGGTTAGAACCCCAATGGAAATGATTCTGATCTGACTATGACTTAAACTGGTATCCCAGTCCTAGAATCATAGACTTGAAAGCTAGGAGGGACTTTGGCCATCATATGCTTTGATTGAAAATCTCTTATTTTACAGATGAGGAAACTCAGGGAATTTCAATAACTGGACCAAAACCACCAGGTTAGTAAATAAGGCAGCAGAGACTCAAGTCAATAGTTCTCTGGCTCCAAATCTATTACTCATGAATCTATAGGAATGGAGTGGAATGGATTCAATCAAATTCTAGGTTCCTAGAGCTGGAAAGACTGGGCTTGAAGGAACCTCAGAAGCATAAACTGTCAAAGGGAAAGAATCTTAAACTCTAAACATTGGACTGAGAGCTGAGGTCCCAAGTTCAAACCTTATCCCTCCTACTCATGACCTGATTAGCCTTTGAGCCTGTCACAATTCCAGTTTCATCTAGAAAATGTGAGTTTTTGACCAATTTACTCCAAATCCTTTCCAAAGTACTAAATAAGTAAGAGTAACAAATAATTTGTTAAGCACTTTGTGCTAAGTATACTCAACATTCTTTCATTTGATCTCAAAACATCCCTGGAAGATAGGCATTATTATTTTACAGATGAAGAAACTGAGGCAGACAGAGATTAAGGACTTGCCCAGGCCCATATAGCTAGTAAATGTCTGAGGCTGGATTTGAACTGGGGTCTTTTTGACTCTGAGTCCAGTGCTCTATCCCTAGCAGTGTCTGGCCTTATGATCTGTAACAACAGTAACATCATCATCATCATCAAAATCATCATCATCATGGTGTCATCTTTGGTATAGCACTTTAAAACATAAAAAGTGTTTTACAAATATTATCTCATCTGATCCTCACAACAACTCTGTGAGATACGTGCTATTGTTATATTATTGTTCCCATTTTACAGATGAGGAAACCGAGGCAGACTTTGATTAAGAAATTTAGCCAAGATTACTCATTTAATAAGCATCTAAGGCTCCATTCGAATGCAGGTCTTCCTGATTCTGGGTCCAGCATTCTATTCACTACAACGCCTAGCTGAGAATGTAAATGAACAGAGAATACCTAAGAAAATCCAATGCCTTCCTTTAAGTTGATTCAGAGAGAAGAAAAAACCTGACAACCTGAATTGAATGGTAAAACCAAAAAAAGATAAAACATTGAACCTGGGCCTGAGGGAACATATTGTTAAAACTGAATTTGCTCTGCTGATTATCTCCAATTGCTTTCATCCATACCTTGTTTTTATGTAATTGTCTTCATATTGTCGCCTCTAATAGAGTATGAACTTCTTGAGAATACAGTTGGTTTTTTTTAACTTTCTTTGTATATCCAGACCTGCACAAAGTATGTGCTTATTAAATGCTTGTTGACTGACTGAATGATCTTACTTGTTATGTGGGTAATCTGGGTAAAATTGACCCCAGAACAGGGGAAAGATCATGTGTTTGTAGGGGGAGGAAAGGATTGTACCTGCAACATGTTAATGATAGTATCTAGCTTCCAACTTAAAAAAAGATGAATTGGTCAGATAATGAGGAGGGCCAATTTTGTAAGTAGAGAGAATATCAGTTAAACGCCTTGAAGGTTGTGTTCCCATTTCTAGGAAATATTAAGAAAACCAAAGGAAGGCTTCTATTATGTTGGTTGGATCATCTATGGAGGCTTTATGGGTAACACATGGACAAGAACCATTCAGAAGGGAAAGATATAGATGAGTTGAGTTCTTATATTTGTATGAGGAAGACTCACATGGATGAGATTCCAGATTTATCTTTAGTAGTAAGGTGGTACATCTGTAAAATGGGGATAATCATAGCATATATCTCACAGAGTTGTTGTGAGAATTAAATGAAATAATATTTTTAAAACACTTTGCATGACTTAAAATGCTATGTTATGATAACACTGGCCTGATGATGACAATGACAATGATAATGATGATGATAAAACACTGGACAAGAGTTCAAATCCTGCCTGAGACACTTACTTACCTGGGTAATCTTGGACAAGTTCACTCAGCTCTTGTTTGTCTCAGTTTCCTTATCTGTAAAATGGAGAAAATAATAGCATCTACCTCACAGGGTTGTTGTGAGGGTCAAAGGAGATCATGTTTCTATACTACTATATAAATACTAGATTTATTATTATTGAAGTCAGGAAGTATTTTTCATGATATTTACTTTCCAACTTCCATTTGCCCCAAGATCTTTGTAAAATCTAGCATTTTTCATTCATAAAATTACATAGTACTTTAGGGATTATAAGTGCTTCGTTATTTCATTTAATGCTTACTCCATTTCTAAGAAATGTGTAGCCATTATGGTCATTTTGAATTTACAATGAGGAAACTAAATCTCAGAGAAATTGTACCTATTTTTTGTCATCCAGGGTTCAAAAACAGGCTTCAGCAGAGACAATAAGGGGGTTGAACAACTTGTGGATTTGTTTTGTATCCTGCAACTTTGCTAAAGTTGTGAATTGTTTCTAGTAGTTTTTTTAGTTGATTCTCTAGGATTCTCTAAGTATACCATCACGTCATCTGCAAAGAACAATAATTTGGTTTCCTCATTACCTATTATAATTCCTTTAATCTCCTTTTTCTTCTCTTATTGCAAAACTGACATTTCTATATTGTTAAGCTAATATATTCTATATTGAATAGTAATGGTGATAGTGGGGTGTTTCACCCCTGAATGTATTGGGAATACTTCTAGTTATCCTCATTACATATGATGCTTGCTGATGGTTTTAAATAGATGCTATTGATCATTTTAAGGAAAACTTCATTTATTTCTATGTTCTCTAGTGTTTTTAATAGGAATGGATGCTGGATTTTGTTATATCATTTTTCTGCATCTATTGAGATACTAATATTATTTTTGTTCATTTGGTTATTGATATAGTCAATTATGCTAATAGTTTTCCTAATATTGAACCAGCCTTCCATTTCTGGTATAAATCCTACTTGGTCATGGTGTATCACCCTGGTGATAACATGAGATAACAAGAAACAACAAAACAAAGTCAAAAGAATTTTTGAAAATAAAAGAAAATGTGAAATATTAGAAAAACAAATGACCTGAAAAATAGATCAAGAAGAGACAAGTTAAGAATTATTTGGTTACCTGAAAGTCATGATCAAAGAAGCCTAACCAGCATATTTCAAGAAGTTAGAAAGGAAAACTGCCCCAGAATCTTAGATCCAGAGAGTAAACTACAGATAAAAACAATTCATAAACCACCTCCTGAAAGAAGTAACAACATGAAAACTCTCATGAATATTATAATTAAATATCAGAGCTCCCAAGTCAAGGAGAAAATATTGCAAGCAACCAAAAATAAACAATTCAAATATTGTGGCACCACTATCAGGACCACACAGTATTTAGTAGTTTCCACGTTAAAGGACCACAGTCCTAGGAATATGATATCCCAAAAGGCAAAAAAAGAGTAATCTATCCAGCAAATTGATTATAATTCCCTAGAGAAAAAAATAATTATTTAAAGAAATAGGGGACTTTCAAGCATTCCTGATGAAAAGACCAGAGGTTAATAGAAAATTTGACATTCAAAGAGAAGATTCAAGAGAAACATGAAAAAGAAATCTTAAGAGATTCAATAAAGTTAAACTGTTTATATTCTTATATGAGAAGATGATGCAGTTTTTCCTAAGAAGCTTATCATTTCTACATAGACAGGGATGCACTGGGAAAAGAGGGAAGGGAGAGATAGAAAAAGGAAACTTTTCTCACATAAAAGAGATATGCATAGAAAAATTTTTATAGTGAAGGGAAGATAATGCTTGAACCTCCTACTCTCATCCGAACTGGTTCAAAGATGGAAGAATATATGTGTATATATGTATATATATATATATATAATATATATATATATATACATATGTATATATACACACATACACACACACACAAACACACACACACACATACATACACATATTCACACTGAGTTAGGCATAGAAATCTATCTTATCCAAAAGGGGAAAAGGAGGAGAAGGGGGAAAGGAATATGGGAAGATGGAGACAAAAGTAAAAGAGGCAGTGGTCAGAAGCACTTTTGAGAAGAAATAGGATAAAAAGAAAGAAGGTTAAATAAAAGAAAATAGGATGCAGAGATACCCAGTTAATCATAACTCTGAATGTAAATGGGATGAGTTTACAATGAAAGTGGATAGCTGAATGGATTAGAAAGCAGAATCTCACAATATGTTGTTTACAAGAGACACACTTGAAACAGAACACACACACACACACACAGAGTGAAAGTAAGGAAATGGAGCAGAATCTATTATGCTTTAAATTAAGAAAAAAAAAAGGAGGGATAGCAATCATAACCTCAGACAAAATAAAAGCAAAAAAGAGACCTAATTAAAAAAGATAATCAGGGAAACTCCATTTTGAGAAAAGATACCTTAGAATAGTACAAAAAATGTTACATCAAATTTCTCTGATGAAGGCTTCTTTTTTCAAATTTCTCAAATTTTTTAAATTTATAAAACAAGAGCCATTCCTTAATTGATAAATGGTCAAAGGATACAAACAGGTAGTGTTCAAAGGAAGAAATTAAAGCTATCTACAATCATGTGGAAGAAATGCTCTATATCACTATTGATTAAAGAAATACAAAATAAAACAACTCTGAGGTACTATCTCACACCTATCAGAAATGACAAATGTTGGAGGGGTTGAGGAGGATTGGGTACACTACTAAAGTTTTGCTGGAATTGTGAACCGTTCCAAACATTCTAGAGAATAATTTGGAAATATATCCAAAGGACTATTATCCTTTGATCCAGCAATATCACTACTAGTTTTGTACCTCAAAGAGAACAAATAAAAGAAATGTACTTATAAGTTAGTTAGTTGATTGTTGTCCCTCATTCTCGAAGAGAATTATAGTGTGTCCAATTGTGGCCAATCAGACCAATAGGAGCTCAAAATGTTCTGCTACAGGTCAGACTCAAATAGTCCATATGAACATTTGCGACAGCTTCTCTAACTTTTGCATCTCAGGTTTCTTCTGGGCTAATTCAATTCTGTTTTTCTCAGAAAGCCCAGTACCTTCTCTGATGAGGGAACGCCAGTTCTGGTCCATCCCGTGCCAGTGTCTCCCATGTCATACAATCAATTCTAAATTTTTTAAGAGAGACCCTGAGAGTATCCTTGTATTGCTTTTTCTGACCATCTTGTGAGCACTTGCCCTCTATGTTTTCCATAACACACACACATACACACACACACACACTCACACTCACACTCATACATATGTTGGCAAATGTATATTTGTCCACAAAAAATATGGACAGCCCAACAGACTTGTGTTCTCTTCAGTAGAGCTGGAAGGCTTGACAGCTTAGTTTGAGAAAGGACCTCAATATCTGGTATTTTATCCTGCCAGGTGATTTTCAGAATCTTCCTAAGACAGTTCAAATAGAAGTAATTCAGTTTCCTGGAATGGTGCTGGTATACTGTCCAGGTTTTGACACAGTGAATAGAGCACTGGTCCAGAGACAAGAGGACCTGAGTTGAAATCCAGCCTCAGATGCTTAACACTTACTAGCTTGTGACCCAGGCAATAGCCAGGTAAACAAACAAATAAATGATCTTGGATTCAAATTTTAAAAGAATATATGTACAAAATATATTTATAGCCGGTCTTTTTGTGGTGGCAAAGAATTGAAACTTGAGAAAATCCTTATTAATTGGGAAATGGCTGCATTGTGTATGAATATGATGGAGTATTAATGTGCTAAAAGAAATGATGAGGGAGGTGGTTTCAGAAAAAAAATTATGGCAAGATCTATGAACTGATGCAAAGAAGCAGGAAGAATCAGGAAATCATTGTGCATAGTAACAATGATATTATAATGGTGATCAAACTGTAAAAGACTTGGCTATTCTGACCAAGACAACTCTGAAGGACTAATGATGAAAAAATGCTATCTCCCTCCAGAGAGAACTGATGAACTGAATGCAAACTAAAATATAAATTTCTCAGGTTTTTTTTTTTTTTTTGCTTTTTTGATGATATGGCTAAGATGGAAAATGTTTTTATGATTGCACAAATATAATTGACATCATTTTGCTTGCCTTCTTAGTATGTTAGGGAAAGAGGGAGAGAAGTTGAAATTCAATTTAAAGAAAAGACTGTTATAATTTTTTTAACTCAAAGTGAGAGTTTTTGATCCCTATAACCACACTCCTTTTACTGCACTCTGTTCTCTCCCTATTTCCTGCCTATTTTAATCTGGCTAAATACCTCTCTTTGGACCTCAGTTTCCTCTTCTTTAAAATAAAGGTCAGGTGATTTTAAGGCCCCTGCTGTCTCTAAATTCTCTGCTCCTATGGTAATGGGGTTAAATTACTGAATTCAAAGAATTACATTACCTGTCCCACCTACAGTAAAAAGAAAAAGAAAAGAGGGACAGTCTTTATTTGTGCCTTACCCGAGCTATGGGTTTATAATAAAATCTCCCCTTAATCACAAAGATCATTATTTGTGTGTCGCATGATAAGCCAGCTGTTATTTTTTTGTCAGCACATTCAGCTTGTATATCTCTTGATTTAAACAAAATGAATAAATTTTAGTTATACAAAACCCATCACTTTGTATAGTCTCTCAGAGATGCATTATATACATATCTCTGTGTGTATATAAGTTTCATGACAAGATTGAAATCCTGTCAGAGAGGAGGAAGCCAAGACTCAATGTTCAGTTAATAATCATAGAGCCTTTATTAAGCACCTTATTTATTAAGTCCTTGATTCAGCACAAAGAAAGGCAAAAGTGGTCTCCAACCTTAAGGATCCCAAATTTCAATGCTCTCTAGTCAGATTGACGTGCTTGGATACTCATAAGACTATGAAATCTCTGAGCCCAGGAACTATATTTACTAAATCTTCTTTCCTTTCATTATACTTGGAAAAATGCTGACTGCACTACAGGGCCATAGTAAATAATATCTGAAGAAAATGAAATGGAATCATAGACACAAATGTCAAAGCTGGTGATGACTTTAGAGCACTGAATTTTTTTTAATACTAGCTTTTTATTTTCAAAATACATGCAAAGATAGTTTTCAACATTCACTCTTTTTTAAACTAAAACTTTTTAATTTTCAAAAGATATGTATGGATAATTTTTCAACATTAACCTTTGCAAAACCTTGTGCTCCAATTTCCCCTCTCCTAGATAGCAAGTAATCCAATATATTAAACATTCACCAAATTTTTCTCTCCTAGGCAGCAAGTAATACAATATAGGTTTATTTATCATGCTGCACAAGGAAAATCAGATCAGAAAGGAAAAAAGTGAGAAAAAAACAAGCAAATAATAACAAAAATAGGTGAAAATACTATGCTTTGATCCACATTAGATCCCTATCACCCTCTCTCTGGGTGTAGATGGCTCTCATCATCACAACATCATTGGAACTGGCCTGAATCACTTTATTGTTGAAAACAATCATGTCTATCAGAGTTGATCATGGTATAATCTTGCTGTTGCTGTGCACAATGATCTCCTGGTTCTATTCCTTTCACTCAGCATCAGTTCATGGAGGTCTCTCCAGCCTCTTTGAAATCATCCTGCTGACTGTTTCTTATAGAACAATAATATTCCACAACATATATATGGAATATCATGTGCCATAACTTATTTAGCCATTCCCCAACTGATGGACATCCACTTAGTTTCCAGTTTCTTGCCACCACTAAAAAGGGCTGCCACAAACATTTTTTTCACACGTGGGTCCTTTTCCCTTTTTTATGATCTCTTTGGGATACTGACTAGTAGAGACACTGCTGGATCGAAGTGTATGAGCCTGATAGCCCTTTGGGCATAGTTCCAAATGGTAGAGCATTGAAGTTTAAGATCTGAATGGGAATTTAGAACACACACACACACACACACACATATAGGATTTCAGACCTGGGTGGGATTTCAGACTGATCTGTTAGAAGAGTTGGAAGAGACCCCCCCCCCAAATCACAGCATCCAACGCCCTCATTTTGCAGACCCAAAAAGGCAAAGCAGCTTCATTAGAGCCTCCAGCCACAAAGGTTGCAAGCGCAAGCCCTGGTCCCGTGGTATGGGGGTATTTGGGGGCGGAGAGGGGGGGACAACGTGCAGAGCCAGGGTTCCAGATAGCCTGACCTAGAACCCTCTTCATGGCTGAGCTCTCAGGATCTGGTATCTAGAAATAGATACTCATCTCGTTCATCTCATTGATTTTACAGATGAATAAACAGGCCCAAGGAAACGTTGAATGTCCAAGATCCCAGATAACAAAAGTATGGGGATCTGATTTGAATTCACCTCCTCCGACTCCGAGGTCCATGCTCAGACTGAGGGATTTTTCCAGGAGACAGTGCAGGGATGGGGAGAGAGTATTCCCCTCTTTCCCCTCCGGTCTGGTTCCTAGGGATGTTTCCCAGGGCTGGCCGTTGCCCTGCTGGGATCAGAAGTAGCTCTGTGGGCACAGGGCCCGGGGCTGGCTGGGTCAGCTGCCATTCTCTCCAGCCAGGATGGGAACAAGGGGAGAGGGCCAGCGTCACCCGTCTGAGCCGCCTCCTTGCTGGGGGGTTCTCCATCCCTAAGTCTGAGCAAGGGGACATCCCCCAGCAGCCTTCCGCTTGCAGTAGATCCGGCACCTGTCCGGAGGTCTGAGAGGGAGGCAGCCCCTGAGAACGGAGGCTCCCCGGCCGCGGAGGACCGCGGTCACTGGCCGGCCAGGCGAGCTCGGGGAGAGCAGAGCCAGACCGTAGCATGAGCTCTCCTGCCATCTGGCTTCTTCCCGGGGTAATGCAGGGCACTGTGTCCCTCCTCCTGCCCGGGGCGGCGCGGGGAGGGGTGAGCTGGGGAGGAGGGAGTTTGCCCTCACTTTCCCTCTGCAAACTTGTGGGTCTGGACCGCCTTGCCAAAGACACAGATCCAGCCTGGAGAAGTAGGTCAAATGTTACCGAATTTCAGGAGGGAGGCTCTGGACTCTGAAAGGGCCTTGAAGACCGGCAGCAGGGGCAGGCAGCCCCGAGCCCATCCACCGCAACCCATCCAGGGTCCGGGGTCGGGGGGCCGCACCTCAGGCTCTCCGAGCCCCCAACCCACCTAGATGTCTTCCTTGATCAGGCCGCTGCAGGAATAGAGAAAGTCCTGGACAGACTTAGGGAGACCTGCAAAACACTCAATCCTGGAAGGCTTCCCAGAGGAAGCAGAATTAGGTTTCCTTTTCTTTGGGGGCCGTTAGAGAGGTGGGGGACAAGGATATTGCTGGGCAGATGGGAGGCATAGGAAGAAGAATATTAAAAAGGTCAAAAATTAGGGGAATGGGGGCAAACGGCCGACATTGATGATCTCTCTTTAAGATAACATAATATTTAAGATAATATATTTATGTAAATATATGATATATAAATAAAATTTGTAAATATTAACAATATTTAAGAGAAGATAATAAAATGTCACTTCCACATTTTCTTATTTAAAGCCTAGAATAGGCCCTGTGATGAGGGTACAAATGCTTGTTTTACAATAAAGTGATGTATCCCAAGTCAAACAACTAATAAACACCTCTTTGAACCCCCAATTCTCGATTACAAGTCCAGAGCTTTTTCTGTGATTCCATAAGGGAGGTGGAGAGGGGAGGAGTCAGGGTAGGGGGCTGTAGTGTGAGACAAGAAATGATCCAATATATAGTTGTCGTTCCATGGAGACCACCCCCACCCCGGTTTCCTCATCCCTGGCGAGTCAGGGAAAACTCTCTGGAGGAGGAGGCAGGCTGGGTTATAGGGGAGGAGAAGGAGGAGGTTCTGGCTGGAGGAGAAGAGGGAGGAGGGTCATTCCTGGAAGGAAGGCCCTCAACTTCATCCAGAACCATGGGATGAAGGAATGGGGGAGGAAATGAAGAGGGAGGCATTCGATTCCCCCACCCCACCCTCCGCTCTCTCTATCCCTCTCTAGAATAAATTGTCTATGACACACATATGTTCTCTCTCTCCCTCCCTGCTGGGGATCAGACACACAGCCTGCAGAACACCACCTTCTCCCCTTTTCGGTTTCCCTTCCTCACATTTGGCTGCCAAGCCAGGCCTCCTCTCGGCCCCAGAGGCATAAAGCAGCTACAGCCCAGTCATCAGCCCAAGGGGGAGCGGGAAAGGATGGCCCAGATTCTGTTACAGAAGCAGAGTTCCTAAGCAGAAGCAGGCCTACGGACAGGGAAGCATGTCCCAGCCCTGGCACCCTAGCCAAGTCATTTTCCCCTTCTGTAAAAAAGATGATAATCTCCTCTAACTCAAAAATACTGTTTTAACTCTGGAATTAAAAAATCAGACCCCTGATTTTATTGGCGTAAGGAAGCAGTTCACATAGTATGATCTGGGAAGTCCTAGGAAGGTCCCAAGATTCTTTCAGGGAATCCCACTTTCATAAGATTACAAAGCAATATGTTTTCATTTTAATACCACAATTAGTGAAAGAAATAACCCACGTAAATGAATGTTCTTTGGGATAGAGTTTAATAATTCAGTGATAGATATAATCCACATAAATGAATGCTCTTTGGGAGGGGGGTTAATAATTCATCAATAGATATAACTCACATAAACAAATGCTATTTGGGAGGGAGTTCAGTAATTTTTCAATAATTCAATAATTTTTTTTCTGAGGTAATTAGGGTTAAATGACTTGCCCAAGGTCACACAGCTAGTTAGTGTTTAGTATCTGAGGTCAGATTTGGACTCAGATCTTCCTGACTTCAGGATTGGTGCTCTATCCACTATACCACCTAGTTGCCCCAATAATTTTTTAAAGAATATTATAAGGCCTTTAGACAAAAGTTTTGTAAACCTCTGGTATAAAGACCTCTTAAGCAAGGAAATTTTCTTTAACAATGTTAATGGTAATCCTAGAGAGTTTTCTAAAACACTGAAGTGAAATAACCTGCCAGGGTCACACAACAGCTTTCTATCCACTCTACCTCCATCTCTCTTCCAGCATCATGAAGGTTTATTTCTTCCACATTCTATGTTCAAAGGTTCCTTCCAGCTCTGGAGTCCCATGTTCCGAGCTCTCTCCCAGCTTTCACAGTCAATGTTCTACAAATCTCTTTCTTCCCTCTGAGTAAACGGGACACCTAATTCCATCCAGCAGTAGGAAAAATTATATTGGGATAATAAAAAATTACTGTCGGCTTAATATTTGCATAAACATACACATTTTGTCTGGAGTTGATATCTGTCCATAAAGTCTGCATGTGTTCAAGGTTTTAGTGAGGAAACTTAATGGGGTGCCATTTCTGGGTCAAAAAGAACTGGGGATAGTGGGGGGGGAGAAGTCAAAGTGCTAAAATGAAATAAGACTAATAATAACATTTTCATAGATATACCAACATGGTACATGGACATCCTTTTATACTTACCAAAGCTCTTCCCTATCAATCACTAGGGAAGGCGCAAGGTCCTGAGACCCGGCGACGCCGGACCGGGGACCGAGCAGGAGATCGCAGCTCAATCTGTCCTGGGACCGGGGCCAAGTCACTGAACCAAGGGCTGAGCCCCTCACCCATAAGATAACAGAACAGAGTTGGGCTAAATTATCTCCGCTCTCCTCACCAGCCTTGTGGGAGAGCGAGACTGGGAAGTCACCGGACAGGAGAGGAGCCTTGGGCCGGAACCGCTGCCCTTTCCCGGAGGGCCAGCGCGCTAAACTAGGCTAAGAGGAGGTTTGCCCAGCGGTTGTTAGGAGGTCACCGCGCCTGGATTCACGGGTGAACACATACATACACACAGATATACACACTCATGTCACACACACCTCACACTCACCACACACAGATTTGTGCACACTCACAAATACACTCACACACACAAATGCACACACATGTACACATTCATACCTACATGTTCACAAATACTCATACACACATTCATACATACTCATGCATACAGACACACACACACATACACTGACACCCATTAATACATACACACCCTCGTAGATATATATTTACATTCTCTCAGACACACTCATGAACACACATATTCACACACACACACACACACACACACACACACACACAGAGTCACTCATTCCCAGAGCATCCTTCTTATCTTTAGAGTTGGAAAGCGTTTTAGAAACCAACTTCCTTATTTTATGGAGGGAGAAATTTTCTTTATTAAAGCTTTTTATTTGCAAAACATGTATGGGTAATTCTTCAACATTGACCCTTACAAAGCTTTCCGTTACAAATTTTCCACCCTAGTCCCCACCCCTCCCCTAGATGGCAGGATATCCACTACATGATAATTATGTTAGAATACTTGACAAGTCGAATATATGTATACATATTTCCGCAGTTATCATTATTGTGCAAGAAAAATTGTATCTACACGAAAGAAAAATCAGAGAAAGGAAACACAATGCAAGCAAACATCAATAGAGAGCATGGAAATGTTATGTTGTGGTTATGGAGGGAGAAATTGAGAAAAGAAATAACAGCCAAAGTCATACAGTGCACACACACACACACATACATACTCACACACACACACTCACACATATACATTACAAACATATATATACACACAGAGATTTATAACACATTCACATGCACATACAAACACTACACATTTGTACATACATGTTCATGCATACTCATTCATACTCTCTCACATAAATACACACCCTCATGCACATACATATTCACACATATATAAACACATTCACATTCACTCTTATACACATTTATACATACACATACATTTCACACAAGACATATACACATCTGCATACCCACTGATACACCCCCACATAGACATTCATACATACATACACTCACAAACATATACACACATAGTCTCTCACACATACACTCTTGCACACACACATTCACACACATACATATTCACACCCATATTCACACACACATACCCACATATTCATATATACACATTGACACACACACATATGCATACTCTCACACACACAGTCACTCATTCCCAGAGCCTCCTTTTTATCGTTAGAGTTAGAAAACACCTTAGAAAACACCAATCTCCTCATTTTATGAAGGAAGAAATTGAAAAGAAATAACATAGCCAAGTTCACACTACACACACACACACACATACATATTCACACAAATACACTCACACATATACACTCTCACATTCATACACACACTCACAAACATACACACACATTTCACATACACACATATACATACACATTGACACTCACACACACCCCGAGTCACTCATTCCCAGAGCCTCCTTCTTATCTTTAGAGTTCGAAAGCACCAATCTTCATTTTATGGATGGAGTAATTGAGAAAAGAAATGTGACCAAGTTCACACAGCACACACACACACATGTTCCCACACACATTCATATACACAATCACACATGTATATTTGCACACTTTCTCTCACACACATACACCCACACACATTGACACACACATACAGACACATTTACACACACACAGCCACTCATTGTCAGAGCATCCTTCTTATCTTTAGAGGTGGAAAGCACCTTCTTGGAAAGCACCAATCTCCTCATTTTATGAAGGGAGAAATTGAGAAAAGAAATAATGTGACCAAGTCCACACAGCTCACACACACATATACACTCTCTCACTCACATTCACTCGCATACATCAAAGTCAGCATTCAAACCCAGGACTCTGACTTCAGATCTGGCCTCCTTTCCTGCCTCCCACAAAGTCTCTCTGCCCCTCGGGTCCCTTCTAGCCTAACTCGGATGTTCTACGTTCTAAGGTTCCTTCTCCTTCCAACATGCCACAGTCTCTGTCCCAAGCTCCCCTCCGGCTCTAGCCTTCTCTGCCCGGAGTTCTGAGCCCCGCCCCGCTCAAGGTGGGGGGGTGAGAAGGGGGTCCCAGGACAGCACAGCCCCCTTTCCCCCGTTCTCCCCCAAACAAGGCTGCCAGTGCCCATTCCTAAAAATACATGCCACGTGGATCCCTGGGCACGCATCTGTGTAAATAGTTCGGGCTTGTTCAGGATGACCCCTTTTAAATTCCTCATTGGTCTCTGGGGGTTGGGGAGGAGCAGAACGGTCTGGAGAATGCAGGTTTAAAGGGAAATAATGAATAACACCTATGTCAATGGAGAGGGGGTGGGTGGAGTCAAAGACTCAGAGCTGGAAAGGGCCTTGGGACATAGACTGTCAAATCTGGAGCCATCTTAGCCATCTAGTCTGATCCTCTTATTTTATAACCCCAAAACCCATAGAAGAGAACTGAGTCACTGGAGATTATATGGCTGGAAACCAATCATGGAGAAAGGTCGGAACAGGTCTAGGGAAAGCTAAGGAAAGCCTCCCAATGCTACTCCCAAGCAATGTGGAAGAAGGACCCTGGGGCTGGAGGGCTCTGAGGGCGGATGGGTCTCCCCAAGTCCTCTCCCTGAACCCGAAGGGGAAGTGCCTCCCTGCTCATCCTCACCTATGGCTCCATCCCTCTGTATAAACCGTCCTCCAAGACGTAAACGTGATCCTTCCTAGCTTGCATCTCCCAGATTCAGCTCCAGTCTCACCCGTTGCAATGAGTCTCTCTCCATCCTTCTTCCAGCCCCATCATGACTTCCCTCCGAGACCCACCTCCCATTTACCCTGCATATGTCTTGTAGGGGCAGAGTTAATTGCGTATTGTCTTTCCCATTTTTGCCTTTAGTTGTATTCCTCAATTTTCAGCACAGTGCCTGGCATACAGCAAGTGCTTAATCAATGCTTAATCAATCCAAAAAAAAAAAGTAGAAAGATTTGATCATTATCTAGGAGGAACTCCACACTGTTCTAATCACCTCCCTCCATATCTGTTATCAAAGACCAAAGGGGGAGCAGCTCTAAGGGTGGAGTGGAAGAATAGGAATCAGAAGCAAGGTCCAAGGGGATGTGAGCTGTCAAAAACAAAAGGAGAATGACTGACTTTCAACAAACCTCTCCCCAAAGGGCTATGTCAACACTCTCTCCCTTTAGAAATATGGTTTTTTGGGGGGCACCTGTTGTGTGGTTAAAGGTTGGTTTATAATTAGTTTAGGGCTATAATCTCTCCTGAGATCTATAGATCCCAAACCACCCAGTAGTCCCTAAATCACATGAGATTATGCACAAGGACTATGTAAACATCAGCTGTGATGTCCAGGGTGAAGATGCAGATTGAGGCCTAGAAGGTCAGCAGACAGGGACAGGCCAATGGACAGCTCTCCTCCACCCTCTCCCAGGAGAGAACCAAAGAAAAGGGGTCCTAATGCCAGTAGGTGTCATTATAGTTTAAACAATGGAAATGATTTCTCTACAGGCAGGGCATGAATCATAGAAAGCCAAACCATAGATTGTCAGTATTTTGAAGAAATTTTAAGACATAGAATGCAGACTTTAAAAGCTGGAAGGCTATTTATAATCATATGAAAAGGTGCTCCAAATCACTATTGATCAGAGAAATGCAAATTAAGACAACTCTGAGGTACCACTACACACCTGTCAGATTGGCTAAAATGACAGGAAAAGATAACGATGAATGTTGGAGGGGATGTGGGAAAACTGGGGCACTGATACATTGTTGGTGAAACTGTGAACGGATCCAGCCATTCTGGAGAGCAATTTAGAGCTATGCTCAGAAAGTTATCAAAATGTGCATACCCTTTGACCCAGCAGTGTTTCTACTGGGCCTATATCCCAAAGAGATCTTAAGGGAGGGAAAGGGACCCACCTGTGCAAGAATGTTTGTGGCAGCCCTTTTTGTAGTGGCTAGAAACTGGAAACTGAAGGGATGCCCATCAATTGGAGAGTGGCTGAATAAATTATGGTATATGAATGTTATGGAATATTATTGCTCTGTAAGAAATGACCAGCAGAATGATTTCAGAGAGGCCTGGAGGGACTTGCATGAACTGATGCTGAGTGAAACGAGCAGAACCAGGAGATTGTTGTTCACGGCAGCAACAAGACTATATGATGATCACTTCTGATGGACATGACTCTCTTCAACAATGAAATGTCTCAAACCAGTTCCAATTGTTCAGTGAAGAAAGCCATATACACCCAGAGAGAGGGATATGAAATGTGGACCACAACATAACATTTTCATGTTCTCTATTGAGGTTTGCTTGCATTGTATTTTCTTTATCGGATTATTCTTTCTTGTAGATACAATTTCTCCTGCACAAAAAATGATGTGTGGCAATAACTATACATATATTCGATTTCTTAAGTATTCTAACATAATTATCATGTAGTGGATATCCTGCTATCTAGGGGAGGGGTGGGGAGTAGGGAGGAAAAAATTGTAACAGAAAGCTTTGGAAGGGTTAATGTTTAGGAATTACCCATACATATGTTTTGCAAATAAAAAGTATTAATAAAAAAAATTTTAAAAAGCTGGAAGGAGCCTTCAAACTTGGAACATAGAAATTCCAGCTTGGAAGGCCTTTGTTCATACAATACAGAATATTAGATCAGAAGGGATTTTAAAGCTCATCCACTCCAACATCCTGATTTTACAAAAGTGGAAACTAAGGCACCATTTCCTTTTTTGTTCCCAGACTCCACTTCTGCCGAGTGAGGAGGTTAGTATGAAGAAGACAAAAAGTCAGACTTAGATTTTCCAACTGGCCTTTTTCAGAGCTCTGGGTTTGTCTTTCCCTAAAAGTTAGCTAAACCTGCCTGATGTGTAGAGGCAAGGGAATGGATGGAATGACCTCTGGGGGTCTCCCTTTCAGGCTCTAAGTTGTAGTTTCTCTACTAAGAAGATATGGTATGTTACTCCCCATTTTCAGTGTAAATCAGAAGTAGATCAAATATCCATTTCCTCCAACTCGAAAGCAAGAAGGCTGCTGGCTCTCAATGAATAATAAATATTGGTAATAATAGCAGGAGACAGAGGAGCAACCCAGTCTAGCATGGCATCTTCAGAAACACAAGACATCCAATTAGATCTTCCCAGAAGGAAGTATGGAAGTATAATACTCCCTCATCCCCAGCAGACATTTCTAAGTCTCAGGGTGCCAATCTCAAAATCTTCCCTATCTCTCCCCACCTACTCGATCCTATCCCCTACTCTATCCATGTCTTCAGTTCCCTCCCCAATTTCCTTACACACATCTCCTTCTCACTCCTCCTACCAGCTAATACCCTCTACTTGCTGATGCTGATGCTTTCTCAGAGCCCTGTTCTCTGAGTCTTATGGGATGAAGTTAGAAGGATCCATTCCCCCTCAGGGACCCTCTCTCTGCCTATGGGAGCATAGGAGGATAATTCCTATGCTCCTTTCAGAGAAAATGCTTTGTCCCTTTTCTTGGGCAAGAGTTCAAATCTCACCTCAGACATTAACCTTGAGCAAATGACTTAACTTTTCAGCCTCAGTGTCCTTATCTGTAAAATGTAAAAATATGTAAATAATAGCATCTACCTCATAGGGTCTTGCAAACCTTAAAGCATTATATACATGCTATCTATTAGTATTATCATCATTACTATTATTCAATTCTAAACCAGAAGGGAAAGCGGGAGCAGCAGCTGCTTGAAAAGAGATGAAGAGGAGGAAAGAAGGAAGGAAATAAGCACTTATTTTATTTTTTTGTAAAGGCATTTGGTCACACAGCTAGTAAGTGTAAAGTGTTTGAGACTGAATTTGAACTCATGTCTTCCTGACTCCACCTCTGGTCTTCTATCCACTAGTGTGTGGGGTATCTGCCAGTTTTAACTCATGATCCTCTTCTATAGGGAGACTGAGGCTCCATGACTGTATCTTGTCCCCCATCTTGGATGCTAACTTGGGCTCCCAAATATAGGGCTGTAAACCACAGCCACCCAATGACATTGCCTAACTGCCTCGAAACAGGCATTTATTAATCGTTATAATTAATATTTACATAGTGCCTACTATGTGCCAGATACTGTATGAGTACATCACCATTATTATCTCATTTGATCTTAGCAATAACCTTTGCAATGATTCAGGTCCTTCTGAGCTGGAAGTTTAAAGGTTCCTTCCAGCTCTTAGAGTCTGCATTTTATTCCTTAATTTTTTTTCAAAACACTGACTATTTATGGTTTAACTTTCTGTGATTCATGCCCTGCCTGTAGAGAAATCATTTCCCTTGTTTTACAGTTAAGGAAACTGAGGCAGGTAGCAGTTAAGTGACTCACTCAGGGTCATACAGCTAAGAAGTACATGCAACTAAATTGAAACTCAGGTATTTCTGGCGCTAATTTATAATTATATATAATATTAGAATTATAATTTTTTTATAATTTTTATAATTAAAGGCTGGTGAGACTGGTCTGGCTCTCCATCTCACCTTGGGATTGCCAACCCTGTCACCCCATTTTTGAGCAATAGCACATAGTCCCCCTGTGGCCCCCCCAGGATCTTCCCCTGTCCTCTTGCCACCTTTCGAAACCCTCCCATCGTCCCTGCCCTCGCTCCATCCCAGCCCACTGTGGCTGCCACACACAGACAACTCTGTCCTCCTGCTGCCCACAGGGCCCAAAGCAACCCCCACCTCCCAGACTGGCTTTGCTGACAGGGAGCAGATTCGACAGCCCTGTGGTTCTCTGTGGAAGGGGGTGGCTGGGGGCAGCTGGGGCAGTGGAAGGGGGCGGGGGATAGGGGTGGGGAGGCAGGTTCTTGGAAGTCAGAACTATAATCAGTTCACCCTCTCTGTGATCCTGTGCCCGGCTCTGACAGGCCCGTGGTAGCTTTGGGCGGCTGTGGCTTATGGCCCTATATTTGGGAGCCCCGAGTCAGCATCCAGGAGGGGGGACAAGATACAGAGTCATGGAGCCTCGGTCTCCCTAAAGAAGAGGACCATGAGTTAAAATTGGTGGACACTCCTCCTACACCCTAGTGATCAATGGCAAGGTGGTTCTCAGATATCTGGGTAGCTGGAAAGAATACTCTCAAGCACCCCAGTTCTATGAAGAACCTCAGTGGAATCCTAATGGGGGGGAGATGCAGCCCCTGCCTTTAAACAGTCTCCCTCCTTGTAAGTGAGATAGCCCCAGCCCTCGGTTACAAAGGGGGACCCAAGATGCTTATATAAAAATGAGAAAGAGCATTTAAAAGCTAAGCTATCTGAGTCAGGTGAAACCAGGGGACACACCTTCTGGAGGGTATTTTAAAGTCCAAGAACATCAAATAGAGATTCAGGTCAATTAGGAAACGATTCCTGGATGAAAGTAGTTGTGAGCTAAGGATGCTCCTTTGATGGAAAATCTGACAGAAAATAGCAATGGATTTAAAATCAGAAGAGCCGCTTTGAATCTCTGTTCTGCTGGGTAACATTAGGCAGCTTGCTTGCCTTCTCTGGATCTGTTTTCCCAATTTTCCTCATCTGCAATTTGGTGAACCCCAAAGTCTTTGGCTGCTCTATGTGGGAGAGACAAGACTGGAATTTTGTCCTCCCCGGCTCCAGGCCTGGGTTCCCAGTTTTTGGATGCAGATTGGGCTGCCCCTGAGCAGGGCCCCCCGGCTGGCTGCTCCAGGCCCTGGTCCTGAGGTCCTGTGACCCACAGGTGGCCATTCCTGTCCTCTGGGCCAAACCCAGGAATCTCCAAACAGCAGCTTCCCAAAGAGCAAATATTTATTGTCCTTGGAAAAGAAAAAAAAAGGTCCCCTTTTAGGCTCGGGATTTGGGAGCTGCTGCTGTGGCTTCTAACCTCAGAGCGTCCCAAGACAGCCAGGCCAGAGCTCCTTCCAACTGGCCTTACTCTGTCTGAGGGAGGGAAAGGCCCAGCAATATCAGCAGCAAATCAAGTCTGTCTATTCACAACCAGCCAGCTATTTGGAGTGAATAGATTTGGGGGCTGAGCCCCCACACCTCCTCCAGCCTATTATATAAGGATAATATATCTTCTCCTTATGACCCCCCCACAGGGTCAGCCTCGTCTACTTTCTTCCCCCTGGGTCCTGTCCATCCACTCCACAAGGGTCTCGTACCCCTCACTACCTCCCATACAGGTTTCTGCTCTCAGGAGTCATCCGACCCATACTTATTAGCCCCCATCCCCATCTTTGTTCTCACTCCCAAGACTCTACAGCTGAACCTCGATATTTCTGATCCCAGAATTTAGCATTTTGCTAGGATGGGGCTTGGCAGGGGCTGGGGCTCCATTCCTCAAGGGCAAGACCTGGACCTGGACCAGAGAAACCCTCTCGTGGGGATCTTCCATCCCTGGGGGGACAGGTAGACACCCCCTTTCAGAGGAGACCTCTGTTCATGAGGAGTGTTGATAATAGCTTTCATGCATGTAAATACCAGGACCATTCCATCACGGGGCTACATGTATGTATGTGAGTGTCTCTCTGCATGTGTGAGTACATATCCATGTGGGTGAGTGCCTTCCTGTGTGGATTTCCCTGTTAAAGGCAGCCATCTATACCTGTATTCTTGCTCTGTACATCTAGGAGTGCGTCCAGTGTGTCCGAATGGTTTGGCAAGTTGTGTATTTGCTGGGTGTTCCTGTGTATACAAGGTGTGTGAGTTAAGATATATTTGGTGAGTTCTATATTCTCTATGTATCTGTGTTTGTTGAAAGCATGGTTATCCTTCCAGTCCCCCAGGTTCATAACCTCATTTTTTCTTCTCTTTACTCACCCAGCCACCACCTTATTTTGAGCCCTAAAAATAACTTTCCCAGTTTATTGAATCAGCCTCCCTTTGCCTTAGGTTTTTCCCCATTCATCCATCCTTCACATAATCAAGTTCAGACACCATCCTTGTAATGTCACTGGTCCTCTTCGAGAATGGCTACCCAAGAAATTCTTCTTAAGTGTAGTCTGATCCATGTCAACTCTCTACTTGATAACTCTAGGGGCTCCCTATTTCCTCTGAAACCAAATATAAATTCTCCTATTTGGCAGTTATAACTCATCATAGCCTGGCCCCTTCCTACTTTTCCAGTCTTCTTATATGTTATTCCCCTCCATCAGTTCTAGAGTCCACCATTCTGGCCTCCTGGTCCAGTGGATAGAACTCTGATCCTAGAGTCAGGAACACCTGAGTTCAAATGCAACCTCAGATACTTATTAGCTATGTGATCCTGGGTAAGTCATTTAATCTTTGTGTCTTAACTGTAAAATGGGAGTAATAAAAGTAGCTACTTTGTAAGAGAAGTAGAAGAATCAAATGAGAAAACATCTAAGCACTTAGCACAGTGGCTGACACATGCTTAATAAATACTTGTTCCCTTTCCATCACACATCACTCCACTTTGTGCCTGAAATGAATCTCACCTTATCTCACCAGTGGTCGTGGAATCCCTGGTTCCCTTTAAGATTTAGCTTGAGCATCAATCACCTTTCTGCAAAAGGTCTTTTCTTCCCTGTTAGAAGGTAAGCTTTTGCCTTAGGCAGGGACTATTTCTCTTCTGTGTTAGTATCTCCGGTGTTTAGCATAATAATACCTGGCACATTTGTGTCCAACTCTCCGTGACTTCATTTGGGTTTCTTGACAGAAATACTGGAATGGGGTGCCATTTCCTTCTCCAATTCATTTTACAGATAAAGCAACTGAGGCAAACACAGGATCACAAAGCCAGTAAGTGTCTGAGAGCACATTTGAACTCAGGTTTTCCTGATTCCAGACCAGGTGTTCTATCTACTGCACCAACTAACAACAACAAAACACACAAAAATATGAATATGTGTGTCTATATATATGTATGTACATATACATATTGTGTGTGCATTTGTATATAAATGTGCTTTTTTTTTCATTTCCCCAGAGTCATTTTCTGAAGGCTTTGAGGTACCTGGAATTTTGGACATATCACTTTCCTCATCTGTAAAATGAGAATTTGAGCTATATAACTTCCAAAGTCCCTTCTGGTTTAAATCTATTTGTTTGTAACATACAACAGTGATGTGAATTAAACCCTCTAAAGCCATAGACAACTTGATGTGATAGAGTGTTATGCAATCAGGAGATCAGGAATTAATTCTTCATTTTGACATTTACTAGTTGTGTCATAATAGGCAAATAACTTCCTTTTTTTCTGAGACTTCTTATGTACAAAATGGGAATGATTGTATTTGGGTTCCCTATCTCACAAGGCAGTATTGGTGGGTTTTGAGGAAAATGCTTTGAAAACTTCCAATACTTTAGAAATGAAAGCTATAAGTATTATTATAGTCAGTCTATACCCACTGGGGACCAGTTACTTGGCTTCCTCAGGGACAGTTAATTAAATCCTTGAGTCTACATCAGGAAATAGTAGCAGGCACTGGGAGCTAAGCAGAAATTAAGAGTTGGATAAGGTATATCAATGGTCCATCTGTGCCCTCTTTCTTTCTTCCCAATCATACCTGATCTGTACCAACTCCTCCCGCCCCAACCCTATAAGAGAAGGAAGGGAGATAAAAATAGAGATAATAGAGGGTAACAAAGTAAACGAGAGAATAATAACTACTCCCACTTCTATAACACTTTGAGGATTACAAAGAGCTTGTGGGATAATGCAAATATGGTGATCTTCATTTTAGTTATGAAAACTGCATTTCTGAGAAAAGAGACCACACTCTGGAAAACACACAGTTATTCAAAGTAGAAGTCAGGATTTGTCCTAACTAGGGAGTCAAAACTCTTCTGAAGGCAGCCGACTCTGTAGTGTCCTTCTGCTGCTTATTAGGTGTAGAGAATCAGTGTTTGGTGTTGGAGCCAGGTAGCTGCAGGGAAGAATGGAATTATGAAGAAGACATGTCACTGTTTCTGGACTAGTTTTTCTTTTAATTGGCCTATTTGATCAGAATAGGTGATGAAAGCAGTCTATCTCAAACCTGTGGGAACTGAGTGTGGATCACAACATTGCATGTTCATTCTTTTTGTTGTTATTTACATTTTATTTTTCTTTCTCATTTTTTCCTCTTTGATTTGATTTGTCTTGAGCAGCAAGATAATTGTATAAATATGTATGTCTATATTGGATTTAACATTTATTTTTACCATGTTTAATATATATTGGATTACTTGCTATCCAGGGGAGGGGGTGGGGAGAAGGGGAGAAAATTGCAACACAAGGTTTTGCAAGGGTTAATGTTGAAAAATTATCTGTGCATATCTTTTGAAAATTAAAAAGCTTTAATAAAAAAGTACTTAAAGAAAAAAAGCACTGTCTCTCCTCTCTCTCTCTCTCTCTCTCTCTCTCTCTCTCTCTCTCTCTCTCT
>JAJPUD010002291.1:57609-67788 GCA_023553655.1 Myrmecobius fasciatus | reverse complement strand
CTCTCTCTCTCTCTCTCTCTCTCTCTCTCTCTCTCTCTCTCTCTCTTCTTTTTCTTCCCCCTATTGTCATTGAACAATACCCAGACCATCCAGACAGAAGGAGGGTATGGATGAATTCAGGAAACTGGCAATAAGATTGGCAACATTCTGCCAAAAGCACAAAAATTATTTTTATTTTTAATAGATAAATCCATACTTCAAATAGTGGAGTCATTGAGGAGGGAAAAACTTTTCTGAACCTAAATCTCGCCAACAAGGTCATGTGTGACACCAAAAAAGGGAGGGATAACTAATGTGTCACTGGATGACAGTCAAGAGATATAGAAAGTCTAGAAACACTGAATTAAACTTAAGGGTATTTTTAGTTTGCTCTCATAAAAATTTATTTTCCTGTTGTCATCATTCAATCATTTCAATTATGTCCAACTCATTGTGCAGTTTTCTTAGCAAAGATAGTGGGATGATTGCTGTTTCCTTCTCCAGCTCATTTTACAAATGAAGAAACTGAGTAAAGCAGTGTTAAATGACTTGTCCAGAAGTTGTGGGAGGCCAGATTTGAATCTTCCTGACTCCAGCCCCAACACTGTATGCACTATGGTACCA
Source organism: Myrmecobius fasciatus (assembly GCA_023553655.1). Taxonomy (NCBI): domain Eukaryota; kingdom Metazoa; phylum Chordata; class Mammalia; order Dasyuromorphia; family Myrmecobiidae; genus Myrmecobius; species Myrmecobius fasciatus. The sequence goes on along the minus strand of JAJPUD010002291.1, from coordinate 67,185 downwards.
CCTAAGTGCCCATAAAGACTTTTATTTAGGTTCAAGAAATCAGCTTCCCAAGCACAAGATGAGGAAGCATAGATAGACAGCAGCAAAAATAAGAAAGAACTGTGGGGTTAATGAACTGCAGGCTCAACATGAGTTGACCATATGAGATGCCAGCCAATATGATATGATCTTAGGCTACTTGGAGAGAAGGCAGCATGAGGATGAGAGGGGGATGCCTTTGCTGTCAGACCACATCAGAAGTGTGTTTTTCAGTTCTGACAAGAAATTTAAGGAAGGACATTGATAAGCTGGAATGTGTTCAGAGGAGATAGGTCCTTAAGCCTTAGGTTGAATGAACTGGGGATGTTTAGCTTGAAACAAACAAAAAGACTTAGAGCTTTCTCCCAGGGTGGCCCTGTCATATGAAAGAGAGATAACACTTGTTTGGAAAGAGCTGGGAGGAACTGGTGGAATTCAGAGGGGCAATTTTTGGCCTGATAGAAGGAAAAACATCCTAACAATTCATTATCCAAAAGGACCATTAGAAGAGGTAGCAGTTTCCCCCTCAAAGATTTTCCCACAAAGGCCAAATGGTCCCTTCTTGGAGATAATTAATGTAGAGTCTGTTCAGGGGTGGGTTGAACTTAGCATCCTCCTTATGTCCCTTCTAGCTCTGGGATTCTGATTTTACACAGCTATAAATGGGTCAATACGTGTTTGGGGGTATGTTTGAGAGGTTCTGTGGCTGCCTCGGAGAGTACCTATGAATATATGCATGTGTGTATATTGTTGGAAATGTGTGTGTGTGTGTGTGTGTGTGTGTGTGTGTGTAAGGACACAATGTCTGTGGAGAGGTTAATTCAGTTTTAAAAGGTTTTGATTTAGTTCTGAGAAGGGGGGGACCCAGAGATTACTCAAATGAGCTACTTGAATAGCTCCGTTGTTTGGCTGAGTTGCCTGGCTATTTCAGACAGAATTCAAATGGAATCTGAGATTGTTCTGTCTTATTTATGGGAGAAATAGGAGACAGAGAAAGAGGGGCAGAGTCAGAGACAAATAGGGAGAGAGACAAATGAGAGATAAATATGGAGAAGGCAGGGAATGGAAAACGTTCATGGTAGAGGGAAAGAGAAAGAAAATAGGGCAGAGAGAGACAGAGAAAGAAAAGACTAAGAGCATTTACTCCCTACTCCCCCCTCCTTTTCAATCTCTCCCTTTTTGTTGGCTTCTTCCTCTTATTTGCCAACCTAAAGAACTGTTCCCTGTACATACTATGTCCAGCTCTTTTGTCTTATCCCTTTCTCCTTTCTTTCCAATCAAACCTCAATAAAGAGAAATCAATTCTTGCTTCCTCCACGTTGTCACAACCATTTTTCTCAACCCTTATGACCAGGTTCCCATTCACATCAATCTATCCAGACTATTTTCTCTCCAAGACCTATCACTTTCTTTCCAACAAATCCAAAAGACATTTTTCTGTCCTCATCCAGAAGGGACTTTACAGATTCTCTTCATTTTACAGAATTTCTTTTTTTTAATTAAAAATTTTTATTTGCAAAACATATGTATGGGTAATTCTTCAACATCATTTTACAGAATTTCAAAGAAGTGACTTATCCAGGATAGCACAGTGACCCTTTATCAGCACCTAACACCACTGATCCTCCCTTTCTCCTTGTTACCGTCTCCTTCTTTGGGTTCTCGTACACTGAATTCTCCTCTGTTTCTTCTGATCTCATTTCCTTTTTAATCACAAAAAGTGGATAAATTATCCCTTTCTCCTTCAGGCTCTGCCTCCCTTTCTCCACTCTCTCCACTTTTGTGTCCTGTGCATTCAGGAAGCTCTTTCCCCATTACTGTAAAACCCCTCCTCTACCTCTCTATATACGGAAATTTATCCTTTCTTTCAAGATCCAAACAATCTATCAACAAGAATTGCATTTTTACTCACCAGGTGCTGTGTTATACAATTGACATTTTAAAAATAAAATAAAACAGTCCCTTCCCTTAAGAAACTACATCCTATGGGGGAGATAAGAAACATATAAATAAGTAAATGCAAAATAAATACAAGGTACATTTTTGCAGGTCAGTGCCCTAATAATGGAGAACATCTAAAATGTCTTTCTATAGAAGATATTGCTTGAAAGGGGTATTGAAAAACAAATGAAATTCTACAAGAAAGGAAGTAAGATAGGAGTATATTCTAAGCATGTGGGACAACCAATGCAAAAGCATGAAAAGAAGAAATGGAATTAACATGAATAAGAATTGCAAAAAAAGATCAATTGGGTTAGATTATAGGTGAGAAAACAGTAGTATATACATACATATATATATATAAGGTTAAGAAGGTAGGTTGATATTGGGACATGAAGGACTCTAAAAATTAAACATATATATATATATACAAATACATATATGTATTATATATTCACATGTACATATTTGTGTATTATACATGTTTATGTAAAACATTTTCTTAGGAAGCCTCTACTGCTTATCAAATGAGAGAGCAGCATTGGACAAATCTTCAGTTGAGGGAAGCTACTTTGGCAGTTCTGTGAGGTTTGAAGCAGGGAGAACAATTGAGAGGCTGTTGCAGTGGGCTGTTGCATGGAGAGATGCTGAATGGATGAATTAGGATGGGGCTTGAACCTAATGAGGATCTTTAAAGTAGAGAGGAGGAAAGGGATATGAGAAATATGGTTGAGGCAGAAGAAATAAGATTTGGCAACTGATTGTCAAAGGGGAAGGGAAGGGAAGGGAAATATGTTGAGGATGATACCACAGTTGCAAAATAGGTGACTTGAGGGGTGGTATTGCTCTAGGCAGAAATAAGGAGGTATAGAAAGAGATGGGCTGGGTGTATTTGGGGGGCATTGAATGACAATAAGGAGTTCTGTTATACACATGATAAATTTTACATTATGGAAATCTAGTTTGAAATATTCAATAGATAGTTAAGAATTTAGGAGGAAGACGAGAGTTAAATATAAAGATATAAGAGTTATTGGAATAGTGATAATATTTAAATGGGGGGATATAAGTAGCCAAATGAGAGAGTATAGAAAGAAAGGAGATGATGGCCTGAAATAGAATGCTGGGCAGTCAGTTAGAAAGGAAAGGAGAGAAGAAGGTGGCCAGCTGTGTCAAGAGCTCCATCTAGCTCAGTGAGGATGAGAATGAAAAAAGACCATCAGATTTGGTAATTAAGCTCATATCTCAACTCTAAAACTAAAATTTAACAAGTATTTATTAAGCATGTATTTTTTAGGTTAAATATGTATAATTCTTTAAAATATATTTTCATATTCATCATGCTGCATAAGAAAAAATCAGATCAAAGGGAAAAAACCAATAAATAAAAAAATCAATAAAAAGGTGAAAATATGCTTTGATCCATATTATATGCAATTCTTTTATTTATTTTTTTATTAAAGCTTTTTATTTGTATAACATATATATGGGTAGTTCCTCAGCATTGATCTTTACAAAGCTTTCCGTTACAAATTTTCCCCCCAGTCCTCTCCCCTCCCCTAGATGGCAGGAAGTCCACTATATGTTAATTATGTTAAAATACTTGACAAGTCAAATATATGTATACATATTTCCACACTTATCATTATTGTGCAAGAAAAATTGTATCTACAAGAAAAAAAATCTGAGAAAGAAAACCCAGTGCAAGCAAACATCAATAGAGAGCATGAAAATGTTATGTTGTAGTTCACATTTCATATCCCTTTCTCTGGGTGTATATGGCTTTCTTCACTGAACAATTGGAACTGGTTTGAGACATTTCTTTGTTGCAGAGAGCCATGTCCATCAGAATTGATCATCATGTAATATTGCTGTTGCTGTGTATAATGATCTCCTGGTTCTGCTCATTTCACTCAGCATCAGTTCATGCAAGTCTCTCCAGACCTCTCTGAAAGTATCCTGCTGGTCGTTTCTTATACAACAATAATATTCCATAACATTCATACACCATAATTTATTCAGCCACTCTCCAATTGATGGGCATCCCTTCAGTTTCCAGTTTCTAGCCACCACAAAAAAGGCTGCCACAAACATTCTTGCACATGTGAGGCCCTTTCCCTCCTCTAAGATCTTTTTGGGATATAATATGCTATTCTTTTAAACATATTTTCATATTCATCATGCCATGCAAGAAAAATCAGATCAATAGGAGAGAAACACAAGAAGGAAAAAAACAAGCAAACAACAAAACAAAACAACAAAAAAAAGATGAAATATACTTTGATACATATTCAGTCTCCATAGTTCTTTCTCTGGATGCAGATAGCTCTTTCCATCACAAGTCTATTGGAATTGCCTTGAATCACTTCATTGTTGAAGAGTCACGTCCATCAGAATTGATCAGCATGTGATCTTGTTGCTGTGTACAATGTTCTCTTGGTTCTGTTCATTTCACTTAACATCAGTTCATGTAAGTCTCTCCAGGTCTTTCTGAAATCATCTGCTCATTTCTTTTAGAACAATAATATTCCATAACTTTATATTTCTCATTACTTATTCAGTCATTCCCTAACTGATGGGCATCCACTCAAATTCTACTTCCTTGCTACTACTAAAAAGACTACTATAAACATTTTTGTACATGTGGGTCCTTTTCCCTTTTTTATGATCCCCTTTGGATACAGACCCAGTAGAGACACCGCTGAATCAAAGGCTAGTATATACTTTTTTTTAAATTTTTTTTAAAATTTTTAATGTTTTTATTAAGGCTTTTTATTTACAAAACACATGCATGAGTAATTTTTAAACATTGACCCTTGCAAAGCTTTGTTACAACTTTTTCCCTCCTTCCCCCTACTCCCTCCCCTAGATGGCAGAAGTCTTCATACATGTTAATTATGTTAAAATACATGACAAATGGAATATAATGTATAAATATTTGTACAGTAATCTTGCTGTACAAGAAAAATCGGATACTAGAAAAAAAAACCTGAGAAGGAAAACAAAATGTAAGCAAACATCAACAGAAAGCATAAAAATGCTATGTTATGGTCTACCCTCAGATCCCATAGACCTCTCACTGGGTGTATATGGCTTTCTTCATCACTGAACAACTAGCAGGTACTTTCTTTGACCCCTATGTTCCAAGATAGGAATATCAAGATGAAAAATGACATTAAACCTGCCCTCAAGTTGCTTATAATCTTGCAAAAGGACGAGATGTGCATAGGTAAGTGTAGAGTAGAATATGACAAATGCATAGAGAAAGTCAGAGCGGTATGAGAAAGGACCACTTCCAACTGGACTGATTAAAGTTTTTCTGAAGATGAGACTTGAGCTTAATTGCTCATTCTTATCCTCATTGACCTGGATGGAGCTTTCCACACCATTAGCCTCCCTCTCAGAGTTCTCTTCCATCTGAATTTTCATGACACTGCTCTCTCTCTTGGTCTTCCTACATTTCATTCTGCTGTGTCTTCATCCTTGACATGGTCATTAACTACCCTAGGGCATCCCCAAAGTTCAGCTCTGGACCATCTTCTCTACACTTTCACTCAGTGATTTCATGAGTGGGGATGATTTCTTTAGTTATCCCTGTATGATACCCATAGGAAACTAGGATGGTAATCCTGATGGGGATGGAGGAGCAATAGCAGTCACAGTGAACTCATCGTTGCTGATGGTGAGAGCAAAGGTAATCCTCCTGGAGATGATCATGGCCATGATGATGCTGCCGAAGTGATAGCAGTGATGGTGAAGACATCATCACTGATGGGGAGACAATAGGGAGAGCGGTAATATTGGTAATAGCAATGGTGTCCATGAGAGCAATAATGGGATATTGATTGATTGTGATGGTGATTGAGATGGCAGTGTGATGTTGGTGTTAAGGAAGAATGGGGATGATGATACTTAGACTCCATCTTTTCTGGATCCCTTCTTCTCCCTAGACTGGAATAGCTGCATAAGACACACGCCTCTTGCATGGAATTTCTGTTGCTTGAACAAAGCCCTCCTATGAACTGCAACCAAAAGGAATTAGGAGGGAGAGTTTAAAATGGAGTATCTAATTTTCTGTCCCCAGAAATAGCCCCCAGGTGTCCTGTTCTAATATCTACATGTATATTTATAAATCCATCCAAAGGGGTGATTAAATCTATCTGGGGACACCCATCCAGCCCCTCTTGGTAATTAAGCAAACGGCTCTATTGACGTTTGTTTGTCAGTTTCAATCCATCCAACCCACAGGCCACAGCTCCTACCCCTTGGGTGTGAAAGGAAAACAGGTCTGCTTTGGGCACCCCAAACCACACCAGGAACAAAAAACACAAACTCACACGTCCACACGTATGCAGGCACACAGAGACACACTCATGCAGACCCAGAGGGAGCCCGGACTACTCCGTGGAAGCAAGCTCATGTCACACGCATGGAGAGTCTGCTTGCACACATGCAGAAGCCATCCAGCTGTGGAAATGAGTGTATCCACTAAGGAGGGGGACCAAAGTCTGAGTCACGGCTCGGCCCTTTGCGGTCCAGATGGCTTTGGGCAAGGGATCTCCCTAGGTCCTCCTCTGTAAAGAAAGGGGTGACCTCTAAAGCCCCCCCCTACACACACGGGCAGTGCAGGATGGTGACAAAAATGCTCAGTCTAATTCTTATTACTAGCATCAGAGGAGGACAATTTTGGAGCTGGAAGGGACCCCAAAGCCCACCCACTCATTTTGCAGATGGGGAAACCGAGGTTCGGGGATAGAAATAATTTATCTGAGTTCAACCACTAAGTGATGCTGGGTCAGAAGTCAAGAAGGCATGAGTTCAGATCTGGTTTTGGACATTTTCTAGCTCTGTAGTCCTGGTCAAGTCAACTTAACCTCAACTTATTGTTAATGTAAGAATAAAATTAGATGATGTTTATACAGTGTCTGGTATGTAGTAAGCACTACATAAATGCTAGTTATTTATTATTATTACTGTTTTGTTTTTTAGGAATTTAGTTTTCAGTCATGTCTGACTGTGATCCTTTTGGGGGGGGGCTTTTTTAACAAAGATACTGGAGTGGTTGGTGTCTCCACCTTGTTTTACAGATGAGGAAACTGAGATAAATAGGGTTAAGTGACTTGAACAAAGTCACACAGCTTGTAAGTGTCTGAGACCAGATTTGAACTCATGAAGATGACACTCCCTCCTCTCCCCAAACTTGTGGCCTAATGGAAAGAATTGGGAGTTAAGGAACTATATTTGAATCCAGGATCTGCCAATTACTTTATGGCTCTGGAAAATCATTTCATCTTTCAGAAACTGTTTTCTCATCTGTAAAATGGATCTCATAACCCTTGTAATGCTTACTTTATAAGATTGTTGTAAACTGGAATCAATAAGGAAGAGAAAGAGGAAGGGAGATACAAGAATGTTGGGAAATTAGATTTCCCAGTTATAATTAAGAGCTGTCAATAATTAAGTATCAATAAGTATAATTAAGAGTTCAACCTGTAAGGGATGTTTGGGACTGGAGTTGAATGGAGGTTAGAATGAAAGGAGGCAGGTGGACACAGTGGTACCTGGTAGTCTCATCTCAGGGTCACCAGCTCATTTTATCCCACGCCCTCAGAACTAAAAAGTACATCGAGAGTATTTCATCCAACTGGGACCTAAGCAAGAATTCTTCCAGACTCTCAACAAGTGGTCATATGCTCATTGCTTAAATAAACCCAGAAATCTCATTGCACTTTCTAATTGTTGAAAATTTCACCCACCACTCCCATCTCCAATGTGACCTGAAATCTGGCTCTCTGCAAATCAGGACTATAGACCTTGAAACTGGAAGGGACTTTAGAGTCTTTCCCCTCTACACCCTTCTGTTTGTCTATGTCCCCTTGCATCTCTTTGTCTGTCTCTGTTCCTGTCTGTGTCTCTGTGATTTCCTCTCAATTCATCCTTTTATGCTTAGCAATCAATCACTCTCAGCTTCCATTTCCATTCTTCTCTCTCTGTCTCTCTGTCTCTCTGTCTCTCTGTCTCTCTCTTTCTCTCTCTCTCTCTCTCTCTCTCTCTCTCTGTCTCTCTCTCTCTCTCTGTTTGTATTGGTCATGGTACAAACTTCCATCTTCTTCTGCCTTTCTTTGGTTCTATATTCATCTGACTCTACTTAAATCACTGTCTCTCTACTTTCTTACATTTTTATAATAGTTTTTTTTTAATTTTCAAAATAGATGAAATAGTTTTCAACATTTACCCCTGCAAAACTTTGTGTTACAAATTTTTCTCCTCCTCTTCTCTCCCTAGGCAGCAAGTAATCCAATATATGTTAAAGAGGTACATTTTTCCACATTTATGATTCTGCACAAGAAAAATCAGATCAAAAAGCAGAAAAAATAAGAAAGGAAAAAAGCTAGTAAACAACAACAAAAAGGTGAAAACACTATGTTGTGATCCACACTCAGTTCCCCAGTCCTTGCTGTGTGTGTAAATGGCTCTCTTCATCAGAAGACATTAGAACTGGCCTGAATCACTTCACTGTTTAAAACAGCCAAGTCCATCAGAATTGATTATCATATAAATTTGCTGTTGCCTATCTCCTGGTCCTGCTCATTTCACTCAGCATCAGTTCATGTAAGTCTTTCCAGGATTCTCTAAAATCATCCTGCTGATCATTTCTTATAGAATAATAATATTCCATAACATTCATATACCATAACTTATTCAGCCATTCCTCATCAGTTGCTACAAATATTTTTGCACATTTCATACATTTTCTATATTCTACTCTGTGTTCTATTCAATCTTGACATCAATTATTTGGGTAATGGAAGCAATATGATGCCTTATTAAATTTGCAAAAAGTCAGTAGGGGCAACCAAAAGAATTAAGGTTCGGAAAAATCTGAACTAACCATAATAACAAGCTGGACAAAACAAAACTTATAAATGTTTAAGTTTTTTTTTCCTCTCTTCCACCAAGGAGAAAACTCATCAAACCAGAAAAGGACAAAAGAGACATCATTAAAAAGGAGAGAATGGAGCACAGATAGTAGATCAAAGTCCAGTTGAACTTTGCCAACATCCTCCAAACAATTCCAAAATAACTTAAGTCAAATTTTGGGGAGGGAGAGCCAACAAAGAGTCAGGGTAGCATTTTCATTTATTTATTTTTGCTGAGGTACACTAAGTAAAATAATTCTTTAAAAATTAGAATCAGGTGAGTAAAAGCTAATGACTACAAGAGGTATCAAAAATAACAAAACAAAGTCAAAGGAATGAAAAAGAAGAAAATATGAAATATTTTATCAAAAGAACAACTGATCTAAAAAATAAATCAAAGAGAGATAATTTGATAATTACTACATTACCTAAAAACCATGATCAAAAAGAGCCTAAATATCATATTTCAAGAAAGTATTAAAAAAACTGCCCTACTATCCTAGATGCAGATGAAAAATTACAAATCAAAAGAGATCCCAAAAGAAAAACTTCTAGGAATATTATAGCCAAATTCCAGAGCTCCCAGGTTAAAGAGAAAGTTTTGCAATTAGACAGAAAGAAACAATTTAAATATTGTGGAGCTAGAATTAGAATCACACAAGATTTAGTAACTTCCGATCAATTCTGATGGACATGG
>JAJPUD010002291.1:0-52609 GCA_023553655.1 Myrmecobius fasciatus | reverse complement strand
AATTCAGATGGACATGGCTCTCTTCAACAATAAAATGTTTCAAACCAGTTCCAACTGTTCAGTGAAGAAAGCCATATACACCCAGAGAGAGGGATGTGAAATATAGACCACAACATAACATTTCCATGCTCTCTATTGATGTTTGCTTACATTGTGTTACCCTTTGACCCAGGAGTGTTTCTACTGGGCCTATATCCCAAAGAGATCTTAGAGGAGGGAAAGGGACCCACATGTGCAAGAATGTTTGTGGCAGCCCTTTTTGTAGTGGCTAGAAACTGGAAACTGAAGGGATGCCCATCAATTGGAGAATGGCTGAATAAATTATGGTATATGAATATATGAATGTTATGGAATGTTATTGCTCTGTAAGAAACGACCAGCAGGACGATTTCAGAGAGGCCTGGAGAGACTTGCATGAACTGATGCTGAGTGAAATGAGCAGAACCAGGAGATCATTATACACAGCAACAAAAATATTATATGATGATCAATTCTGATGGACATGGCTCTCTGTAACAAAGAATTGTCTCAAACCAGTTCCAATTGTTCACTGAAGAAAACCATATACACCCAGAGAGAGGGATATGAAATATGGACCACAATGTAACATTTTCATGCTCTCTATTGACATTTGCTTGCATTGTGTTGCCTTTCTCTGATTTTCTTTTTTTTTTCTTGTAGATAAGATTTTTCTTGCATAACTTGTCAAGTATTTCAACATTATTAACATGTAGTGGACTTCCTGCCATCTAGGGGAGGGGAGGGGACTGGAGGTAAAATTTGTAATAGAAAGCTTTGTAAAGATCAATGCTGGGGAACTACCCATACATATGTTACAGAAATAAAAAGATTTAATTAAAAAAAAGAATCATTCTTATTAAAATAAGACAACAATTAAATTATCAGAAAAAAAAAGATTTAGTAACTTCCATATTAAAGGAGAGGGCTTAGAATATGATATTCCAGAAGGCAAAGGAGCTAGGATTACAACTGAAAATAATTTAGCAAAGCTAAGCATAATCCTTCATGGGAAAAATGGATTTTCATGAAATAGAAGGCTTTCAAGCATTTCTAATGAAAAGACAAGAACTAAATAGAAAATATGACATCCAAACAGAAGATTCAAAAGAAGCATTAAAAGATAAATATGAAAAAGAAATCATAAGAGACTCAATAAAGTTAAACTGTTTACATACATTTTGATATGGAAAGATGTTACATGTAATTCCTAAGAGTCTTATTATTATTAGAGCAGTTAGAAGTCAAATAAAAACAGGACATGGCTGTGAGTTAACTATATTGGGAAGAATAAAGAAGAAGAGGAAGTAGAAGGAGAAGAAGAAGAAGAAGAAGAAGAAGAAGAAGAAGAAGAAGAAGAAGAGGGAAGAAGAGGAAGAGGGAGAGGAAGAAGAAGAAGAGGGAAGAAGAGGAAGAGGGAGAGGAAGAAGAAGAAGAAAGTGGGATACACTAAGAAAAGAAGAAATTTTTTCTTACATAAAAATAACTACAAGGAAGAACTTTTATAGTGAAGGGTGAAGTGGGGGGAAGAGAGACTGACAATGCTTGAACTTCAGTCTCATCATAATTGATTCATAGAGGAAAAATGCACACGTGTGTGCACACAAACCCCCACACAGACACACACATATAAATATATCTTACACAACAGATTAATTGGAAGGGAAGGGGATAAAAGAAAGGGGAAAGAAAGTGATAAGAAAGCAAATTAAGGGAACCAGTGGACAGAAGCAAAACAGACTTTTGAAAATGAACAGAATAAAAAAAGAGAAAGGGATAAATAGAATGCAGGGAAATGGTAATCAATAGAAAGTGAATGGGATGGGCTCACCCATAAAACACAAGTGGATAGCAAAATTAATTTAAAAACAGAATCCAACAATGTGTTATTTACAAGAGACACACTTGAACACACATACACACAGAGTTAAAATAAGGCAATGGAGCAGAATCTATTAGGATTCAGCTTATGTAAGAAAAGGAGGGGTAGCAATCATAATTTCCAGCAAGGTAAAAGCAAAAATAGACCTATTTAAAAGAGATAATCAGCAAAACCATATTTTGATAAAAGGTACCATAGACAATGAAGAAATATGAACATTTTTTAAAACAAATTATTCTGAAAAATGTCTCTTTTCTCAAATACATAAGGAACAGTCAATTTCATAAAAAAATAAAAAAAAACATTTCCCAATTGATAAATGGTCAAGGGATATGAGCCGGCAATTTTTAGAAGAAATTATCAAAGTCACCTATAGTTGTATGATAAAGAATGTTCTAAATTGCAGTTGATTAAAAAAATAAGTTGAAATAACTCTGAGGTATCACCTCACATCAATCAAAAATGACAAATGCTGGAAAAGGTAAGGGAAAAGAAATACACTAATGAACTATTGGTGGAGCTGTGAATTGATACAACTATTTAGAGAACAATTTAGAACTATGCCTATGGGGTTATAAAACTATACCTTCCCTTTGACCCATCACTACTAGGTCTATACCCCAAAGAAATCAAAGAAAAAGCAAAAGGCCTATATATACAAAAATATTCATAGCAGGTCTTTTCGTGGTGGCAAAGAATGGGAAATTGGGGAATAATTATCAACTGAGAAATGGTTGAACAAGTTGTGACACCTGATTTTGATGGAGTACTATTATATCAGAAGAAATGATAAAGACTGATTTCAGAACAAAACATAGCAAAACCAATATGAACTGATGCAAAGTGTAGTGAATGGAACCAGGAGATCATTGTACATAACAGTAATATTGTAATGATGATCAATTATGAAAGGCTACTTTGATAAATGAAATGATCCAAGGAAATTCCAAATGACTAGTGATGAAAATTGCTATATGTCTCTAGAAAAATTGACTTACGCTGAATACAAATTGAAGTATGAGTTTCTCATGTTCTCTAATTTTCTTTTTTTTACATGATAGGGCTAAAACAGGATTATATTTTGCATGATTTCACATGTACAATTGATACATTGTTTGCCTTTTAAGCATGTGGGAAGGAGTGAGGAGAGAGAAAATTTAGAAATCAAAATTTTTTAGTGTTAAAAATCAATCAATAAATTTTTTTTAAAAGATCCAGGAACAAAAGGAAAGAAAGGGGAACAAGGTTTCAAGATAGGAGAGAAAACCATAAAAGAACAGCCTGTGGCTCTAAATGAGCTCATCTCCAAATTTGGATGAATAAATAATAGGGTTAGCTCATAATTTAAAAGTGCTTTCTGGGCTGCAAAGTACTTTCCTCACAACCTTGTAGTTATAAGAGACAGGTCTCAGTCTGTAGTCAGAGTTAGGTCTTAGGCTGTGATAAGGAGACTTTTGACAAAAGTCTCTTTTTGCTAGTTGTAGAAAAACTAGAGAAATGTGAGCAATTGCTTAGATTGGGGATTAACTAAATGGCCAGACTAGTAGGCATTAATAGTTCCTAAATGAGATGTATAATCATTCAAAAGAATTTGACCTAACTATCCATGCAGGGAAAAACAAGTGGATGAAAATTATGTCCAGACTTTAGTGGATGGATAGGGTTTGTCCATCAGTATGCCTTTCTCGGGCAGACACTGAAAATGAACAGTGAGCTTGCCCCAGAGTTGAACAGGAAAAGAGAATGAGCTGTACTGTATTAGGGAAATTGAGAATGATGGATGAACAGTGTATGTGCTCTACTTGGACCCTGTAATGTGAAAATATCTGAAGAAAGGTCCCCAGCATGTTGTCGACTCCGTGTGTTAGATTTCTGGTAAGACATGAATAATAATCATATAGGATAAGGATAGAGTATGATCAGTACCTATGGAGACAACCAACATCAGTGAGATTGCAGCTCTATTAAAGTACCAAAGATTTGTGACTTGGCTGTGGAGTTAGGAAGCATGGTTAAAATGTTGGCTCATAGAGTCTGGGCCCAGTAGTAATAATTAATATAATAATAATAATCTTGAAAAGCTACATTATTGGGCTGGCTCTAGCACAACAAAATGTAGTAGAGTTAAATGCAAAGGTCTTATGCTTAGATTCAAAGAATCAATATTACAAATATAAAATGTAGGTGGAAATTGGGGTGAGGAAAAGCTATGGTTAGATAGTAGTTCCCTTGATTAAGGTTTGGGAGGCTTAGTAGACTGTAAGCCCACCCTGGGTCAAAAATATGATATATCAGTCAAAAAAGTTAATAAAATTAAAAAAAGAAAAAAGTTAATAAAATCTTAGGCTGCATTAATTGAGTCACAGTAGTGTTATATTCAGTTTTGGATGCTACATTTTAGGAAGGGCATTGGTTAACTAGATAACCTCTGGAGGAGAAGGAACAAGAAGTGAAGAAACTACAGATTTACTTATTTTCTTATCTTGAGCAAGCCACCTTAATTCTTGAGGCTTCTTTTCCCATCTGGGAAATGGGTATGTATCTCACCTGCCTGGAGGAAGGGGGTTAGATCTTTTGGGGTCTTAACCTACAGTTCCTTGTGATGGATTTGGAACCTGTGGCTTTGTCCTTGACAGGCTGAAAGCACAAACTGCTGACTTTAACAGGCTCCCAGGGACCCAGAGGTTAGAGCAGCTGAGTCTGGGAGCCCTGCAGTATCAAACCTTATATGGGCCCGGGAATAAATACTTGTTATCAGCCCAGAGACTCTTCTCCCAGACTCCTGCGTCTGGGAAAATGGGATCGGAAATCTCCCAACAGTTTCTTTTCCCATGAGATGCCTGGGCCCTGACCCAGCCTTTATCTAGTCCCTGTAGGGCTGTGCCAAGAACAATAGGGATGGGACAGAAGGTCCATTCTGGGACAGTCAGCAGCACTACGGAGCAAGACAGACTCCCTCCCCCACCCAAACCCCGACTCACTCAGAGTGACTGACCCTAAGCCTCAGTTTCCATCAGCTATAAAATGGACCTGTTGGTGCAGGGAAAGGATATCAAAGCCAGAGATTCGGATGCTTGAGCGAGGATTTGTGGGAATTTTAGTCATTCTGTGGGTCTGGATAAGGTCAGTCCCAGAATTTGGATTCAAATGCCATCCTCTGAAATTGAAACTAAAAATCATCGTAGAGTGTAGGAGATTAATTCCCTAAGTTCTGATACCCTGCCCTGCAAGGAGCATATTGCAATATTTATGAGTGTATTGCTGATCAGAAAGACCCATGTGTTTCCTGAATCTCAGCAAAGGAAGCTCGAGTCCACCTGAAGAAGAAGACATTATTTCTTTTTCTTCTGTCGGATCTTTGATTTTATCAGTGATTCGGGGCTCGGATAAAGGCCATCCTCTGCCAATACATAGCCATCCATATCTTCTTCTTTTATTGAAGGAAAAGTTAGGTATGGTAGATCTTTGGAGAAAATTGAATGGAGACAGAAAGGAATATACTTTTTTCTCAGTGGTTCATGGAACCTATATAAAAATTGTCCATGTTATGAGGCATAAAAACCTCAAAATCAAATGCAGAAAAGCAGAAATAGCAAATGCATTTGTCATTAATAAAATAAAAATTACATGCAGTGAAAGGCCATCTATACCTTTACTGCAACTGAAGGTTTTATTGGAGGTCCAGTGGCTTGCCAAGGACCAAGCAATATGTGTCAGAAGTGGCCCTTGAATCTTAGTCTCCCTGCTTCTAAGGTTAATTCTCTCTCTGCAACTTCATGTGGCCTCTCATTATTATGACCAAGATTTCTATTTATCATCGACATCTTTTTCAATGGGGTTCAGACAGAAACAGTCTTGGGACAAGTAAACTTGCTACATATATGTATATAGAGAGAGCTATATTATATTATACACACACATATATGTATATAAAATGTGCTATCTGGATATAGTGATGCATCCCTGTGATCCTTGGAACTGAGGAGGTGAAACCTGGTGGATGACATGAGCTCAGGAGTGTTGAGCTGTAGTCAACCTGATGTGAGGGGTGAACCATCCCAGGCCAAAGAAAAGAAGCCACTGAAAGGTTCTCTCCTGATCAGTAGGAGGACTACACCCATGAGCGACCACTGTGCTCCCCAGCCTGGGTACAATAGGAAGACTCAGTCTCAAAAACAAATTTATTTAATATGTTATAAAATATACATACATACACACACATATATATATAGACATACACATAGGGGTTTTATAGAGAGACAATATTTATTTTAAAACCATACACTATTGCACAAGAAGATAAAATAACTGATTTTGTAGTTAAATAAAAATAATAGGCAGTTAGGTGATTCTGGACAAAACTCTAGAGCTGAAGTCAGGAAGATTCTAATTCAAAGTCTGCCTAAGACATTGACTAGCTGTGTGGCCCTGGTCATCAAGTTTCTCTCTCACACATTCATACAATGAGAATTACTTATATATCCACCTTCCAGGTTGTTGGGAGGATAAAGTTAAATAATATTTGTAAAGCATTTTGTAAACCTTAAAGTGCTCTATCAATGATAACGATGATGATGATGATAAAAGCTTATTCTCCTCTGGCTCATTGAAAACCACTTTGGTACAATTCCAGTAAGACAGGAATGACATATCCCTCATTCTGTCTCCACAAGATTTTTTTTATCTCTGCAACTGTCATAATCATCATCACTATTCTTTCATTCTTCTCATCTTTTTGGATGGAATGCAAACACAAATGGCCAAAAGATTAGTAGCTCTCTCGCATTATTCTTTTATTCTTAATGTGCTAAGCAGTGTTGTTTTGATGGATAAAATTACCGCCTTTGGTAATTGAATGAGTATTGGGGTGCAAGCTAGAGTCCCTGAAAGCATCTTTGGGGCAACTCCAGCAGCAGGCAGTGGGATGCCAAGGATGAAATGTCCTTCTTCCTGTTCTGGCATGGTTTGAATTTCTTCTGTGAAGTTTCTAAATTTGGAAAGCTGATTATTCCACATCACTTGTCGATTAGGAGTATTTTGTATGGCAATATGTATTAACATCATTTTCCTTAAGTTTTTATGTATTGATGGTATGAATCCAAGAGATTGTGGGCAACAATTCATTCTGTGATGATAGTTCAGTTCCAATATAATTTATGGGTTGATTTCTTGGGATAATACTAATAAATAGCTAAGGTTTATATAACACTTTAAGGTTTACAAAGCATTTTACATATATTATTTCATATGTTGGGCTTGAATTTGCAGAGTGGGGATTGGCTGCCTGTTACTTTACAAAGACTAGTGAGCTTCAAGTGTATAATTAAGTCCATCTGATCAAGTCTTTCTAGGTATGCTAAAAATTTACAGCCTGTGGTGATATGTGATACATGGTTTTCATTAATAGAATATTGGGGTCAGCTAGCTTACTATGTGACTCTGGGCAAGTCATTTAAACCTATTTGCCTCAGTTTCCCCATCTGTAAAATGAGGTGGAGAAGGAAATGGCAAATCACTATAGTAACTCTGCCAAGTAAACTTCAAATAGGATTATAAAGAGTCGAATACAACTAAAAATGACTGAAGAACTGAAATCTCATCTATTTTATAGGCTTCACTGAGAAATAGCTTTTAACTACATTAGACAAATACTAACCACTTGGCTTTTACTTTCAATTTTTGATTAAGAGTATCAAGACTTTCTGATATATTTTCTGGATTCTATTATACATTTCCTTTTTGTTGTTGTTGCCTATTATTAAATGATACATTCAAATTGTCTACTGAATATATAGATTAGATAGTAATGTAATATTCCAAAATCTTTCTACAGGTCTTTAAAGTTTTCTCAATGGCATGATGATATTTGAGCCTATATTAAAAAATATTCTGCCCAGGAGGGATGAACTACGAATGTAATCCCTGTTCCTAGAGAGGCTTAGGCTGATGGAACCCTTGAGTTTGAGAACTCCTAGTAGCATGAGGTTGATCCATATCTACACTGCCTTGCACCAATATGGTAGGCTCCTTGAAAAGGCAGAACATACCAACTCTACATAGGGAGAAGTAAAGCAACCAGAAATGGAACAGGTCAAAACTCCTAGTTTCAATCAATGTTGTTGATAAGAAATATACTTGAAGCAGAGAGATGCACGTAGAATAAAGGTAAGGGACTAGAACATAATCTTTTATGCTTCAACTGAAGTAATCAATCAATGGGGCCTATAAGTGGCTGCTACACCTCAAGCTTAGATGAAACAGGAAGACCTGTGAGCAAAAAAATATTTCCTATCTAGCCCCACTTTTCTTTCTGTGGTCCTTAATATGTTATTGTTGTTGTTGTTAAATAATAGTAACTGCTATTTCATTTATAGTCAAAAATATCCAAGCTTAAAAACATGTCCAGACACTTAGTAGACACAAAATTCTAAATAATTGACTTAATTTCTTATATCTTCAGTTTCCTTCTCTGCAGAATGGGAATAATAACACTTCACAAGGTTATTCAGGAAATCAAATGAAATGATATATTTTATATTATGTATCTTTTATATATTTATAGACATATATAATTTATTTTCATTTTTATGTATTTATTTTTCTATACCTTATTTATATAAATATTTTATTTATATATTATAGATTCATGCACTATTTATATATTTATAAACCCTAAAGCACCATACAAACACTCCTTGCTATTTCTATATGCTGTAAGATTTACAAAGCATCTTGCTCAAGTATGTCTTTTGAGATGAGGAACAGAAATACAGATGAAGAAACGGGGAGATAACTGGGTCACACAGTTATTAAGTGAGCTGAGATCCCTTTAAGATATAACCACCCAAGAAGTGTTTTCTCCCTCCTCAAATCTTCCTGTAGCATTTTGTCTAGTTCTCCACTTAATCCTTAATTACCCCCTACCTTGGGGTGACTTATTTACAGGGTTGTGCAAACCAACCCAAACTGGCTGCAAAAAAAGTTAGGGATTTAATTTTCTGTGGGAGCATTTACACCTTAGAAATCAGCAAACAACAAGAGTTGGGCTTGTTAATTGTTTTATTCAGATGTGAAATGTGGACCACAACATAACATTTTCATGTTCTCTATTGATGTTTGCGTGTATTGTATTTCCTTTATCGGATTATTCTCTCTTATAGATACGATTTCTCCTGAACAAAAAAATGATGTGTGGCAATAACTATACATAGATTCGATTTAAGTATTCTAACATAATTATCATGTAGTGGATATCCTGCTATCTAGGGGAGGGGTGGGGAGTAGGGGGGAAAAATTTGTAACAGAAAGCTTTGTAAGGGTTAATGTTTAGGAATTACCCATACATACAATGTTTTGCAAATAAAAAGTATTAATAAAAAAAAGAAAATATTCATACGGCAGACTGAAATTAAGAGGATATATATAGTACATACATTTTTTTAGAGCTTGTTAAAAATTCACCAATGTTAAAAATACACCCATGCTCATTTGTGTTCTAATTACCATAAAATATATGGCTTGTGTGTAGGTTCCCTCAAGGGAAAAGTAAAAGAAATCCTTCATGCTTAACAGGAATCAGGTCAGGCACAGGTAGCTTATGTATCTGCAGGAAGAAAAGTTAAGTGAAGAAGAATCAAAGTATACATGAACAGAATATGGTAAGGAGGATTCAGCAACTTAATTTATAACTATAGTTACAAACTCCTTGAGACATAAAACAGTTTTCAAAGCCACTAATTGCCCTTTTAACATTTTACCTTGACTTCATCAATACCTAATACTAACCTGCCAGAGAAAAAAATAACAGTTTGGCCAGATTTCTTTCCAGTAGCATCCTCCTAGCCACATGCTGCCACCAGTCAGCTGCTGAGAGTGCCATGTTGGCAGATACTATTATCACCATTGTGTCAGGAAATAATGCTACAACTCAGTTTCAGATTTCCAGATGTTTTAAAATCCACCAAATCACCTGTTCCTTGAGCAAAGGAAATTCAAAAGAGAAGCAAAGGTAGCCAGCTGTGATGACCCAGCCAGACTTGGGTCATCATGTCTCTGTAATAGATACAATACCGGACCATCCCCCTGGTGACACAAATTGGACAGGAAGTATGTCATCCACAAAGCTCCAAAAAATGAATTGTCTTCTTCTTGGAGAAAAATTTTTCTTTTAAAAAAAATGGTAATTTTTCCCAATTATATGTCATAACAATTTTTAACACATTTTTACAAGATTTTAAGCTTCAAATTTTTCTCCCTCACTCGCTCACCTCCCCTCTTCCTAAAATGGTAGGCAATTTTATAAAGGTTATACATATATTGTCATGTAAAAACATATATCCATATTAATCACAGTTGTGAAAGAAGAGGAAAGACTGGAGAAGGCAGTAGGAAGAAGCAAAACTGTTGAATAGGGAAAGGGTGAAAGGAGAGAGAAGACAAATGTGAGGAAAAATAGGATGGAGGAAAATAGTTAGTTTTCATAACTGTAAATATGAATGGGATGACATATCCCATAAAAATAGAAGTGGATAGCACAGCGGATCAAAAAACAGAATCCAATAATATGTTGTTTATAAGAAATATACTTGAAGCAGAGAGATCCAGATAGAATAAAGGTAAGGGACTAGAGCATAATCTTTTATGCTTCAACTGAAGTAAATAAAGCAGGGGTAGCAAACCTAATCTCAGATAAATCTGAAACAAAAATAGAACTAATTAAAATAAATAAGCCAAGGAGACTATAGATTGCTTAAAAAAAAGGTAGCATAGACAATGAAGTATTATCAATTCACATATATGCATCCAGTGGTATAAGTATCCAGATTCTTATAGAAGTTAACTGAGTTACAGATCATGCCCAAACAAGGTTCAAGCAATACCCTTCACCCATCCTCCCATTTTAATAGGTTTTTTCACTACTCTTCATGTGAATTAATTCCCCCCATTCTACCTCTCCCTTCCTTCTGTACCCAATATACTCCTTTTTCTTATCCCTTAGTTTTTTGTCATTCCCTCAGATTTACCTTATACACTCTGTCTATGTATATTCCTTTTAGCTGTATTATTATTATTAGTGGCACAATTTTTAAGAATCATGTTCCCATAGGGGCAGCTAGGTGGCATAATGGATAGAGCACCAGCCCTGAAGTCAGGAAGACCGTAGTTCAAATTTGGTCTCTTTTGTCTTTGGACACTTAACACTGCCTGGCTGTGTGACCCTGGGCAAGTCACTTAACCCCAATTGCCTCAGCAAAAAAAAAAAGAATCATGTTCCCATGTAGAGATGCAAACAGGTCAGATCCTTTAAATCTTTATGCTTTCTTTTCACTTTTTTTCTTTTTTAGACTTCTCTTAGATCTGGATATTGGAGATTAAATTTTTTGTTTCATTCTACTCTTCTCATTATAAAAGCTTGAATCCTATTTCACTGAATGACTGTTTTCCCCTTGAAGTATTATGCTTAATTCCACCTGGTAGGTGATTCTTGCCGTTCTAACTCTTTTGCCTTCCAGAATGTCATGTTTCATCACCTCTAATCCTTTAATGTTGCAGTTGTTAAGTCTTGTGTAATCCTGACTGTGGCTCCCCAATGTGTGAATCATTTCTTTCTGGCCACTTGCAGTATTTTTTCCTTAACTTGATAGTTTTGAAATTTGGGAATAATGTTCCTTGAAGTTTTTATCTTAGGATTTCTTTCCTGTAATGCTTAATAGATTCTTTCAATGCCTTTTTTTTGAACTTTCTGTAAATCAGGGAAGCTTTCCTTGATAATTTCTTGAAAGATGTTATCCAGGTCTCTCCTTTTAATTATGGCTTTCAGGTGACATTGTCTCTCCTAGATCTATTTTCCAGGTCAGTTGTTTTTCTAATGACGTTTTTTTTTAAATTTTTTATTAATACTTTTTATTTGCAAAACATATGTATGGGTAATTCCTAAATATTAACCTTTACAAAGCTTTCTGTTACAAATTTTTCCCCCTACTCCCCACCCCTCCCCTAAATGGCAGGATATCCACTACATGATAATTATGCTAGAATACTCAAGAAATCGAATATATGTATAGTTATTGCCACATAACATTTTTTGTGTAGGAGAAATCGTATCTACAAGAAAGAATAATCCAATAAAGGAAATACAGTGTAAGCAAACCTCAACAGAGAACATGAAAATGTTATGTTGTGGTCCACATTTCACATCCCTCTCTCTGGGTGTATATGGCTTTCTTCACTGAACAATTGGAATTGGTTTGAAGCATTTCATTGTTGAAGAGAGTCATGTCCCTTAGAACTGATCTTCATATAGTACTGTTGTTGCCGTGTATAATGATCTCCTGGTTCTGCTGATTTCACTCAGCATCAGTTCATGCAAGTCTCTCCAGGCCTCTCTGAAATCTTCCTGCTGGTCATTTCTTACAGAGCAATAATATTCCATAATTTATTCAGCCACTCTCCAATTGATGGGCATCTACTCAATTTCCAGTTTCTAGACACCACAAAAAGAGCTGCCACAAACATTCTTGCACATGTGGGGCCCTTTCCTTCTTTTATGATTTCTTTGGGATATAAGCCCAATAGAAACACTGCTGGGTCAAAGGGTATGCATAGTTTGATAACTTTTTGAGCATAGCTCCAAATTGCTCTCCAGAATGGCTGGATCTGTTCACAGTTCCACCAACAATGCATCAGTGTCCCAGTCTTCCCACATCCCCTCCAACATTCATCGTTATCTTTTCCTGTCATTTCTAATGAGGTTTTTTACATTTTCTTTTCTTTTTTTCATCCTTTTGAATTTGTTTGATTATTGATATCTCAGAGTCATAAGCTTCCATTTATCCAATTCCCACTTTTAAGGAATTGTTTTCCTCAGTTAACTTTTGTATTTCCTTTTCTATTTGGCCAATTCTACTTTCTAAGTAGTTGTTTTTTTTCCCCAAGCTGTTGAATCTTTTTTTCATAATTTTCTTGCATAACTCTCATTTCTCTTCCCAATTTTTCTTCTACCTCTATTTTTAGGTAGGTATTTAAGCTCTTTTTTGAGCTCTTCCATGAGTTCTTTCTGGGCTTTAGACCACTTCCTGTTCTTCTTTGGGGTTTTTCCCATAAGCATTTTGATTTTGTCTTCTTTGAGTTTGAGTCTTAGTCTTTCCTGTCACTATAATAACTTTCTGAGGTCAGATTCTTTTTTTGTTGGTTTTTACTCATCCTTTTTGGGGCTTTTTCTTTTCTTTTAAAGTTGAGCTCTGTTCCTGGAGTGGAAGGAACATTGTCTCAGGCTTCTTGTGCCAAGGGCTGCCAGCCCTGGATGTTTACTGATGCTGCACTGATGTTGCCCTTAGACTCCTGTGGGATTCTTGTATCTGGTGCTGCACTGAGCCGATGGGGTGAGGGTGGCCAGTCCTGCTGTAGACTATAGAGGTCAGGCAGTTTACTTGGTGCTGAGCCCTGATCCTCGTGCTGGTGTCTGGTTTGTGTTGATATGAGGGGGAGGTTCTTAAATTTCCCCAGCCTACACTGAAGCATGTGGGGGTCTATCAGTTGGGATGCTACCTTTTTGCTAAGTCATCATTTGAGTTGATGTCTACCTGTTTTCCTGGGGCTATGACATGGAGGCCTTGCCACTGAGGATTGCCTGTTTTCCAGGAGCTTTGGGGATTCTCAGAGTTACTTGTTTCCCTTCCTAAGCTAAGACACATTAGGGGTACTGGTGCTGGTGTTTGCCTGCTGCATTGCACTGGGGCTCAGGATCTCTCACTGGTTTGCTGAGGTGACACTTCCTGTCCTAGACTGCATTCCCCTTTCATCTGAGTGAAACAGACCTTTCCTGCCAATATTCCAAATTTCTTGGACTAAAAGATTGTTTCACCCTGGTATTTTTTTGTCAGATCTGTTATTCCAGGATTTGTTTTGGGGTGCTATTTTATGGTTGTTTGGAGGTGAATATGGGAGAGTTATAGTGACTTACTGATTACTCCACCATCTTGACTCCTAGAAATCTCCAAATTTTATTTCCTCAGAAATTTCTAACACTTAATTTCCATATAGGTATTGGAACTAGAACCATTATTTCATTAGTATAGGGAATGCCCAGGTGAGAAAACTCCTTCTACCAATGAGGTAGACTTTAGAAAGTCACCTAGAACAGAAGTGTTCAAACATGTGGCCCACACTAGTAATGCTACTGAATCTGATTAAATTGCGATTGGGAAATATTTAACAAAATCAGTGAAAATAGAATAGAACATAGATAATATCAATATGTGGTTTTCTAAGCCAATATGTGGCTAGTTTGGATTCTTATGGATGGTTTTATGGTCCTGTTTCTATTTGTATTTGACACTACTGACCCAGAACATAGAGATAAAGATTTGCCTAGAGTAATCCAACCAATGTGAATCAGAGGTATATTTTCCTGACTCCCAGGCCAGCTCTTTACCCACCATACTAGATACTTTTAAAAATGTTTGTTGAATTGTTAGTGTTTATTCCACATTATCTGGAAGAGTAGGACACATCTATCACTATATGTCTCTATAGGATCAGACTAGCTAAACATGAGAAGTTTGTCTCTAGATAGGATTGATTCTCCTTTCATCCTAGCTCTTATAGATACAAAGGACAAATAACATCCCACTGGAGTTTAACCTTCTCTTTATCCCTGGCTCTTCCTTTCCCTTTTTCCTCTTCCCTTCTCAATGGTTAGATGACTAAAAACTAGGTTTGTTCTGGGAGGTGTTCTCACTAATAGTTTATGGGGCTGCTTCAGTCCTGGCCCCAGGAAATCTCCCCTATTCTTTTCTCCAAGGTGACCCCTAAATCTATATTATTATGATTCAGAAAGGAACCCAATGCTCCTACCTTAAGACCTATCAATAGTCAACCAAAAGCACTGACCAGAATTGAGGGTTGGATAGGGAGAGGGATTTAGGGCTCTCAAAAAATTGAAAGGTAAGCTCTTTAAGGGCCAGGACTGTGCTGTTTTTGTCTGTGTATTCCTGGGGTTGCCTTAGCACAGTTGTTATTTTTTCATTTTTGAAGAGGATCAATGACGTTGACTTTTGTGGGAATTGGATTTAAATGAGGCAAAGTTACACAGTCATCAGCCTCTCTGTCTCTTCCAGTGTTATCAAAGTCCAGTGGCAAGACAAAAGTCAAGACAACTGGTGATGGCCCAAGATGGAGTGGATGATCTTGGTGTCTTTAATGTCTGAACAAGTTCTAAATACTCTGCAGCACCTGCTTCAGCTGCCTTCATGGCTGTTGGAATAAATTGTTCTAATTCGCCCATTCTGCCCAGGGAAGTCTTCATGTGTTTGAGGTAGACATCCCCCTAACTCACTGCCTGGATTGAAGCCTTTCAGTTACCCTCAACCTGTTTTAGTCCATTTGCTAAGACTGTTTTACTAGGGTATAGCTGCTGTACATGCTACAGCTCCCTGGAGCCACAGGTGAGAATTGGGGGGCGGGTGGATACCAAAGGTCCCTGTGAAGGGACCAGTAGCCCTCACACCTGCGGTGATCATCCTCCTTAAACACCCCTCATATGTTTTAGCACAGTATCATGCAGATAGAAGATTTAAATGTTTGTCTAGTAGAATTTTATTAAATAAAACATGGTTAGGGTTCATCTTTGAGCCAAGAGAGATTTCAGACTACAAGTGGAGTAAGGACTCTATCTGTGAGCTAGGAAAAGAGTTTTCCTGTCTGTGCTGTTAGCTGTAATTGAGAAGGCTAGGAAGAAAGAGGATTAGTTGTCAGGAAAAAGGCAGAGGGAGAATGATTCTTGGTCTAGTCTGCTTGTCTGCAAAAGCTCAAGTGGACTTCTCCAGACATCCCCCACAGGTGGACTCAGTGGGAAGAAGCCTAGAGAGAAGCTGACCTTTATCCATTACTATAGCCCCTGAAAATGGGAATATTAATCTGGACTTCATACATAGCCATATATGTGTATGCTTGTGTGTGTGTGTGTGTGTACATATGTGTGTGCATTTGTATTGAAGGGGTAGAAATCGATGTCCTCTCTCTGGATTCCAAGGTCAATGTGAGGGGGCTGGGTATGAAGAGGAGGTCCTGGGCTGGCAGGGAGACTGAACTCTTCCGCTCAGTTCCTCAGTTCCCTATCGATCTGGAAATAGCCTGAAAGGAGTCTTACTCACAGTGGTTTCTGACCCCAAACTGCATTAGGAGTAATTACAGTCCGTGGGTTCTAAAGAAGGAGGATGGAGAGAGACTTGGGGGAAGTTGTCCACCACGTGTGGGGAGGGGCTAGAGAGGCACTTAGCTCCACAGCTGCTCTGATGGGGATGGGAAGCCACAAGGCAGGGAACCGCACAACTCCCAGGAAACCTAAGACAGCAAGGTTTTTTAAGTGGTCCTATGCTATCATAGCAGCATGGGGTCCATAGAATTAGGGGTCCCGGAGCCACTGGCTGAGTCTCCCCATAAGAGCAAAGACTCGCTGAGGGCAAGATCTGGTCTTTCTTTTCATTTTCATGCGAGTCATCCTAAAGTGGGAGATCAAGGGTCCTTAGCAATTTATCTCTGAGCTTCACTGACTTTCTATTTGCACAATCCTCAGGACTAGAACAGCCTTAGAGGATATTATCTTTTCTCCCCTTGTGGATGGTTCTCAAAAATCAGCCTTGACCATCTTTATTTTTAAAACATCATAGGGGAAGGAAAAGATAGAAAAACCACAACCATATTTTTCCCAAGTCTGACAGCCCCTAACACCATAGATTCTGAGTTACAGGAGACCTTAAAAATGATCTGGTCTATCTCCACATTAATCAGAAGAAGGAATGAAGTCAAAAAAGACTTGACTTTTTCCCAGTTCACACACCACTGGGAAGTAGTTATTGAAGTCTAACTGAGACCTCCCTTACATTATTCTATTCACAGTGAGGGAGACAAGATGAATAGGAAGAGAGATGTAGGACAGACACAGCCCTATCTGAAATCCTTTCTCCTAGTAGTATTTTGTCCTTTCAATTTTTTCATTCTCATCTGGAAATCATTTTCCTATTTGCTTACACTTGGGGTGATCTAGGGACAAATGTCATGGTCCTTTGTTATCTTCATAATATCCAAAAGGAGTGAGGAGGACACAATGATGGACTCTCCCAAGGTCATTTTAGGGGAGGAGGTTACCGACAAGAGTCACACAGGATCATCTTGCCTCAATGGGTCAACAATGAAGGCAATACTTAATAGGATTGCAGATCCATTTGAGTAAAAGGGTCTTTGATCGTCCCTATAATCCTAGAATTATAGAATCTCAGAGCTCCAAGTAACATTAGACACCTTTTAGTTAAACCCTTACTTGAATAAGAATGACCTCTCTAACATCCATGAAAGTAGTCTTCCTATAGGCTTTTGAAGATTTCCATTGGTGAGGTTTTACTCATTTCTGAGGTGGCCCATTTCATTTCAGTGCAGTTTAAATTATTAGGAAGTTTGTTTATTTATTTGATTTTTCTGATATACTGAAATTACCCTCTTCAACTTCTGTCCTTTGACAGGCAAAACAAATGTACCACTCTTCCATCTGACAACTGTATAAATGCTTGAAGAGAAGCCCCTACATCATCTTTTCTCCAGACTAAGCAACCCCAGTTCCTTCAAATAATCCTCCCACAGCATGTTCTGTAGGCCCTTCCCCATGAAGATAGCCAATCCCTTGCTCTTTCCCTTCTGGTAAAGTGGAAAGTGATCTGAATTTAGTCTGAGAACATGGTCTTGAATCCCAGCTCTGTCACTTAGTGTAACCTTGGGAAGCCATTTCCCATCGCATGGATGCTAGTAAATTAGGAGCCTAGATCAAATAATTTAAACTAAATTCAATTCAACATTTATTAAATATCTACTGCATGCAATATACTTCCCTAGGGACTGGGCAAAGACAAAATGAAAAACAATACCTTCCTTCAAGGATCTTATCTTCCTTTCCAAATCTTAGTTTGAATGGATCATTATGCTTCTGCTAATGTGATCTAAGATGAACCCTTACTCATCCTTTAAAGCCTGGTTCAGAAAGTCATTTTCTCTAGGAAGCTTTCCTCCATGACTCCTCTCAGAAAAAAAGAAAAAAATGGTAATGATCTTTGCTCCTTGGACCTCAGGATTTTTGCACTTTTCTGATGCATTTATCACCTATTATATTACAAATGTCTGTATTTGCAAGGTCACATAGTAGATAATCCAAAGGATTTGAAGTCAAGGAAAGAGGGAAGTATCTACCTTAAATACTTACTAGCTGTGGGACTCCAAGCCAGCTAACTTTCTTCTTCAGCTTTAGTTTCTTCATTTATATGGGATAACAATAATAATAGCTTCAGAACTGTTGTGAAACTCAAATGACATCATACATATAAAGCATTTTGCAAACTTCACATGTCATTTTACATGTTATATGTAAAATGGATTTTTAGTTCCATGGTCTTTCACCTAAATTTTCAGTTTTCTCTGGTTCCCAGAGTAAGATTCTGTACATATTAAAAGATGAGTACAGCTGAAAAGAATCAAATTGAAATTAAATGAATTGAACTGAAGACAGAATTAGCTCTTTTGCTTGCCCTATTGCTGACTCACATTGAGCTAGAATCCCAAGTTGTTGTTGTTATTGTTGTGATTTTTGGATTCCTATGGCCAGCTCTGGGTTACTAGGGAAAGGGGAATTTGGGTTATTCAGGCCTGTAGGTTTCCACCCTTTATTCTGAAACTGTTTGTCTTCTCTTCTGGGCTGAAGAAAATAGCCACTATTGATTAAAGGGACGGGGAGGGGGAAGGATAGCAGAAGGAAGAAGAACAAAGCTCTGGACTAAGAGGCAAGAGATATGAATCTTGGCTCTGCCACTCACTCTGGGTCTCAGTTCCCCATTAGTAAAAATAAAAGAGTTGAACTTGGTAACTTCCAAGTATTCTTCCCATTCTGATAGTCAGTTCTCAATATGTGCTTCTTTCTCTGACCACAGCAGCCCCAATGCCCTCTAAAATGTCCCCAGGAGGACCCTCAGGTCATTGATCTATTTATTGACCCTCTTATCTCTTATCTCTGATGTCCACTCTAAGCCCCAGTGTTTGTCTGGGAATTCTGTGCCTTTGTCCCATTGTTTTATTGCCATTCAGAGGTCAATCCATTTATTTGGTGCCTGATTAAGACAGGGACTAAAAAGGATCCAGGAAGGCCAGCTGAATACACACTGGACAGAGACTGAAGACTGAATCCTAATATTGGCCAGAGGATGAGTCCTGACCTGGGTCACAAACTACTGAGTCCTAATTACACAAATGTGGTGAGTCAAAAAGGGATACAAGGTGAGAGAGCATGGTTGGCCAGGACACAACTGGTGCCAGAATTCTCCCCAGCTAGGGGAAATCCTAGAACATCTCAGCTGGACTTTAGAAAATCAACTGCCATGCCTTTTGTTTGATGGGAAAGGGAGACCCAGAGAGAGCCAAGAAGGTTTGATTCTGAATCTAAAGGCCTGAATCTAATTCCAGCTCAGCTCCTTTGCTGTATCATTTAGGCAAATCCTTTTCCCTTTCCCTTTCTGGACCTCAGTTTCCTACTCTATACCAAAAATCTCTAAGTTTTTTTCCAGCTCTGAATGATGCTATCAGAGACTTGGCCAAAGTCATGAAATGGTTTATTAGCAGAGCTGGGACAAGATCTGTGGTATCCTGACTCCTTGTCCCAAGCTCTTTCTACTAGAAGGAGGTGGGAATCTTCCCTTTCATAGAGACAAGGACAGTAAATTTACTAGGTGGCTTTTGGTGTGAAAACCTCAAAGGCCAGCCCCGGGGGGAGTACCACACAATATAGACTGGACAGAAAAAAACATTACACTTCTAATGGCAGGCTGCCTGGGTTCCATCTTCCTAGGGCTCCAAAGGGAATGAGGCAATTGGGGGCCCAGGGATGGGGTTGGTGAGAAGGGGGATGGGGGAAAGGGGAAGCTGCTCTCCAGATGCACCCGGGCCTGGAGCCAAAGAGCAGGGATCAGGAACTTGAGGTTTCTGCAGAGAAACCACATAGGCTCCTCTGCCTTCAAACACCCTTGCCTCTCCCCATCCCTACTGCTTCCTCCCAGAAGAAATGCATACAGGGACCAAGGATCACTGCCTGGCAGGGAGAACAAGGAAATGGGAGACATTGACAGGGGAGTTATCTCTTAAGGAACTGAAGGGTCGTTTCCAGGGAGGAAGGGGCTTGGGGCAGACTGGCAGAGGGGACTGGGATTGGTGGGATTGAGAGGACTGGGCCTCCTGCTCAGTCAGCATTATCCTTTCTGGAATATCTCTAATGAAAAGTACCAGGGTAGAACAGAATATCTTGGGTATACAGAACATCAGTGTGTGCAGACTGCATGCATTGTGGGCATTGTGGGATCATAGACTTAGAGCTAGAAGAGACCTTGGTGGAAAGGAGGGAGTTGTCACAAGAATAGATGGAGGAGAGGAGGGAGAAGAGGAAGAGATGCCATAAAAAATATAATCAAGTCAATATTAGCAAGGAGACATGGCATGAATAACACAAAAATGCTTTCTCTCATATTTAGGGTTCCTTGAAAGACATTAGAGTATAGCTATATCTGACATGCAAATGTCCTTGTATTCTAGGTCAAGGTCTGAGAAAAGGTGAAAGAGGAGATTCTTTGCCTTAATTGCTACTTAGCCTTAATCACTGAATGAGTGCAGCTGCAGTTAAACTGAGACCTGTTGAAGACCTTACCTTAAAAAGGCCACGGCCTCCCATGGTCATCCATGACCATCTCTAGTTATCCTAATCTATATCTGGTCACTGGAGGGAAAATGAGCCTTCTCTCACTTAAATCCAATTCACTCACACGTCATAGCATCTCCTCCCTAATGTCATGGTTATCTTTAAGAATAAAGGACAAACAACAATATCTGAAATGCTGAAAGTTCCCTGCAAACAGACATGAGCCTGCCTGAGCCAACTGTGACCTTTCCTCTCCATTTCATCTCTTGTAAGACAAGGGAGGTGAGCTTGTTGACTTTTAATAGATTTCTCAGCTGTGACATTCCATGTTTTCTGTTGTAGGTCCTATAGCTAGCATATAGTAAACACTTAAAAATATGTGATTCTAAGGTCCCTCCTAACCCTGTTCTTCTATGTTTTGTGCTACATTCTCCCCAGAAGGATCTATATTCTATTATTCAATAATTTTCCCTTCCATTAGGGACCCCACTTTCACACCATGGTGGATACCCAAGGCACAAATTGTCACCCAATTACAAATTGTCAGCACCTAATTCCCCTGAAAATTTCCATGTGCACTCATCTTTGTTCCTTTCTGTTTCTATTTCCTTATGAGTCTTTATCTCTGTCTTTTTAAGTCTCTCTCTGTCTCTTTATGGATGAGCCTTTTTCTTTTCTTTCTATTTTGTCAGTTTCTTCTGTCTGTGCCTTCCAGAGTAGAAGGATAAGGCAAATTTGGAACTATGCCCAAAGGGCTATCAAACTGTATATATCCTCTGATTCAGCATGTCTCTATTGGGTCTGTATCCCAGAGACATTATAAAAGAGTGAAAAGGACCCATATGTACAAAAATATTTGTTCAGCT
Source organism: Myrmecobius fasciatus (assembly GCA_023553655.1). Lineage (NCBI taxonomy): Eukaryota > Metazoa > Chordata > Mammalia > Dasyuromorphia > Myrmecobiidae > Myrmecobius > Myrmecobius fasciatus. The sequence continues at coordinate 31,122 of JAJPUD010002291.1, read as the reverse complement.
CTTTTTGTAGTGGCAAGAAACTGGAAATTGAGAGGCTGCTCATTAGTTGGGAAATGGCTGAATAAGTTGTGGTATTTGAACATAATAGAACATTAGTGCTCTACAAGAAATGATGAGCAGTCTGACTTCAGTAAAGCCTGGAAATACATGAACTGATACTGAGTGATGTGAGCAGAACCAGAAGAATATTGTACACAGTTAACAGCAAGATTATGTGAGGATTAACTATGATAGATTTAGCTCTTCTCAGCAATGTGATGATCCAAGACAAATCCAATAGACTTGGAATGGAAAGTATCATCTGCATCCAGAGAGAGAACTATGTAGACTGAATGTGGATGGAAGCATTGTATTTTTACCTTTTTTGCTTCTTTTTCATGTTTTTTCTCCTTTGGTCTGATTTTTCTTGCACAACATGACAAATATGGAAATATGTTTAGAAGAATTGTGCATGTTTAACCTATATCACATTGCTTGATGTCTTGGAAAGTGGGGAGGGAGAGACAGAGGGAGAAAAAATTTAGAACACAAAATCTTACAGAAATTAATGTTGAAAATGCTCTTTACATGTTTTGGAAAAATAAGATTCTGTTGAGAAAAAAAGAAAAAGATAAGACATTCTGACAACAGGAGAAGGCTGCAGAATTCCTCCCCACCATACATTCCCTCTTTTCAGGGAATACTAATTTATTTCCATAGGGGTCTTCTGGAAATAATAGATACTCCCACTGTCAACTCCAGGAGAAAATAGCTCCAAAGAAAGTACATAAGGAGTACATAAGTACAGCAAGGAATGCTCAAATCAGGAAAGAAGGGATGGAACATGTAGAACTAGGTAAAATTTCAAAGATTCTCTACCTTTTACCACCAGCTATGATTAGGGGTGGTTCTGTTCATAGATGCCATCAGACAAATGGCTCCTTATGGCAGACCTGAGCACTTCCTTATCTAGACCTTTCATTTATGAGGGCAGGCAGGTTAGTGCCTTTTCTAAGCTGCCCCAATCTCCTCTCCATTCCAGATGCCTAATTCCAGCTATCCTGTGACTTTTCTAGGTTATATTTCTCTGGATCCTCTCCCTTCATTTATACTCTTATGACTTCTTTTTCTTCCCTTTCCTTTTTCCTCTATCCTTCCCTTCATCTCTCTGCCTGTCCCAGTTTGGTCTCAAGTGGAATGAGCAATAGGCTTGGAATCAAGGGGGAAACCTGAGTTTGAATCATGTCTCTAGCACTTATCAGCTGTGTCACCCTGAGCAGCTATCACTTAAACCTTTCTGAGTCTCAGTTTCCCCATAAAAGAGGATAGTTTCTATAGCATATTTATATGTATATAGATATGTACATATAGAAACAATAGGTATAAAGGAGTTAATTTTATAAGGCTTAAAGCTGCACATAAATGTCATTTATCACTGGTCATTCAACAAATTTTAATTAAAAATCTATTATGCAAAGAACCATAATCCAGCCTCAGCATCACATATTCCAGGTTAGAAGAAACTTCAGGTGCCATGTAGTCCAACCTGAGCACCAATCATTTCTACAGCATGGTCATCCAACCTCCATTTGATGATCCTCCAATAATGGGGAACTCACTATCTTTTGCGACATTCAACTCCATATTTGGACAATTTTAATCTTGGGACTTTTCCCTCATATTCAGTACAATCTTTAGGATATTTGAAAACAATTCCCATACCTCCCACCCATCAGCTATTCTCTTCTCTATTCTAAGCATTCCCCCCATTTCCTTCAACTGATCTCCTATATAGGATAATTTGAGACCCTCAACTCTCCAGCCCATCCAACCTTGAACACTCCAGCTTATCAATGTGCTGCCTAAAATACGTCATCCAGAATTGAACACAATACAACAGATGTGGTTAGACCAGAGAGTCTTATATAGCAAGACTATCATTTCCCTTGTTCTGTATAATATCTGGCTCTTATTACAGCTCAATATCTCATGAGATGTTTTTGGCTACCATACCACTAGTAATCATTATATTGCTGATTCCTATTAAGCTTGTAGTCCACTAAAACACTCCCCAGTCTTTTTTTCAGAAGCACAACTACCTAGCCGTGCCATTCCCCATCTTGTTGGTGATAAAATGCCAACACAAGCAATACCTGGTACCCTATAAGTACATAAAAGAGACATGAACAAAATGCTATATGTATAAGGTTCAAGGGGCAACATGCTTAGGAACCAGAAGACTTGGGAAGGCTTCCTTTGAAAAAAAAATTATTGATATCTTTATTAAACATTACTTTTATTTCCAAATATATTCTTCATCATTTTTTGAATCCAGAGAGCCATCTCTTGAATCAAAAAAAAAAGAAAGAAAGAAAGAAAAGGAAAGGAAAAAAAAAGCAATTAAATAAAACTAACCAACTCATTGTTGAGGACTTTCCCCTCTCATTGGTTTTCTTCTTCAACATCAACCAAGTCTAATAACATACATATAAGCAAACCTTATACCCGTAGTGCTTCATCTAGGCAAATATTATGTTTTCTTTGGAAACAAGCTTGGTTATAACAATCACATAGAATTCAGTTTTGATTTTTATTGTTGCCGTTTTTGTCCATTTACATTGTTGAAAACATTGTGTTGTTGCTTTCTGGTTCTACTTATAGGAAGACATAGGTGTTTCCATGCTTGCTGTATTTTTTTACATTATTCAAATGGCAATAATTTTTCATTACATGTGACACAATTTGACTAGCCTTTGCTGAATCAGTCTACTTTGTTTCCATTTCTTTGCTACAACAGAAAGAGCTGCTGTGAATATTTGGATGCATGTGGAACCTTTCAACCTGCTTTGGGCCTAACAGTGGCTCAAAGGAGATGCAAATGCTAATCATTTTCTTAACATAATTTCAAATTGTTTTCCCAAATGGTTAGACCAGTTCACATCCCTGCCAACAGTCTATTATTGTTCTCCTCTTTCCACAATGCCTCCAGCATTGACGATTCTGCTGTTAATTTTTTTAAATGCTGGGTGTGAGGTAGAACCTCAGAGTTGTTTTAAATTAAATTTCTCTTACTGGTGATTTGGAAAAGTTTTCGTACGGTTGACAGTAGTTTGTACCCCCTTCGAGGGGTTTGTTTATATCCTTGGAGCACTCACTCATTGGATGGTATGTTTGTTTTAATTGTCAATAGCTACTGGATATCATTCCCTTCTCAGAGAGAAGCGACACAAAGACTGGGGGGCTCACTAAAGGAGTGGGGATTTTGCCCCTGTGTTTTAAAGGATGGGTAGCAATACAATGGGCAAAGAGGGAGAAGGAGGCCATTCCAGGCTCCCTCTTGAAAGCAGCCAGCAGTAATCCTACTCCAGTGTTTGGGGGCTGGGGCTTTACCCACAGGGAGCAAAGTCTATAAGTGAGGCCCCAACCACAGCCTGATGAGGAGGGGAGAGAGAGGGGGATAACAAGGGGCCAAGCCAGGGGCTCTCAGGCAAATGCCCAATCCCACCTCCCTCTGCTATTTCCCACTGACCCCTCCAGGTTCAGGGCAGGGGAGGCGAGCAGGCCCAGGGAAGGAGGCAATTAGTCCCAGATTATGTAGAAGGGTATAGGACAGATGGACAAGGTTATGGAGGGTTCCTTCATGGTGCTCACTCAGTTGGATTTAGCACTAAAGAGCAGCTTTGTCTTTGGGGAGACAAATGTTGAAGGAAAGGGGGGGATATACATGGAAGAAAGAGACAAGGAGAGAAAGATAGCCAGAGACAGACTGAGAGATAGAGAAAAAACAAATACAGAGACAGAGCAACTGGCAGAGATAGAAAAGAGACAGAGACAGAGAGAAAGAGAGAGAGACAGACACAGACAGAGAGAGATCGACAGAGACAGAGATAGAAAAGAGAGAGAGAGAGAGAGAGAGAGAGAGAGAGAGAGAAAGAGAGAGAGAGAGAGAGAGAGAATGAGGGGAAGAAGAAAGAGAGACAGAGAGACAAAGAACCAGAGACAGAGAGAGACAGAGAGACAGACACACAGACACACACACAGAAAGAGACAGAAACAGAGAGACAGAGAACAAGGAGGAGGAGGAGGAGGAGAGAGAGGGGGGGAAAGAGAAGGGGAGGAGGAGGGGGAGAGAGAGAGAGAATGAGGGGAAGAAGAAAGAGACAGAGAGACAGAGACAGAGAGAGACAGACAGACACACAGAGACAGAGAGACAGAGACTGATAGAGAAAAAACAAATACAGAGAGCAACTGACAGAGACAGAAAAAAATAGAGACACATGGAGACAGAAAGTGTGTGTGTGTGTGTGAGAGAGAGAGAGAGAGAGAGTACACACATATGCGTGTGTATGTGTGTGAGAAAGACAGAAACAGAGAAACAGAGAGAGAAAAAATACAGAGCAGTTGACAGAGACAGAAATATATATGTGTATATATATACATATATATCTATATATTGAGAGATATGGAGACAGAAAGTGTGTGTGTGTGTGAGTGAGTGAGTGAGTGTGTGAGAGAGAGAGAGAGATAGACAGACAGAAAGATAGAGACAGAGACAGAGAAGGACACAGAAAGAGAGACAAAGACAGAGAAAGTCAGACAGACAGACAGACAGAGAGACATAAAGAGAGAAACATAGAGGGAGACAGACAGAGAGAAACAAAGAAGTAGAAACAGAGAAGGAAGGGAAGGAGAAATAGAGAAATAGATCAGATTTAAAGGATTTATAGGTGAAAAGAGCTTCCAGTCCTCTTATTTTACAGATGAGGAAAATGAGTTTCAGAAAGAAGTGACTTCCAAAGTCACACAAGAAGTGAGTAGCAAACCTGAGATTTGAACACTGATTTTATGAGCTCTTTCTCAGAGAAACAAAGATGGGAGCAGAGAAATTAAGAAAGGTTGAAGAAAATAAAGTATATTTTGAATTTTTTATTTAAAAAAATTTTTTTTGGCTGAGGCAATTGAGGTTAAGTGACTTGCCCAGGGTCACACAGCTAGGACGTGTTAAGTGTCTGAGACCAGATTTGAACTCAAGTCCTCCTGACTTCAGGGCTGATGCTCTAACCACTGCATTACCTAGTTGCCCTGAAATATAAAAAAATTAAGGAAATAATCTGGGTCATTGAAGACAGATGAAGAGACATATTTTGGCCATCTCAATAGAGAAGGGGGGGGACTATTGTTATAGAGTGTTCCAGCTAGGGGCAGGTATATGGTGCAGTGGATGGAGTGCTGAGCTTGGTTTTAAAAATACAGAGACAGCAGCTGAGAGAGACAAAAAATTAGAGAGAGAGTGTGACATGCAGACAGCTAGAGTGTGTGTGTGTGTGTTGAGAGACAGAGACAGAGAGACACAGAGACAGAGACAGAATTTTATGAATTCAAATCTGGCTTTAGACACTAGCTAATTCTAAGCAATTCACTTAACCCTATTTGCCTCAGTTTCTCTATTTGTAAAATGAGCTGGAGAAGGAAGTGGCAAATCACTCTAATATCTTTGCAAAAAAGAAAAAAAGCCCAAATGAGTTTATGACGAGTTGGACACAACTGAACAACAAGCTACATCTACTATCAGATGTAGTCTCTTTGGCCTGGTCATTTTTGGCTGAATTATTTTTCTTTGTTACAAGAGAAGGTCACGGGTCAGGGAGGAGGGGGACTGCAGGGAGAAGCCACAGTACTGTGTGGGAAATCAGAAAATGATTGGGGTATACAGAAGAAAAGGCATCGGTGAAACTTTTTTGAATAACAAGAAAAAACAGGATAGAATATAGCAGTATGGAAGAAATGGAACAAAGGGAAAATATAAAGGAAAAGTTGAAGGAAAAGAGAAAAAGGACAGAAGGAGGGAGGGAAAAGAGGTAAAGATAAAGAAACAGAAAGAGGCAAAGAGACTGATACAGAGAATGAGAAAGAGATGACAGCAGTAGTCTGAATTGGAGGGCTCTCTCCTCCTTCAGAAAGAACAAGGAAGCCTTCGGCCTTCTCTGCCCCACCCCAGCCCCATTCTCCTGGGAGAGCTGTATTTCCAGAGAATCCCCCTACCACCACCCTTGTGCCCAGCCTAGGGGTTTCGGTGGGGGCTGTGGCTGGGCAGAACCCCGCCCATGCTTTGAAGCAAGGGCCAGACCACAGGGCCTGGGCAGGCCTAGCTTGGGTTAGAGGCTCAGAGCCCATAGTCTGCTCCCCACAGGAGCGAGGGAGCTGGGTTGTGGTGTGGGCGTAGGCTATGAGACCATGGCATGGCAGGGGCTAGGAGTGGGGGCCACTGGGAGAAGCTGAGGGGGATGCAGTAGGAAATAGCAGAAGAGAGATCTGAGGTGGGGTCCTCACTCCTGCTCTTGCTAAGATGGCCTCCTCCCCAACCCACCCTATGGCCACAATGGGTAAGATCGGGGTCCTAAGAATTCTTCGAGTTTTGGATGGCAGTAATGAATTCCCAACCCCTCATCCCTCCTTCTTTGAAGCTTTTTCCTCTCCAAAGAGAGCAATAATACTTTCATAAGGAAAACTTTCAAATTCAATCAACCCACCAGTTCCCCTCTTCATACATACACTTGTGTAATGATTTATTCTTTATTTGCCAATATGCGCAGCTAGCGTAGGACTCCTTAAACTTTTTCCATTCATGACCCCTTTTTGTCCAAGAACTTTTTATGAGACCTCAGGCATATGGTAATATAAAATAGGTATATAAATCAAACATTTTCCGATAATCATAATCTTGAGACCTCCACAGTATCGCACATGTATTAATTCAACAATGGAACCACAGTTTAAAAAGCTGGGGCCAGTGGATAGAGCATTGGAGACATGGATTCAAGAAGACTTGAGTTTAAGTTCTACATTATGCATTTATTAATTGTACAACAATGGACCAGTCACTTAAGCTCTCAGTCTCTACCTGGAAATTGGGAATAATAATGGTCCCTACCTCATAGAGTCATTATACATATTTTTTTAAAATGAGATGACATGTAAAGCATTTTATGAAAATTAAAGTTCTATATAATTGTAAGGATGATGATGTTTTGTTCCCCCTCTCCAACCAGGCCTTCCCTTTTCTGTCTCTCCCTCAGAAAGCTCTCTGAAGGCAATGGATCCATCAGAATAAGGATTTCCAGAAAGGACAGAGCTCTCTAGCCTTCAGGTTAGAGATCCGTTGAAGAGAGGGGCAATGTGTCAACCTACAGACCCAAGGGTTCCAGAAGAGCAGCATCTGTGTGTATCTCTCTCAGATTAGGAACTCAAAGCTTCAGAACATTCAGATTCAGCAGGGAGATCCCAGAATCATATCTAGATAACATAGGATAATAGGTACAAGAAGAGCTTGGCAAACCTTTAAAGTACTGTGTAAATGCTAGTTATTATTATTAGCTCTCTGCCTTTGGGCTACATAATAATGACAGTTACATGAACCTTTTTCTTCTTACCCTTGTAGAGTTTATGAATATTTTTATGTGTAAGAATGACTTAAACTGACCCCATTCAGCTACTTATAAGTATAGGGCTATAAGTGGTTTTGTAATTAATAGTGCCTTTTTAATAGAATTTTATTTTTCCAAATACATGCAAAAGTAGTTTTCAACATTCACCTTTGCAAAACCTTGTGTTCCAAATTTTTCTCCCTCTCTTCTTTCCCTCTCCCCCGCAAGGTAGCAAGCAATCCAATATAGCTTAAACATGTGCAATTCTTCTAAATCTATTTCCATATTCATCATGTTGTACAAGAAAAATCATATCAAAAGGGGGGGGGAAATACAAGGGAAAAAAAACAACAAAGATGAAAATACTAGGCTTTGATTCACATCCAGTCTCAATAGTTCTTTCTCTGAGTACAGATGGCTCTTTCCATCATATGTCTATTGGAATTGCTTCAATCACCACATTGTTGAAAAAAAAAGCCAAGTCCATCACAGTTGATCATCACATAATCCTGTTGCTGTGTATAGTGTTCTCTTGATGCTGCTCACTTCACTTCGCATCAGTTCAGTTACATGAATTTTTTAATAGTTCTCCCTGATTCTGATAACCAGTCCCTTCTTCACATGCTACTGGAGTAATTCTCTTAATTCATAGCTCTCTGGCAAGATCACATTCCTACTCAAGAAACTCCTATGGCCTTTTTTGTTGCTTGCTTGCTTTTTTTCTTACCCATTTTTTCCCCTTTTTGAGCTGATCTTTCTTGTGCAGTACAATAAATGTGGAAATATGTTTAGAAGAATTGCACATGTTTAACCTATACTGAATTACTTGCTGTCTAGGGGAGAGGGTAGGGGGAAAGGAGGGGAAATAATTTGGAGCACAATATTTTGCAAGGGCGAATGCTGAAAACTATCTTCGCATGTATTTTGAAAATAAAAATAACTATTATTTTAAAAGAAAATAAAAGAAAAAAACTCCTGTGGTTTCCTGTGGGATGATATTCTATGATCCAACTCAACCTACCTTTCTGAAATATGCACAACATCCATCAGAGGTTCCTTACTGTAGCTAAAGTGGACAACAAAACTTTCACTAAATTTTAGCAATGTTCCCTGTTACCCACTACTTTGTGATCACACTCTGGAACCGTTGATCAATGCATTGATTTTGTAACTGTTTCCACTGAGCTGGAAAGTACAATTCCCTAATAATAATTATATTCTTCTGAGACTTCTGGGATTATATTTACTGGTTGTGGGGCAGGGAAATAGGGGAAAGAAAATATCCAGGAGTCTACTCATACCAGTACCATACCGAGATAAGAGTCAATTCTGGTATATCATTGTTCATGCATATATTCTACTGTTGCTTAATGATACTTTGGCCCAATGCTATTTTTAAGTTCAGGGCCTGGGATAGTTTGGGTTTGGGGTTAGATTTTTTTTTGGGGGGGGGAGGAGTAGCCGGGTGGAACTAGGCTATGGATTTCATTAATTTAGAAAACTCTTGGAATGAATATTCTCTTTGCCAATGTAGATTAAAAATAAGGGAAAAGTAATAGTTTTTGAAGAATACTTAGAATGACTAGGGTTTGAGTTTCCTGAATCATTATTTAGAAATTCTTTTGGAGAAGCAAAAATTCATTTGGATAATTAATGAGGAAAACTTATTTTCAAAAGTTATCCAAAAAGTTATTTGCAAACACAGAATATAGACTGTCCTATTATAAAAAATAAAAGGTAATTTTAATAGCTAAACATATCATTTAAAAAGAGCTATTAAGAAATAGACATAAGATTGAAAAATATATTTTTTCTATTGCCCAAATATTGTTTCTAGGTTATATTTTTATTGGAGTTATAGTCATTGGCTTTGTTGTATGAAGATGAGAGCCAGAATGTATTTCCACAGTGCAATATCAGTTTAAAATAATAATAATAAAGTATAGAGAGAAATGGGAAAACTAAAAATCATGTCTTTATTTTAAAAATCCAACAGCTATCAGTAAATTTTAATCTTGGAATTGTCCAATATAAAGTTTGAAAATGTTTTAATGAATATGAGCATTAATTGAAAGAGGAAAAAAGCATTAGTAAGTGCCTTTAGAATCTGAATTCAATAAGAGCCTGTGACATTTTATTTTTCCTTCATGTTCCACTAGAACTACATTCATGAATCTAAAAAAACTTCAATTTTGCTTTTAAAAAATAGAGTCCATTTAAAAAATGTCATTGTGGATTTATATCTCAAGGATAGCAAAAGCTATAAATCAGGGCTTGATTTATTGATTTATTGATCTCCAAAATTAAAAAAGTGATGGAGAAAATGTTAATAATACAGATTAAAATTAAAAGAGTGTCCTGGGTATATTTATTTTTGGACAGCAATTTTTTAAACATTTACCTGAAACTCAACAAATGCAAAATATTTTAAAGGGCACTAGTCACTAGGGCATTGGATCACAAAAATATTCATGTAGGAAACAGCTATTTGTTATAATGGATAGAGCACTGGCACTGGAGCCAGGAAGACCTGAGTTCAAATCCAGTCTCAAACTCTTACCAGATATGTGACCCTGGGCAAGTCACCTAACTTCAATTGCCTCCAAATTATATATATTCCCAGCCCAGGCCCTACACTTAAAAATAGCACATTTTTTGTATGTATATATATATGTATATATATATACATACATATAAGAGATGCCCTTTTGATCTGGGATAAGGCAGAAGCTAGGGATGAGGCAGAAGGGAGGAAACCATGTACTCCAAACATAGGGGACAACCTGTGCAAAGACAGAGAGATGAGAGATAGAATGGTTTTTACAAGGTACAGCAAGTATACATTTCACTTGGTCTAGAATATGGAGGGCATAAGTGGGAGTAATGTATAATGAACCCAGAAAGGTAAGCTGGAACCATATTGGGAACAGTCAAAAAGGGTAGTCTGAATTTTATACTCTAAGTAAGAGGAAGCCACAGAACTGTTGGAACAGGAGTGTGACGTGGTCAGATCTGTGCTTTAGGACTATTGCAAAAAGTGTCCTAAAGAGTTGCAGCATCTTTGCAGAGGATGGAGGTGAGGATGGAGGCAAGAAGATCAACTTGGAAGCTTTTGAAATAATCCAGGAAATAAGTGAAGAGCATGTGAACTGGGGTGGTGGCCCTGTGAGTAAGGAAAGTATGAACTCAGGACATTGTGAAGTCAGAATTGTTGGGTTTTTTCCATTTTAATAGCTTTTTATTTTACCAAATACATGCAAAGATAGTTTTCAACATTCACCTTTGTAAACCTTATGTTTCAACTTTTTTTCCTCCCCGCTCCTAGATATCAAGCAATCCAATATAGGTTAAACATGTGCAATCTGATGTCAGCATTGTTGAGACTAGGCAACTGTTTGAATAGCGAGGCTAATGGAGAGTTGGGAATCAAATTGGACTCCAAGATTGTTACCCTTGGTAACTGTAAAGATAACAAGCAGAGAGAGAAGTTAGGAAGTAAGGTGGATTTGGAGGAAAAAATATTGAGTCCTGTTTTGAACATGTTGAATATGAACTTCCAAATACATAATTATAATGAGGGACTAGAGCCCAAGAGAAAGAGCTACAGATCTGGGAGTCTTCTACAAAGAGATTATCTCTGAACTCATGAGAATTAGTAGCCTCACTAAGAGAGAATGCCCAGAGACATAAGACAAGAGGGTACAGGAAATTCAATAGTCAGTAAGCAGGCTTTGGAAAATGATCCAATAAAATAGGCTGGGAAGGATTAGATAGAAAGGTAAGTGTAGAATAAAGAATGAATAGAATCATGACAACCCAGAGAGGAGAGAATCTCCAGATAGTCAATAGTATCAAATACCATGAGGAGGTCAAGAAAGATAAAGATTAATTATAAGTCATTTGGATGTTACTATTAAGAGATCATTGGTGAATCTAGAAAGAATGGTTTCATTTGAGGGATGAGATCAGAAACCAGATTACAAAGATGAGAAAATAGAGGAAACATAAGCATGAAACTTTTAAAGTATATTTTTAGGCAGCAAGGAAGGAGCCAGTAGGAAGGGAAAGACTAAAAATTTGGGGTGGGAGGAAGTCCCAGAGATCACAATGGAAGAGATAAGTAGAGCTGGATTCAGGATTGGGAATGTTGGGCCGACTTGGATAGATAGGAGAGCTAGAGAAATGATAGTAGAAATGAAACTATAACCTTGGTAACTGGGAATTCTGTATCATGTGGATTGGAAGAGAAAGAAGGAGTTTGCTCACCATAGAAAAGGAATAGAGAACTTTTGACTGAAGATTTCATTCTTTTATTATCCTTTTTTAATTATAGCTTTTTATGTTCAAAATATATGCAAAGATAGTTTTCAGCATGCACCCTTGCAAAACCTTGTGTTCCAAATTTTTTCTCCTTTTCCCCACCCCTCCCCTGGACAGTAAATAATCCAATATATGTTAAACAGGTACAATTCTTCTATATCTATTTCCACAATTATCATGCTGTACAAGAACAATCATATCAAAAGGGAGAAAAATGAGAGCAACATGCAAGCAAACAACAACAAAAAAGATGAAAATACTATGCTGTGATCCATACTCAGTCCCCACAGTCCTCTCTCTGGGTGCAGATGGCTTTCTTCATCACAAAACTATTGCAACTGGCCTGAGTCACCACATTGTTTAAAAGAGCCATGTCCATCAGAATTGATCATCACATAACCTTGTTGCTGTGTACGATGTTCTCTTAGTTCTATTCATTTCACTCAGCATCAGTTCATGCAAGTCTCTTCAGGCCTTTCTGAAATCATCCTGCTGATCATTTATTATAGAACAGTAATTTTCCATAGCATTCATATACCATAACTTATTCAGCCATTCCCCACCTGATGGGCTCAGTTTCCAGTTTCTTGCCACTACAAAAAGGGCTGCCATAAATATTTTTGCACATATGGGTTCTTTTCCCTTTTTTATGATTTCTTTGGGATACAGGCCCAGGAGAGAGACTGCTGGGTCAAAGGGTATGCACATTTTGATAGCCCTTTGGGCATAGTTCCAAATTGCTTGGAAATTCCATTCTTGAAAATCTTAGCAATGGAAGAAGGTATTGTCAGTTTTCTCTAAAGTACAGGAGAAGAGACTGGGTCTGGCGTCCTCCCTGAAAGTGAAGGGAAAAGAAGGGAGGGGAAGGAAGGAGAGAAAAGAAAAGAAGAGAATAGAGGAGAAAGAAAGGAAAGGAGAAAGAACCCTGAACTTGGAATAAGGTGACTCATTTAACTGAATTTAGAGTAAGAAGGCAGGTTGAGTCACTAGCTGTGTAATTGATCTTGGCAAGACATTTTTCCATCTCTAAACATCAGCTTCCTCATCTGTAAAGTATATATTGTCATACTTGCACTACTTACTTATCACAAGGCAGCTGGTAAGAAAAGCACTTCAAAAGAATAAAATACCATAGCAATGGTAGCTATCACACTAATTATTTGGAAGGAAAGTAATGGGACCCCCATGCTTTGGAGCTAGGGATAAGAGAAGGGGGCTGCCAGCCTCTATTTTCAACCTCCCCCTGGGAGCACTGGGAAGGGATTGTTGATTTTCTAATTTATAGCCCTGAGCTTGGCCAAGGTAAATGTTTCCCTTCCCTAAAGTTGGTGGAGGAGGGGAATGGGGCTTGGTAATCCCCCACTCAACCCACATCAAGGGCTTGGGAGCCCCAGCTCAGCCCAAGATAGAGTGGAGACTGAGCACTGGGGAAGGAGTGCTGGGGCTCCCTTGTCCCTAACCCCTGCAATGGATAGATGGGATTCAGGCTGGACCCCAACCTCAGTTACATCTTTCCATTACCCTTGGAGTTCAGTTCAATGGCCTAGCTTACTGCCAGCGTCCTTGTTCACCTCCTCTTACAGTTGCCATAGAGTATCTGATCTTCATCACAGTCTGTAGAGCTAGAGACAATCTGAGAGACCATCTCAATCAATTCCCCCATTTTACAGATGTAGAAACTAATGTGTCTAAAGTTACCCAGCTAACAAATGGAAAAGCAGGGACTCAAACCCAAGCCCAGCCCCATTTCTGCTTGTAATACCAAGTCTTATTTCTCCTCATTATGTTTGGGTTTCAAAAGAAATGTTCTGAGGATAAAACTAGAGTCTCTGCCTTCCATGAGTCCCTAGTCCGAAGAAAGAAATGTGGCTCCTGCCTTCAAGAGGCATAAACCACACTCAAGGGCTAGTGTTCAAAGATGGAATCAGGACAGGTTTCAGCTTCAGCCTTAAAGTAACTGGCCAAGTTCTTCCCATTCTCTGAAGTTCAGGTTCCTCACCTGTAAAGTGAATGGATTGGGTCATTTTCCTCTATTTATTTCCTTCTAACATTTTTTGTTGTTTATTATAAAGTACTTCCCAGCTCTAATACTTCATGTTCTAGATTCCAAGGTTCTTAATAATTCTCCTAGCTCTCATATCTTATGCTCTAAGATTTCCTCCTTGTCCTACATTCTAAGCTTGCGTCCAGCTCTCCCATGCTGTTCTAGGTGCTAATGTCCTTTGTAAATCTGCAATTCCATGAACGAGATAGACTTTGGAGGAAAGGAAAGTGCCCCAGTGGTCCATTTGGGCTAGAGTGGGGAACCAAGGAAAGAAGGATGGCTGGGCTCATGGAGGGGAGCAGAAGTGTTATTCTTTCTTTGCTCTCATTTCCCCTTGTAATTCTAGTTCTGATCTCCTGGGGAGAAAGCTGGTATTGTTCTCTCCACAAATGAACCTGCTGTGGTTATGTTCAGGCTGAGCTGGAAAATCGATTTGGAATAAATAAGTGAGCTCCCCAGGGCTGGGAATAAATCATGAGCCTCTAGGATCTCACTGTGGGTTGCCCCTAACTTTAGCTTCAGCTGAAACTTGAATGTCTTCCAGGGCTAAGGAAGGGATGGGAAATTATGAAGAAGCACCAAGAACTGATGCCCTGAGATGAATTTGGTGATCCTTGACCAGCAGTCATTCCACATATTCCCCTATTGACCTAGCTCAATCTATACCACCTCCCTTAATTGTCAGTGAAGGGAAAGGGAGAGAAGGGGGAAGTAGAAAGAGAAGATGAGATAAGAGAAATAAGACTGAGACTGAATTGTCCTTGGGTTAGACAGTGGCTATGTCTCCAGAAGGCTCCAATGCCCATGTGAAGATACACCTTTACAGAGTGAAGAACATTCCTATTGGCAGTCACTCTCACTCCCTCCCACTAGCACATGAGCATGGACCAGTTTGTCACATACATATGTTTGTCATTTTGGAAGAGGGAATCAAGTCCTGAGGAAAAGATAATTATTTCTCTTTTAATAATCATTCCTCTTCCAACCAAGAGTTGGTTAAGGAAATATTTATCTTTTAGGGCAGGATTTTTCAAAGTGTGGTGCCATGGACCGTTGGCAGAATCCAACACTCTTTCAGGGGTCCACAAGATCTCAACTTAATCTTCATAATGATGCTGATGTTTTCATTTCCAATCCAATAAATACAACTCATATAAACAAAAGTTCTTTGGAGGGTCCTCAATAATTTTTAAGAATCTAAAAGGGTTCTGAAACCAAAAAGTTTAAAAACTGCTATTTTAAGGGATATATAGCCTTGCATTCAGGGAACCCTTATTCTGAGCAGGGAGAGGAAAATGAGAGAACAATAGAATGTAATTTGAAAGAACTGTCAGGATGTAGTAAAGCAGGTGAAAAGCACTTTTTCTTCTTGGGGAATGGGAGAGTGAAGGATAGCTTCCTGGGAAAATGTAGGACTTCTAAAAAGTTAGTCTTTAAAGAGTAAGCTTGGGTCCCAGTATATGGGATGGGTAAATAATGATGAAAGTAAGATAAGAGGAAGCAAGGACTACTTGAAGACACTGAAAGGCAGTTTCTTGGAGTTGGGGGGTAAGAGGATGTGGGAAAGGAATTGCTGGCCTCAGCAGCATTGCACGGTGAAAAGAAAAATTTAACCAGATTTGGAATCATCAGACATGATTAGCTGTAATTTAATTTATCTGACTCTCAGCTTCCCTCTCTGTAAAATGAAGGAGTTGGACTCGATTGATTCTAACGTCCCTTCTAATTCTAAATTTAGGACAGGATTTTAATATTAGTCTGTACCCAATCATCTGCCTTGCCTCAGACCAATCTAGAATCAGACCAACTTGAGTTCAAATCTCATTTCAGACACTTATTGGCTATGTGAATCTGGGCAGATCACTTAACCTTTGTGCCTCAGTTTCCTCATCTGTAAAAATGGGCATAATACAGCCTAAGGTTGTAAAGATTGAAAGAGAGAATAATTGTGTTTATAAATGTTAGCTATAATAATTACTATTATTTTATTTTTCTCAATCTTAACTTTTTTACTAGAAGATGGTGTTGGGAGTGAGGGAAGCATTCTCCAGGAGCTATGGGACCTCTTCTGTAAAAAGGGAATAATAATCCCTGCCCTGTTGTGAGGAAGTAAGTTGTAAATTATGAAGTACCAGAGAAACAGGAGCTAATATTATTATTACAGACTGCTGGCCCCAGCATGGCATCTGTCTCCACCAGAGGCTTGTTCACCTCCCTCCTCATTCCCTAATCCTGGCTTCCACCCCCCACTCCTCATGCTAGAACTAACTCCTCCCCAAACCTGTCTAATTTTAGCTCTCCTATCCCCCCTTCCTTCCCACACAGACTCTCCGGAAGGGGGGAGTGTAGGAATTCCGGAACCGCTTTGGAAAGCTGGGAGGAATGTCATAAATCAGAGAATGTTAAAGTTTGGGAGGGACTTCAGAGGGAGGGAGCCTGTCACAGCCCAAGAAGTGCTACAATGGGACCTGAGACAGGCAAGCCAAGCTTGGGCTTTGCCAATGACTGACTCACAGAGTCACCAGCAGCAAGGGGGGATGGCCCCATTCTGAATCTCAGTTTCCTCATTTGTCAAATGAGTAGGTTGAATTAGCTAAGTCCCTTCCAGGGCCTAGAAGTCTGGTCTATGGAAAAGTCTTGGCTTAGGAAATAAAGCGAGTCTCTAGTCCCAGTTTACCCCTGTTGTGTCACTTTTACCCTTCCTGGGACTCTATTTTCCCATCTGTATAACAGGAGCAGGAGTGACTCAATAATCTTTACAATCTATGACTCTATGATCTATTTCAACTTTAAGTAATTTGATCAAAGGTACACAGTGAGTTAAAGGTAGAGGCAAGATCTCTCTCCATCCTCCTAAGCTAGGATTCTGACAATGGGAAACAGACTTTCTCCTTCCTCCTCTCCCTCTTGCTTCCCTCTTGGATCTCCTGGTCCCACAGCTTTCTTTATTCCCAATTTCTAAGTCACTTTCTGGATGAAGGAGAAAAAGGGAGAATGTTAGAGAGAGACAGATGTATCCAATCCTTGAAAAATCCCTCAAAGGAAAAGGGACCCACATGTGCAAAAATGTTTGTGGCAGCCCTTTTTGTAGTGGCAAGAAACTGGAAACTGAAGGGATGCCCATCAATTGGAGAATAGCTGAATAAATTATGGTATATGAATGTTATGGAATATTATTGCTCTGTAAGAAACGACCCACAAGATGATTTCAGAAAGACCTGGAGAGACCTACATGAACTGATGCTGAGTGAAATGAGCAGAACCAGGAGATCATTATACACGGCAACAACAAGATTATAGGATGATCAGTTCTGATGGACGTGGCTCTCTTCAGCAATGATTCAAACCAGTCCCAACTGTTCAGTGATGAAGAAAGCCATTTACACCCAGAGAGAGGACTGTGGGATCTGAATGTGGACTACAATATGGCATTCTCACTCTTTCTGTTGTTGTTTTGCTTGCATTTTGTTTTCTTTCTCAGTTTTTTTTCCTTCTTGATCCGATTTTTCTTGTGCAGCAAGATAACTGTATAAATATGTATACATATATTGGAGTTAACATATATTTTAACATATTCCGCATGTATTGGAGTACCTTCCATCTAAGGGAGGGGGTGGGGGAGGAGGGGAAAATTTGGAACAGAAAGTTTTGCAAGGGTCAATGTCGAAAAATTACCCATGCATATGTTTTGTAAATAAAAATTTTAATTAAAAAAAAAGAAAAAAAGAAAAGGAAAAAAAAGGAAAAAAAGAAAAATCCCTCAAAGTTCTTAGTCTAAGGTTCAGACCATGGGGAGCTTCCTTGAAAAGCAAATTAACCAACAGAGAAATAGAGCATGTGGCCAAGGATATTGACAGCTGACATGGAAGTGTGATATGAAGACTAGACTAAATCTGATAATCTAGGCTCAAATCCTAAATCCTCAAATCCTAAACTAATTTGCTTCTTGACTTAAAGCAAGTCCCTTTTTCTCTCAAGACCTCAATTTCTTTCCTTATAGAATGAAAGTTTGGAATTCATAGAAATATGGTCTTTGAGTCCCTCTGAGCTTGTGAATTCCATGCCAGATGTTTCAAGATCCTTTTCAGCTCTTGCATGCTAAGGGACATTGCCTTCTAAAAGTGAGAGGAACAAAGTAGCGCCAGAAGATCTGCTTCTTCAGCTCAGCTTGGTTCCAGCATGCAAGCATGCCTTCTGGAAAGTGGGTGAACCATTGTGGACTGCCATTTCCTTACCTAGAAAGTGGGCTTTCTTACACTAGCCCTCTCTGTCCAGCAAATTCCTTGGGTCCATGCCACTCAGGAAGGACCAATGAGGTCAGACAGAGTCCAGAAGCAAAGAATCAACTTCTACAGCTGCCTTCAGAGAAGATACTACCAGGGAAGGAAGGCAGAGGAAAAAAGCAATAACTGCCTATTCTATCCTTTCTAGGGCAGGCTAGGTTGAAGTTGGGGGATGCAATAGTTTGCAAGGAGGGAACCCTAGGCAGACTGTAAATCCCTAGCTACTCTGGGGAGTTCTCTGATCTATAATAAGCAGCTGTCCTGTTTTCCCTGGAGCTCCTCATGGTTTGTCCTGGCATAGCCCCCTGCTCCACCCTACTCCTATCCTGTCCTATCATCCATCCTGTCATTCAAGTCACCATCCATGGGCACTTCCATTTTCTTCAAAGTGGGACTGGACCCACCAAAGAAACTGAGCTGAGATTTGCAGAATTCTAGTCGTAGCTCAGATGCTTAATTCACCCGGAGCTTTAGCAATCCACTCTTCTTTGGTCCTCTCTCCCTTGTCAGAGCCCTAGTTCTAGACTCAGAGGACTTTTGTTGAAGTCCCAGCTCTTGCCTTTATGACACTGAATGTCCCTGGACCTGAATTTCTTCACTTGTCAAATGAAGGGATTCAATCAGAATATCTTTATGGCCCTTATCTAGTTCTACAATCCCTCCTACCCCAAATTCTATGATACTCTTGCATTCTCATCATGTTTTACCCCAACTTAAGCTCATGGGGCTGTCAGCAAGAGAAACAAGACCTGGGGAGACTTGGGTAGCTCCTCTGAGGTCCCACAACACCCCAGTGGCCCAGTAGTCCATTCTCTGTTCTAGGCAGATCTCTCATTCTGAGATCTCTATGGCCCCATTCTCCTTACCCCACCTCCTGAGATCAGTAGGTATACCCTGGAGGCAGCCAAGGACAAGAATCTTGCCAACTCTGCTCCCTCTCTCGTCCCTCCTCACCCCGCTCTATCCCCTCCTCCCCAAACCACAGGACCCAACCTGCAGGCTGGATAGCCAGCCCAGGGCTCTCTGCTGTGTCCGATATTTTGAGCTTAAGAAAACTTTCCAGCAGGGCCAGAGCTCTTAAAGGTTATAAATAGCAACATCCCGGAGGGGCGTAGGAAACGCGTGGCAAAGGATGCTGTAGGGGGTGGATCTGGTCTGCCTGGCCCTACTTCCCTCCCACTATTCTGCCCACCTAGGGTACCCATTTGGCTCTGGGGGGGGGGGAATTTTAGAATGAGCCAGGAAATCACACCCCTGCCTGCAAGGAGTCTGGGAAACAGGCCCTCTCCTTGTCCATTTTCAGCAACATGAACAGAATGGCTTGGGGAGATGACAGCTCTGGATCTCTTTGGCCCCTAAACTGCACCAAAAAAGGCATGCCCTTGAGTGTGGAAATCAAGCTTTAATCTGTTTGCTGCCTGAAAGCATCAAAGATTTTGTCTTCTATACCCTCTCCTCAACACTCTTCCCTTCTCCTACAGCATTCATGTAACTAGCCTGGCTGACCACTGATACTTACCCCATCCCAAAATAATAATATGAATTAGAGCAGACCCAAAGAACATAAAATATCACAATTGATGGGGGGGGGGGAGTTGGAGGTGGATCTTAGAACATGAACATAGAATAAAGAGATGTCAAGAAATTTTGACATTATCCAAACCTCTTCATTTTATAGATGGGTAAATTGAGCCCCAGAGAGGGAAAAATGACTTTGTCCAAATCATACAAGCAGTGAGTTTCAAGGCTGGGACCTGAACTTCCAAGCCTCCTGACTCTCAATGTTCCTTCTGCTACACCAGGTGGTGTCCCTTCCTCCTTTCTCCTCAGACAACTTGGCTCTCCTCCTTCTCTCTTGGAAAGAGACTGATGAAATGTCATTCCTACTGAGGTGAAAATGGCTAAATAGACCAGGGATAGTCTGCCATTGAGAAGGTAGCCAAAGAAATTTCCAACATGAGAGAAGAGAAAGTGGCCTTCTCTTCTTATAGGCAGGATGTCCCCATCTTGCCATTAATCTATATACAAAACCTACAGGTCATCCTTGATTCTCCTTTACCTTTTCTGCTGAGTCTTATTGGGTCTACCTATACGAACCCTCTCAAATCCATCTCCTTTTTCTTTTTTTTTATTTTTAATAATAGCTTTTTATTTTCAAAATCTCTGCAAAAGCAAGATAATTGTATAAATATTATATACCTATATATATTGGATTTAACATAATATTTTAACATATTTAACATGTATTGGATTACCTGCCATTTAGGGTGACCATAAAGGGGGGTCACCTTTTCCCACCAGAAAGGGGGAAGGAAGGGAAAATTTGGAACACAAAGTTTTTCAAGGTTCAGTGTTGAAAAATTACCCATGCATATGTTCTGTAAATAAAAAGCTTTAATAAAAATAAAATAAAATAAATCTGCAAAGATAGTCCTCAACATTTACCCCCTGCAAAACCCCATGTTCTAAACTTTCCTCCTTCTTCTTTCACCCCTATCCAAGACAGCAAGCAATCCAATATAGCTCAAACATCTTCCAAACATATCTCCATATTTATCATGCTACATAAGAAAAATCAGATCAAAAAGGAAAAAAGGGGAAAGAAAAAAAAGCAAACAATAAAAAAGATGAAAATACTATCTTGCAATCCACATTCAGTTTCCATAGTCCTCTTTCTCATCCCCTTCTTTTTCTCACAAGACCACCTCCTTAGACCAAGCCCTCACTACTTCCTGCCTAGACAATCGCTATAACCTCCTAACTGGTCACTCTGCTTCCAATTTCTGTCCTATCCAATTAATTCATCCTTTGTACAACTGTCAAAATAGACTTTCTAAGGCATTAAGATCCACCATATCACTATCCTGCTCAAACACTTTCAATGGCTCCCTATTGTCTAAAATGTAGGCTGCAAAACTCTTCAGCCTGATGCTTAAGACTGTTCACGATCTGGTTTCAACTTAATCTTTCTGACTCATTTTACTTTTGTCCATTTCGTAGATTCTGTGTTCTGGTCAAATTGGATTTGTTCTCAGACTCAACATTCCATTTTCCATCTCTGTACCTTTGCTAGAATGCACTCCTTCCTCATCTCTAATAAAGGACTTTTAATTCTAGGCAAAGGATCAATGCTTTGGAAAGATTATTTTGATATTAAATACAAGAACAGGGAAGTCAGTTCAGGACTATTATAAAGTTGGAGATGAGGGTGAGGAGGTAGCTAGGAGGCATCAAGGTGGCCTGGAAGATAGAACACTGAACTTAAAATCATGAAGAGCTTTGCTCAGATCTACTCCAACTCTTATTTATTGTCGTGACGCTAAACAAGTTACTTTACTTTTTAAAAACCTGCCTCAGTTTCCCCATCTATAAAATAGGATCATAACAGCCCAGCATATCCTCATAACAATGGTGAGGACTGAATGAGATATTATGTATAAGGCTCTTGGCAAACCTCAAAGCATTTTTTAAAATTTTAGACTACTTCTTTCAAGGCGAGGCTCAAATATCACCTCTTACAAGAAGCTTTTCCTAATCCCTATAGATGTTAGTGTTTTCTCTCCTCAGACTACCTCATATTTACTTAGGATTGCAGGATCTGAGACAGAAAGCTAGAAGGGAGCTTTATGGTCACCAAGTCATGGAATGTTCTTAGGATCATACACCTAGAGCTAGAAACAACCTCAGAATCCAACACCCTCATTTCATAGAGAAGGAGACCAAGGTCCAGAGAGATTCATTGATTTCACCAAAGACATCTGTTGTTCTGTCGTTTTTCAGCTGCGTCTGAGTTTTCTGGGCCAAGATAATAGAGTGGCTGGCCATTTCCTTCTCCTGCTCATTTTACAGATGAGAAAACTGAGGCAGAGTGACTTGCCCAGGATTGAACAGCTAGTAAGTGTCTGAGGCTGGATTTGAACTCATGAAGATGAATCTTCTATGCACCTGCCCTGCCCAAAGATGGGCAGATGGTAAGAATCAAGTGGAATTCGAACCCTGTCCTCTGACTGCTAAATCAGTCAGCTTTGAGGAAATTGGATTCTGAAGGGGTTAAGTGGCTGAGACTGCAGAGCTCAGAAATAATAGAGCTGGGATTCAAACCCTTGTTCCCTGCCAGAAAAACAAAATATTATATATATAAAATCTCTCTCCAGGAGAACATGAGCTCTTTGAAAGCAGGGATTGTCATAGCAGTCTGTATCCCTATGGCTTATCCAGACAGCATGGTGTAAAGCAGATAGAAAGCCACTTTCAAAGCCAGAAAGACCTGAATTCAAGTCCTGCTTCTGTCACATAATGATTCTGTGATACTGGGCAAATCACTTAACCCCTTGCGTTCTCGGTAACTTTCTAAAACCGTAAAGAAGTCCAAAGTAAGGTGCTAGTTTGCATCAGTGGGTTTCCACACCTGGGAATTCCCTATGTCAATTAAATCAGAGTCCATTCTCTCTCCCTGTCTCCAGTGGCTAGTACAGTGCCTTGAACAGGACACAGCAACATGAGCTGAAACTAATGCAATACCCAGTCCAGCTACAGTCTGTTCCTCCTTCCTCTGAGGCACCATTTCCAATAGGAAGCATGTTGGTTTGGGGTTTCCAATCTTGTTCCTAGGGTGAGCTAGCCTCCTCCCATCCAGCCCATTGGGAGCAAAGAATAAAAAGAAAAGCAATTTCCCCAAGTCTTGGCAGTCCCAACCATTTCTTGCAACATCTGGGTTGGTTTTGAATGCTCTCCAAAGTGACCACCCCAAGTCCAGGATAGAACATTTCATTTGGGCCTCAGACTTAGATTATAGGCTTCAGAGCTGGAAAGGACATTAGAGATCATGTCATCTAGTCCCCTCATTTGTCCTTTTCAAGGCAAAGAAATTTAATGCAATAGCATAGTAAGAAAAAAAGAAAAAAAGCATTTCCTCCATAAGCCCCGGGGTACACTTTCCTATAAATATACATGCCTTTATAGGAAAAATTGGGTAAACTTAGGGGACACAAGCAGAAAGGGGCACACATATAGAACATATGTGGCCAGAGCATATAAGTGTAAAGACATAATGTAAGGAACACGTGACTAAGGCCCACATGGAGAGGCAACTCACGGCTCTGTTCCTGAAGATCTTCTGGCGAATAATATCTATATATTATTACATATAATAATATATAAATATAAATAAATAATAGTTAATTAATGCTTATTGACTGACTGACAGACTCTACAGCAAGCTGCTTTATCGGATACTTCTCTAGATTCATTGCATCCTTCACAAGAACGTCTCCACAGGACACTGAGTATGAGGCTTTAAAGTTTCAGTTTCTATCTTCTGGTTTCAGCAGGTCTTTAGTGCAGGACAGAAGGGTGGGTTCTGCATTGCTTTTTTTGTTTAAAAGTTGTCCTTTTATAACTCTTTTAGAAAAGTAGCATCTCCCAACATATGCCCCTCATTTTATAAATGAAGAAACTCAGGATCCAGAGACAGAGGGAAAGGGACCTTCACCGGGTCACACAAGTAGTGAGTAGCAGAGTTTTATTCAAATCCAAGCTTTCTTACTTCCAATACAATGCTTTATCTCTAAACTGCTCTGCCATAAGGTGGGCCTCAGAATCTGGGGGAAGAGAAGACACTATCCAGAGAGCCAAATTACTGATGTTCCCACCTTAACCAGTACAGAGCTCAGAGGGTCTCTCCTTTCTCTTTGTCTCTGTCTCTCTGTCTCTTTCTCTCTCATTTTCTCCCCACCTCTTTGTCTGTCTGTCTCTCCCCCTCCTCCTTCTCCCCTTCTCTCTCTCTCTCTCTCTCTCTCTCTCTCTCTCTCTTTCTGTCTCTGTCTCTGTCTCTCTCCTCTTTTCTCTCTCTCTCCCTCTCCCTCTCTCTCCTCCTTCTCCCCTTCTCTCTGTCTCTGTCTCTCTCTCTGTCTCTCTATCTCTCTCTGTGTGTCTCTCTTCTCTTCCTCCCCCTCCCCACACATATGCCCCTCCTGCTGGCCTTCAACTGGTCTGAGGGCTCAATAGTCTGCCCCTTCACAGAGTCTCGGGTCTGCAGGAGTCTAGAGAATAGAGAACACACATATACCTACACTCAGACCTAGGACATAGGGATATGTGAATGGCTTAGGGACCCCTCTGAGCAATAGACTAATTATGCTGATTGAAGTGTCCAGAGCCCTGTGGAGTTATAATCAACCAAATCTTCCTAAAAGATATATGACTTCATCAAAATTTTGATGGGGATGGGAAGGAAATATGGGAAACTGGGAGTCACTTCAGAGCACAGGAACAGAGAGGTGAACCAGAACTAGAACCAGAACCAGAACAGAATATGGAATTAATTATGGGACATCAGCATGGCTAAGCAGAAAGAGCCCTCGACTATGAATCAGGTTTAATCCTGACCTAGATACTTTCTTGCTAAGTGATCAGGGCAAATCACATAACCTCTCTACATTTATTTCCTCCTTTTACAAATAAAGACTATAATCCTTGCATTATTTACCTCTCAGGGTAATTAGTAGAAAAACATTTTTCAAACACTGAAGCATTATGGAAATGTATCTGTAAATATATACTTTATTTCCACAGTCTTTCTACTAGTGTTATGCCCATCCCCTTTCCTCCATGCCTACCAGGTTCTTCTATTCCTAATTTATGTATTTTCTTTCTTTTTTTTTTTTGGTAAATGTGGCTTCTTTAAAATTAGAGTTCACTTAAAACAAGATACATCTGTACAAAATCCCACTAAACAATAAAGAAAGATTCAGAATTAAGGTTTGAGCCAGTGAAAACCATCTGACATTTCCTTTAAAGCACATATAGAAACCCAGGATGTTCAGTATCTGGCACTTGCAGATTGATGCCCTTACTTTTTTTAGAAAAGTTTCATGGGTTGCCAAGGCTGGGAAAATTTGTTCCTTGATGGCCAACCTTTGAGGGAAGACTCTCTTTATATTTAGCTACAGGTGGATGAAAAATCCATCACTGACCCATACTCAAAGCCTTTCCCAACCTGGTAGATTATGTCACAGTTTTCAATCTGCTGGAAGATCTGAGTATTATTTTTACACCATGATGAGATATTGGAGAGGAATAGCAAGGAAAAACATGGCCAAGAGCTCGCTTATCCTTCAAAGTACACACTTTGGAGGCTGCTGCATAAGCACTCACCTTTCTCACCTGGCAGGCCTAAGAGAAGCAGATACTCCCAAAGGAATTTGTGCTCCCAAACCTTCCTGCTATTGAAGGGATTAAGAGATCCCTCCCATGATAAAGGGAAAAGGAGAATTCCTAAAGGTAAAAGATATTTGCTGGCTCTCCCAACATTATCCAGATCCTAGATGGGACCATCTGACTTCCCTAAGGACACCTTGGTCTTTGCCATCTTAGGACCTTCTATATATGTTTTCTTCTCCACTTCAAATGTGAGCTCTTTGAGAGCATGGCTTCTTACTTCCCTATTTGTATCTCAAAAACTTATCGCAGTGAAAGCATCTAATAAGTGCTTTTTCTATTCATTCATTCATTCATTCAATCATTCATACAGAACCTGTACTACCTTAGCAATTCATGGTGATGGCTACTTTGGTTTACAAAGGCCTAGATCTTTGACCCCCAAGAAGTGCCTTCTGTCTGGCTGTGGGGGTCACCTTAGTCATCCTCTTCCTCTTAGAAACCTACCAACCAGGAAATGCCTCTAGAAGGTTACTTTCAATTCTCAAACTCAGGAAAGTTAGCTATGAAATAACACCCAGGGCTGGGAAAACCATGCTTAGGATCTCTCCTCTAGAGTCTAGTGAAAACATGTCCACTACTGCCGTGTGCTTCTGCAGGAGCTATAACAATGGACCAGTTTCTGCCTTATCTCGGGCAATGAAAGCCCATTCTCAGGAACTTTAATCAGACCCACAGTTCTCAGAAAAAAGGAAACAGGAAGTGAGAAGAAGGCAGGACCTTGAAGGTCCATTTCTCAAGCAACTTAAGCTTGGCTTGGGCTTTTCCTGACTATCATTAATTAGTTGCTCAAAGTGGGAAGCAAGAAACTGAGGGAGAAATCACCTTTTCCCTCTACCCAGAATGAAAGTCTACTCTGTTACCTCTAGGAAAAATTGACTGAACCAGTTATCATGGATAAAGTACTCTCTGTTTTCCACCCTTGCCCCCAACTAAAAATGACCTCATTCTCCACAAATGAATCTAGAATACTTTGCCTTTATCATTCCTTTGACCATCATTCCCTCCCTTATATAAAGCAAATTTACGAGTATGCCTTATTCTCCTCCCCATTGGCCCCTTTAAGTTTTCTGAAGGCAGAAAGCCTCGATTGATTTTTCTTTTCCATTTTTATATTATTGACAATCCACAAAGGATCTGGCACATAGTAAGGATTTAATGAATATTTGTTGTATTGAATTTAACTGAAAATAACACTAGTTTGGGAGTCAAGAGAACCAGGTTGAACCTTAGCTGTGTGACTGAATTGTTGGGTAATCTAGGCCTTATTTTTCCCTCTCAGTTTCTTCACCTAAAATGAAAGAACTGGTCTAGATGACCTTCGAACTCTTAAAATCTAAGAACTATCCATGAACTAGAAACTGAAGTGAATTGATTTGGAGTTGAATTGTTGACAAAGGCAGGCCTTATTATCAAGATGCATGATCCATACCCACACACCAGCCACTGTCTCAAGGATCCATTTACCCTGGAGCCCTTCTCCTGGGGATGCCTTCCTCCTCAAACTCCTTGGAGGCAAAGATCAGCCTTTCTGTGAGGCACATCACCCATTCCCTATTCATGACTGCCCCTGATGTTGGATTGTGATCTTTGCAGTTGTTGCTGTCAACCCCTCACAAAACTAATCAGTCCCTGAAACAAGATCTTAGTTACTTCCATTTGTGTTTGACTATCATTGTTGCTTTTGAATCATTTTTCAGACATGTTCAATACTTTGTGATTTCATTTGGGGTTTTATTGGAAAAGACACTGAAGTGGGTTCACCATTTCCTTCTGCAGTTCATTTTACAGATGAGGAAACAGGCAGAATGAAGTGACATGTCCAGGGTCACACAGCTAGGAAGTGATAGGCTGGATATGAATTCAGATCTCCCTCCCTTGACTATCATACAACTGTTTTTCTCCTGTGTAGCAAGCCTAAACATCCTTTCCACAGGATCAGAGAATCACAGAATTCAGAGCTAAAAGGGATTGTCCAGATCTGTTCTCTAATGTCCAATGAAGCTCATGGAGAATAAATGGCTCACTTTAGATAATGATCAGGATAAATTCAAACCCCCTGACACCAAATCCAGTGGCTCTTGGCACAACAGTAGATATAAATTATAATTACAATTATTTGAAAACACAATATGATAAAGATAGAGCAGTCATTGAGCACATCTGTCCTATCAGTATTATAATATTGAGGACTATGGGACCATAGACTGGATTTGGAATGGGGGATCATGGGTTCAGTCCTGGCTCTCCCACTTCCTAGCTATGTAAGTCAACTTATTTTTCTTCTCCACAGTTTCTACATTTGCAAAATGGGGGTAAAAATTTTCATACCACATTCCTACTGGGATAGTGATTAAGAAAAGTCCTTTATAAACGTAAGGCTCTATAGAAATGGGAACTCCATTGAGGAGGATAAGAATAGTGATAATTTTTTTCAACCTTATTTTCCCTGCAAATCAATCTAAAAAAAAAAAGCCATGACATTACCCACGATTTTTTACTTAGAATCTACAAGTTATAGGCTATAAGGTTCTAAATCTGGCACTGCCTCTCTACCTCCTTCCTGGAGCCATGCCTTCCCCTCCCTGCTTCAGGACAGTCCAGACAGGGGTCCATACTGGGTCCTTCCTGCCCCCTCTAACCTAAACCAAAGATTTGTGAGTGTGTGTATATATATGTGGGTGTAGGTGTGGGTGTTGGGGGCAGGGGAGACGGCTATCCTTGGGTAAGCCAGCATTTCAGGAATCTTTCCCAAGCTTGGGGAGGGGTTTATAGGGGCTGCCCAAATGAATAGGATCCTTCAGCTTGGGAGAAGGCTAGAGAAGCTATAAACAGGAGTAAGTCTGAGCCACGTTTCTCTCTCCCACTTCAGTGGGACCAAGGGACCTGACATACAATTTCCTGGCTCCAGCCCATGTTTGCTCATGTCTCTGCCCTGTCCATCTGTCTGTGTGTCTGCTCTATCTGTCTACTCGCTCGACCCCCATCATGTTGACTTGTCATGGGAACTCTTAAAAACTCCACCCTTTTGGGGTAAGGCAGACATGCCATTGAGTGGTCAGATGTTTTCATGGGGTAGAGTCCTGGATTGGGTATTGGAGTTGTGGTAGGGAGGAGGAAACATTTAATCCAGTTCCACCAAAATTGCTTAAGAACCTAATATATTTGAAGCCTTTGGGGGATACAGATAAATAAAATAAAGAGGACACAGGCCCTGCTTCCAAGGTAGAAGAAATAATGAGATGGACTAGAGGGGTAGAATGACTGATATTTTCAGACATGATCCATGTGTTTCAGTGGAGAGAAATGGGCAGGAATAGTGGATGGTGAGAAAGATGCCTTTAAGAAAAGGAAAAAGAGAAAGAAAAGAACACCAATAAAACATTTTAAGTATACAGGGGGAAAAAAGTAAAAAGGTCTGGGAAGCTGTTCACGTCAGCACTATCTTGTCCATCAATTGGATGATCTCAACTTGAGATCAGATGGCCAATTTTTTATTATTGTTGTTCAGTTGTAACAGGGCTCTGTTAACCCATTTGAGATTTTCTTGACAAAGGTACTGGAGTGATTTACCATCTCTTTCTTCAGGTCACTTTACAGATAAGGAAACTGAGGCAAATAAAGTTAAATGACTTGCCCAGGCTCATACAGCTAGTAGGTAACTGAGGTCAGATTTTAACTCAGAAAGATGACTCTTCTTGACTCCAAGCCTGGCACACTATCCACTGTACCACTAACTGTCCCAGTTTTTCATTACAAGGACTGAAGCTTTATCTGATGAAATTATCTCCACTGAGATATACTCCAACACCTATTTCAGAGAATGCAGGGAACCCTTTCTGCTGAAAACTCTGGTTCTCAGTCACTAGGACTCTCAGTGGTTGGAAGTGTTCTCCATGAAATACATTTACAGCTGGAACAAATTTGGAGGTCATCCAATAGATTTCATTTTACTAATAAAGAAAGTGTGGCAAAAAAAGGTTAATAAACTAAATAACTTGCCTAGCCTGGGTCAGGGGATTTGAAGCCAACTCTTGCTGACTCCAAGCCCAGTAATCTATTCCCTACACCATGTTGTATAAGCTTGGAAATTATGCTTTCCAGAGTGTTGAGTGCAGGTCTCTCGTGTCACAGGGAGATCAGGGATCCAATCTAGAAAATTCCTCAGAAAACAACCTACATCCCCTAAATCAGTAGAAATTCCATTGGTTGCACAACTAAATGATTATAGTACAGTACTAAGTGGGCCACCCAGAAAAAAAAAAGTATATAATGCAGAATAGCATCAAGAGATCCATTCTTATATTTGTGTAAAGCCTGATGGTAGAGAATGCTGAAATCATACATTAAGAATGATTTCATAGAGTAGTTGATCAGTGGAAAAGGTTAGGATCACAGGACAAAATAATCAATAACTATAGCAATTTAGTGTTTGATAAACCCAAAGACCAGATAGCCTTCCGGGGGTGGAGCCATGGTGGCGGAGATCAGACAGGATTCTCTGTAACCTCCTCTAACCTCCCCTCAAACCAACAACATATGAAGCCTCTAGACTGATTCTGAAGCAAAAAAATCCACAATATCTGGAGAACACGATTCTAGAAGAAGATACTCTGGAAGAACCTCAAAACAGGTCTGTTTTAATGGGGCAGGGGGTGGCCTACTGAACCCAGACTGCAGCACAGGGAGACCAGGGCAGGGAGCTGGAGCAGGGAGCTGGAACAGGAGTCGGAACAGGAGTGGGAGCGTTGTGCTTTTCACACACCTGGGAGTCTTCTGCGAGCCTCTTGGAACAATTTGTCCTGATTGTGGGCAGGTGGTTTGCAGGGTCTGCCTTTTGAGGGGGATAGATTGTGAACCACTGAACCCCTGATGAGCATCGGACCTAGCTGCCATTACACAGCACCTTAAAGCAATCAATCAAACAACAGGACTGATAAGCACCAGAAATAATTCAATCAGCGGAGCTGCCCAGCCCCTGACATAATTCAATCAGCAGAACTGCCTAGTTCATGAAATAACTCAATCAGCAGAACTGCCCCAGGGCAAATTAAAGCAGCTGTCCCACCTTTACCCTAAACAGACCTCACACCTTTAAAAAAAAAATGAATAAAAAACCAAAAAGAGCTCTCACCATAGACAATTTTTATGGAGAGAGGGAAGAACAGACCTCAAATCCTGAGGCCCCTAAAGGTAAAGCAACTCCAGAAAAAGCCCCAAAGAGAGACATAAATTGGTCTCCATGTCACAAGGCTTTCTTTGAAGATTGCATAAAAAATCTTAAAAGAGAGTTAGAAGAAACATGGGGAAACGAAATGAGATCACTGCAAATAAAATAGAAAAAATGGAAAAAGAATGCAATGAACAAAAAAATGTAATTGGTCAATTGCAAAAGGAAATAAAAACAGTAACTGAAGAAAATAAGACATTAAAAATTAGAATCGAACAATTGGAAATTATTGACTCATCAAGACTTCAAGAATCAGTTGAACAAAAACAAAAAAATGAAAAGATAGAGAAAAACATGAAATATCTCCTAGGAAAAACAACTGACCTGGAAAATAGATCTAGGAGAGACAATCTAAGGATTATAGGGCTTCCTGAAAGCCATGATGAAAAAAAGAACCTGGACACTATATTCCAGGAAATCATAAAAGAAAACTGCCCTGATATTTTACACCCAGAAGGCAAAATACTCCTTGAAACAATCCACCGATCACCTCCTGAAAGAAACCCAAAAATTAAGTCCCCCAGAAATATTGTGGCTAAATTCCAGAACTATCATACCAAGGAAAAGATATTACAAGAAGCCAGAAAGAAACAATTTAAATATCAGGGAGCTACAATTAGGATC
>JAJPUD010002290.1:320047-334809 GCA_023553655.1 Myrmecobius fasciatus | reverse complement strand
TTTTTTCATCATGGCTTTCAGGAAGCCTTATAATCCTTAGATTGTCTCTCCTAGATCTATTTTCCAGGTCAGTTGTTTTCCTAGGAGATATTTCATGTTTTTCTCTATCTTCTCATTTTTTTTGTTTTTGTCTGACTGATTCTTGAAGTCTTAATGAGTCATTCATTTCCAATTGTTCAATTCTAATTTTTAATGTCTTATTTTCTTCAGTTACTGTTTTTAGTTCCTTTTGCAATTGACCAATTACATTTTTTTGTTCATTGCATTCTTTTTCCAATTTTTCTATTTTATTTTGCAGTGATCTCATTTCATTTCCCCATGTTTCTTCTAACTCTTTTAAGATTTTTTATGCAATCTTCAAAGAAAGCCTTGTGACATGGAGACCAGTTTATCTCTCTCTTTGGGGCTTTTTCTGGAGTTGCTTTATCTTTAGGGGTCTCAAGATTTGAGGTCTGTTCTTCCCTCTCTCCATAAAAGTTGTCTATGGTGAGAGCTCTTTTTGTTTTTTTATTCATTTTTTTTAAAGGTGTGAGGTCTGTTTAGGGCAAAGATGGGACAGCTGCTTTAATTTGCCCTGGGGCAGTTCTGCTGATTGAATTATTTCAGGTACTGGGCAGCTCCGCTGATTGAATTATTTCTGTTGCTGATCAGTCCTGTTGATTGATTGATCGCCCTAGGGTGTTGTGTAATGGCAGCTAGGTCTGATGCTCATCAGGGGTTCAGTGGTTCACAATCTACCCCCCACAAAAGGCGGACCCTCCAAACCACCTGCCCACAATCAGGACAGATTGGTCCAAGAGGCCCGCAGAAGACTCCCAGGTGTGTGAAAAGCACAACGCTCTCACTCCTGTTCCGACTCCTGTTCCAGCTCCCTGCTCCAGTTCCCTGCCCCAGTCTCCCTGAGCTTCAGTCTGGGTTCAGCAGACCACCCCCCTGCCCTATTAAAACAGACCTGTTTTGAGGTTCTTCCAGAGTATCTTCTTTTAGAATCATGTTGTCCTCCAGATATTGTGGACTTTTTTGCTTCAAAATCAGTCTAGAGGCTTCATATGTTGTTGGTTTGAGGAAAGGTTAGAGGAAGTTACAGAGACTCCTGTCTGATCTCCGCCACCATGGCTCCACCCCCGGAAGGAATGGGGCTTCTGTTCTAACAATAAATCAGTAATCCTCAAGGATTACTCCCAATCTAAGAAAAAAAAAATCTGTCTAATTCTGAAAAGACCACTCCTCAATTCATTGCTGACTGATAATCTGGTTAGTAAGAATCAAATTTTGGAGCCACTCCTCAGTTCATTGCTGACTGTCAGATAGATAGTCTTTTGGTTAATGATAACCAAATTCTGGAGACCACTCCTGTGGGCCCATAGGATTAGCATGTCAGTGATAGAAAGCTGGATAAAGGGGTTTCTTCTCTCTTAGGACTTTGCTAATTTCTTTTGGAACTTAGCCTACTTGTAATGGTATTACAACTACAATAAACTTTGCCCCTTGACTAGGAAATAGGTTCAAGCCTGCAAATTCTTTTGAGACACCTTTCGACTCTGGTCTGTGACCTCAACTTTTGGGGTCCCCTTTCCCAACCTCAACATCTACATTTCAGGGTCCATTAAGAATCTTGGACTCTGTTAATTCTTTAAGTGCCTTTAATATGTCATTTCCTTTGAGTGAACAAAATTTCACTCCAAAGTTTTCTTCTCAGACTTCTTTTATTTACCTAATTTATTGCCAGTCTTATTTATTCCCATGGCTTCAAGTGTGAAGGAGTCATACTATGCCGATGACTACCAATTCAATCATTCAATCAGTTAATCAATAGACATTTAGTAAGTGCCTGTTATGTGCCAGGCTCTGCTAGGACTGAAGCAATCCCTGTTCTCAAGAGACTTGCTTTCTCTTTTTTTCTTTTTCTTTTCTTTTCTTTTTTTTTCTTTTCTTTTCTCTTCTTTTCTTTTTTTTTGTTGAGGTAATTGGGGTTAAGTGACTTGCCCAGGGTCACAGCTAGGAAGTGTTAAGTGTCTGAGGTCATATTTGAACTCAGGTCCTCCTGATTTCAGGGCTGGTGCTTTATCCACTGCAACACCTGCCTTACTTTCTAATGGATTTTTATGCCCCATCCCAATCTCAGTGCTGTTCATAATCTTTTATGGTCATTCTCTCTAAGGCTTTTTTAAAAGTCTCTATTCTAAACCACTGTTTTCCTTGGCTTGCCATGTTTCTACACTGTAACAATAATAATATCTAGTAAATAGGGAAACTGAGGCAGACGTTAATTGTAAAGTTAACTGAAAAGTCTTAAGGTCACACAATTATCAAGCATCTGAGGACAGATTAATAATCATGTTTTCTTGACTTCAGACCCAGTGCTGTAGCCACTGAATCCAGATCAAAAGCACCAACTATGTACAAGTGTCTCTACCTGAATGCACCATGCAAATCTCCAATTCAATATGTTCAAAACTAAGCTTGTTATCTTTCTTGCTAAAACTTTCTCTGCTTCTGATTTTTTTTCTTATTTCTGTCCACAGTATTATGCTTCATCTTTTTTTTCCATATTCAAAACCTTGAGGTTGCTGCTCTTTATTTCTTCCCACCTCTCAAATATTTCTTTCATCCATCTCCTCTGTTCTATTCTAATTGTCATTTTTATAGTGTAGGACCACATTGCTTCCAGCCTGGACTATTTCAAGGCCTCCCAATGAGGTCTCTGCCCTTTCTAATCTATCCTTTATCACTGTCTGCAGAATTTTCCTCATGCCATTTCCTAGATGACTGTATTACTTCTCCACTCAAAGCAATTTAATAGTTTCCTATTTGTTTAGTGTGTAAAATTCAAACTCCATTATTTGGTGTTCAAGGCCTATTATAATCTGATATAAAAAAACCTTACAGCTAAAGTTTCTTCCCATCCTAATCCCCTGTACTCACTCTACCATGCTCTTTCCAAACTAGACTCTACAAAGTCTTCTGTACATCCCCACCTTTCCCCCCCAACATGATTTCTATGTCTAAATTATCCTTTATCCTTTCTCCCCACCGAATTTAAATTCTGCCTCCTCCATGAAGTTTTCTATAATCCCCCCATTGCTAATGACCATTCCCTTTTCAGATCTCATGTGACACTTTTTAGTGTTTGTTTGTTTTTTTTAAATTGGGACAAGTAATTCTTTTGTCTCATATAGTTTTCATTTAGGATTTCTTGAAATATAGTTCTGGTAAACAAGGTTTTGATAAAGCCCTTTGGGATTCAGGAAGCTACTTGACTAAGACTTTAAACCCAAAATTACTCTGACTCTCATAGACTGGCCAATAATAGGTCCTAATCCAAGCCTCATTTGCCCATTGTTTGGATTTTAAAGGCTCAGAGAGAGTGTAAATAGCTACTGTTCCAGTTTTGGCCAGAAACCCTGAGGGTCTTCCAAAATGATTCTTTTGGGAAGTCAAAACTAGGCCATTTTTTGCCTCAATTCTTACCCAGCCTTTAATTGCTGAATGGATGTTGTCTTGGACAACCTGAAAACTGGGAAAGACTTTAACTTAAAAAGGCCAAAGTCTTTTGCTGCATCTGGAGTCTTCATCAGTTGTCCACATCTATATCTTATCATTGGATTCTGATGATTCTGAAGGAGAGAGCTGCACAGCCCTGCCTCACTTAAATCCAATTCACTAGCAAATCAAGATATGTCACTGGTCCTCTTAAAGAATAAAAGACAAACACCAACATTCTGTATATATCTAATGAATTTATTGTGTTCTATTGGGTAGAAAATACTACTTCTCTATCCTCTAAAAATCCTGTTGTACCACAGTTCCCATGTCTCAGTTTCCCTCAATTGCTCTGTCTCAGTTTCCCTTAATTGTTCTGCCTTGGTAGCAACCTCCCCACCCCCCCTTCTGACCATTAGGACTGAGATAATTGAGGCAGCAGAGTTATGGCCACTGGCATTCCAAAGAGTCATAAAACCTCTAGATAGCCTATCTCAAATACCTAGACATACCCCTTATCTTTATGGCTTTGGACTCAGTGGCTCCTAGCTACTTCCCAAACTTATCAGAATTTGTGATATTGCCTCCATACCCCCAACCTGTCAGAACTGAATTTATAGCCCTTTCCTAGAATTCCAATGCCCCCAGTGCCTACCCCTCCTTTCTGCCTTTAGTTTTCCTGAGCGCCGGAGCCCTCTAAGAATCCTTGGAGCCCCTCACTAGGCTGATGGATACCTTGAGATCCAACTGGCTAGCTAACATGGCTGCCAGTCTAAACTCTCCATGGACTGAATATTTTGAAACAAGAGTCCCATTCAGTTGACTAGTCTTATCTCTCCATTACTATCTTTTTTTTCTTTTTTTTTTATTAAAGCTTTTAATTTACAGAACATATGAGTGATTTTTCTACATTGACCTTTGCAAAATTTTTTGTTCCAAATTTTTCTCCTCCTCCTTCCCCCCCACCCCCAGATGACAGGTAGTCCAATACATGTTAAATATGTTAAAATATATGACAAATCCAATATATGTGTATATACAGTTATCTTGCTGCACAAGAAAAATCAGATCTAAAAAGAGAAAAAAAAATAACCTAAGAAGGAAAACAATGCAAGCAAACATTCACAGAAAGCATTAAAATGCTGTGTTGTGGTCCACATTCAGTTCCCTCAGGCCTCTCTCTGGGTGTATATGATTATCTTCATCACTGAACAATAGGAACTGGTTTGAATCACATCATTGTTGAAGAGAGCCATGTCCATCAGAATTGCTCATCATATAGTCTTGTTGTTGCTGTGAATAATGATCTCCTGGTTCTGCTCATTTCACTCAGCATCAGTTCATGCAAGTCTCTCCAGGCCTCTCTGAAATCGTCCTACTGGTCATTTCTTTAATTTTTTTAAATTTTTTTTATTAAAGCTTTTTATTTGTGAAACATATATATGGGTAGTTCCCCAGAATTGATCTTTACAAGGCTCTCCATTACAACTTTTACCCCCAGTCCCCTTCCTTCCCCTCCCCTAGATGGCAGGAAGTCCACTATATGTCAATAATATTGAAATACTTGACAAGTTGTGCAAGAAAAATCCTATCTACAAGAAAAAAAAAGAAAATCAGAGAAAGGCAACACAATGCAAGCAAACATCAATAGAGATCATGAAAATGTTACGTTGTGGTCCATATTTCATATCCCTCTCTCTGGGTGCATATGGTTTTCTTCAGTGAACAACTGGAACTGGTTTGAGACAATTCTTTGTTGCAGAGAGCCATGTCCATCAGAATTGATCATCATGTAATACTGTTGTTGCCATGTATAATGATCTCCTGGTTCTGCTCGTTTCACTTAACATCAGTTCATGCAAGTCTCTCCAGGCCTCTCTGAAATCGTCCTGCTGGTTGTTTCTTACAGAACAATAATATTCCATGACATTCATATACCATAATTTATTCAGCCATTCTCCAGTTGATGGGCATCCATTCAGTTTCCAGTTTCTAGCCACTACAAAAAAGGCTGCCACAAACATTTTTGCACATGTGGGGCCCTTTCCCTCCTTTAAGATCTGGGATATAGGCCCAATAAAAACACTGCTGGGTCAAATGGTATGCACAGTTTGATAACTTTTTTTTTATTAAAAGCTTTTTATTTACAAAACATATGAGTGATTTTTCTACATTGACCTTTGCAAAAACTTTTTTTCCCAAGCTTTTCCCCTCCTTCCCCCCCTCCCCACCCCTAGATGACAGATTATCTAATACAAGCTAAATATGATAAATTATATGACAAATCCAATACATGTATACATATCTATACAGTTATCTTACTGCACAAGAAACATCAGATCTAGAAAGAGAAGAAGAAAAAAAACAACCTAAGAAGGAAAACAAAATGCATGGAAATATTCACAGAAAGCATTAAAATGCTGTGTTGTGGTCCGCACTCAGTTCCCTCAGGCCTCCCTCTGGATGTATATGACTATCTTCATTGCTGAACAATAGTAACTGGTTTGAATCACATCATTGTTGAAGAGAGTCATGTCCATCAGAATTGATCGTCATATAGTACTATTGTTGCCATGTATAATGTTCTCCTGGTTCTGCTGATTTCACTCAGCATCAGTTCATGCAAGTCTCTCCAATCCTCTCTGAAATCCTCCTGTTGATTGTTTCTTACAAAACAATTCTCCATTACTATCAATAAAATAGTAACAATCTCTAATCTGTGGTACTGCCTCAGTTTCTCTGGAGCATTACAATCCTGCTTTGATTTCTCATCATGGTATACAGCTCTGGAAAGTTCTTTCAAACTGAAAAAGACTCCAAACATGCTTCTGGCAGAAGACTGTGTCTGAAGCTCAATCTAACTGGTTCCAATGCAATTGATCAAGACAGGGGCACCCAATGAGATAACTTAATTCTTTGATTTCTTAATGACCAGTATCAAAGGCGGTATAAAATATATACTCACCCTAAGTGTTTTCAAGGACATTCATGGAGAATGTCTTTTGCAAAAAAAGAGAAGAGGAATTCTTTATAAGACAGTGAAATCCTTCAGATGCTCCTTCTTGCGGAAGGAATTGCTTTCATTACATTGAGCACCAGAACTCTATAGGTTTCCCTAAATGATATCTGCTATAACTCTAAAGACAGCAGCCTATCGACCTACTTACCCTACTTGGAAAAACCAAGCAGATGAAAAATATACCAGTTATACTATGCAATTGGGTAACACGGTAGATAGAGTACCTGATCTGGAGTTAAGAAAATCTGAGTTCAAATTTGACCTCAGACACTTACTAGCTGTTTGAGCTAGACAAATCACTTAATTCTGTTTGCCTCAGTTCCTAATCTGTAAAATGAACTGGAGAAGGAAATGGCAAACTATTCCAGTATCTTTGCTAAGAAAACCCCAAATGGGGTCACAAAGATTTGGACACAATTGAAATGACTGAACAACAACTATGCAACTATATAATAGCCCATTGGGTTAATACATCATTATGTATAACTTGTACATGCACTACAGGCAGAAAATGAGCCAGACCCAGAATGAGATTGCCTTATTGCATTTGGGAAATTGTGTGGCACTTTCAGTGATCCCAAGTTCCTCCTGCTACTGAAGTCCATTTTTTTTTGGTTTTTTGATTTTTTTTAACAATAATATTCTTCTGGTGAAGCTATATGATGCAATAATGGGGTACCACAATTTCACAAGAATCAAAATGGTAGGTGACCCAAAGAATAATAGAAAAAAAAATTATAGTGGATGTAAGAAGGACAAAGCATATTACCAAAACACATTGGCTTGATTGAGTATGACATATGATATAAAATAAAACATCAAGGACAAACATTTCTGGAAAAGGAAGTAGACTAGTAATGTAGGGATATATAATAATTAACCAACAATCATTTATTAATTTGTATTTTTCTAATCAATAGTGATTTAGAGCATTTTTTCACATGACTAGAAATGGCTTTAATTTCTTTGTCTGAAAAGTGTCTGTTCATATCTGACCACTTATCAATTGAGAATGACTTGTGTTCTTATAAATTGGAGTAAATTCTCTATTTATTTTAAAATAAGGCCTTTATCAGAAACACTGGCTGTAACAATTTTTCCCTTGCTTTCTGCTTCCCTTCTAATCTTGGCTACATTGGTTTTGTTTGTGCAAAACCTTTTTAATTTAATGTAAACAAAATTATCCATTTTGCATCTTTTTGGCCATAAATTTCTTCACTGATCAGAGAGGTAGACTTCTTCTCCTAATTTACTTATAGTATCACCCTTTATATCTAAATCATGAATTCATTTCGACCTTATCTTGGTATAGGATGTTAGATTCAACAAGCATTTATTTAAGTGCCTACAGACACTGGAGAAACAAAGAAATAAATGAAAGTCTTTTAAGGAACTTATGTTCTATAGTAGAAACAAC
The DNA here is from genome assembly GCA_023553655.1 of Myrmecobius fasciatus. Classification (NCBI taxonomy): domain Eukaryota; kingdom Metazoa; phylum Chordata; class Mammalia; order Dasyuromorphia; family Myrmecobiidae; genus Myrmecobius; species Myrmecobius fasciatus. The sequence continues at coordinate 326,890 of JAJPUD010002290.1, read as the reverse complement.
ATATATCTACAAAAATATATACAAAACAAACATTTATTAACTATATACAGAATAAATGCAAGGTAGCTTTGATGTGGGAAGGCTCTAGCAGCTGGTGGGAAAATCAGAAAAGCCTTCATGCTTTTGTTGTATTTGAGCTGAACTTTGAAGGCAACAAGATACTATTCAAAGTATAAAGAACTAGGGGACCCAGTCTAGGCATGGGGAATAACATGTGCAAAGCTGGAAAGAGGTTGGAGTCAGGTTATAGAGAGCCTTAAGTGCCAAATAAGTTTGAATTTGTTCTTAGAAATTATTGGGAGTTTTCATTTTTTTTCCTTTTAGATATGATTTTTCTTGTGCAGCAATAAATGTGCAATTATATATAGAAGAATTGCACATGTTTAATATATATTGGATCACTTGCATTCTGGGGGTGGGGTGGGAGAAAGAACGGATTAAAATTTGGAACACAAATTTTTGCAAGGGTGAATGTTGAAAACTACCCTTGCATATATTTTGAAAAAAAAAAACCTATTATTAAAAAAAAGAAATTATTGGGAGTTATTGGAGTTTATTGATATAGCTGGTGCACAACCTACTTGAGTATGGAGTAGCTTCATGAAATATTAACAGAACCAGAAGAAGGTCTCTATTATTCTCTAGTGAAAGGATTTGGACAAGAGTTATACAGGGTATAAAGGTATAGAGGGGATGCAGGCTAAATTATTCTCTGAATTCTTAAAGCAGAATGCGGTGATCTATTGAAAAGAATTAGGGAAGAGAGAAAAGAACTCTGTGTTTGGGGTCAGAATACCATTTACCATGTCCCCATATGGTAATTGGATCATTTGAAGAATAACTACCTATGTGTATCTTATTCCTCTGTTTGACATAAGCTTGAGGCAGCTAAGTGGTAAAGTGGCTAGAGTGCTAGGCCTGAAGCCACAAAACCTCTTCAGGAGTTCAAATATGGCCTCACACACTTACTAGCTGAGAGAGAGCCTGGGTGAATCTGTCTGCCTCAATTTCCTTATCTGTAAAATGATTTAGAGAAGGAAATGGCAAACCATTCCATTATCTTTGCCAAGAAAACTCGAAAATGGAGTCATGAAGAGTCACAAGTAACTGAAATAACAGAACAACATAGACTATAAGCTTAATAAGGGTAGAGATCAATTTCATCTAATCTGCCGAAGGACTCTGCCCATAAGTAATGGTGATGAGGTGGAGGAGGGGGAGAAGGAAGAGGATAAAAATGAGGATGATGATACTAACAATTAATATATAATATATAACAATTACTCTGCATTAGGCAACTGTGCTAAGTGTTTTACAATAATCTCATTTGGAATTGAATTTGCAGCTGACACTAAATTCGAATTGGATTTTGATTGAAATTGGAATAGATTTGAATTGCAGATGGAATTTGTAGATAGAATCAAATTGAAAATTAATTGAATTGAAATTGATCTGACCAGAAGTAACCCCTGAGCTCCCAGCTCTTCTTCTCTAGCAGTGATCAGCTTGATGTTTTCCATAGAGTAAAGGGAGGTTGGTGGTAGATGAACTGGGTGGCTGACTAAATACCTTGGAAGAGAGGCAGAAAGTTAGACTGAAGGACTTTTCAGGGAGGAACTCTCTCTCACCTACCCCTTCCTTGCCCTTCCCCATTCTTTTGGAAGAAAACCTATCCCTTTATCTATGACCTTGACTTTCTTGAACTTCTTTCAAGAACTCCTGGGAGAAACAATGTTTCTTCATAAAAATTCTGACTTCCAAATTCTCCACCATCTGGAACAAAGTGGAAGGAAGTGGGAGGAGGGCACTGGGAGAGAATAAGTGAGGGAAAAAACCAAGCAGAAAGAAATGTTTTGTTGGGGAGGACTAAGTTATTTTCTGAATTCTCAAAGCAGAATGTGGTAATCCATTGAAAAGAATTAGGGAAGAGAGAAAAGAACTCTGTGTTTGGGGTCAGAAAACCATTTACCAACTGGGAGATTTTGGACAAGCCACTAAACGACTTTGAGACCTCAGGTTCCCTTTCTGAAAATGGGACTAACAGAACTCATAGTATGAAAACTAGGCAAAGAAGGTCCTATTGGGGAAGCAAAAGAGATAAGAATGGAGAGATGAAAAGGACACTGTGTTTTGAATTGGAGGTCTGAATTCAAACCAGTACCCTGATATTAAACTGTATTACCTGTGTGAACTTGGACAATGTTCTTCACCACTCTAGGAGGGAAAAAGAAAAATTAGATAACCTCAAACTCCAAATGTTTTGATTTTTCATGGTAGGTTAGGACCATATCTTAGAAGGCCTGCCATTTCAGAAAGAGTCCTTTCACAGTTAATACAACAATGTTTTACTAACACCTACTTTTAGGCTTACAAAACTGGTTCTTCATAGCAATTCTGTGAGGTAAGTAAAGTAACTATCCCTGTTTAAAAGACTCTTCAGAATTTGTGACCAAAAAAAACCTAGAGTACATTATGAAATGCAAAATGGATAATTTTTATTATAGTAAGTTAAAAAAGGTTTTGTACAAACAAAACCAATGCAGACAAGATTAAAAGGGAAGTACAAAATTGGGGAGGGGGGGGAATTTACATCCAAGGGTTCTGATAAAGGCCTCATTTCTGAAAATATAGAGAATTGATTCAAATTTAGAAGAATACAAGCTATTCTCCAGTTGATAAATGATCAAAGGATATAAACAATTTTCAGATGAAATTTTTTAATTTCTAGTCAAAGGATATGCTCTAAATCACTATTGATCAGAGAAATGCAAATTAAGACAACTCTGAGGTAGATACCTCTCAGATTGGTAAGATTACAGGAAAAGATAATATTGAATGTGGGGAGGGATGTGGGAAAACTAGTACACTAAAATATTGTTGGTGGAGTTGTGAACTGATCCAATCATTGTGGAGAAAAAAATGGAACTATGCCCAAAGGGCTATCAAATTGTATACTAATTGATCCAGCAGTGTCTCTACTGGGTCTATATCCCAAAGAGATCATAAAAAAGGGAAAAGGACTCACATGTTCAAAAAATGTAGAAGCCCTATGTAGTGGCAAGGAACTGGAAACTGAGTGGATAGCTATCAGTTGGAGAATGGCTAAATAAGATATGAAACATGAATGTTATATAATATGATTGTTTTACCAGAAATGATCAGCAGAATGATTTCAGAAAGGCCTGGAGAGACTTACATGAATTGATGCTAAGTGAAGTGAGCAGAACCAAGAGAACATTATACACAGCAACAGCAGGGTTATTCAGGATCTATTCTGATGGGCATGACTTTTTTCAAAAGTGAAGCAATTCAGACCAGTTCCAATGGACTTATGATGGAGAGAGCCATCTGCACCCAGAGAGAGAGTTGTGGGGACTGAGTGTGGATCACAACATAATATTTTCACCTTTTTGTTGTTGTTTGGTTGTTTTTTGCTTGCTTTCTCATTTTTTTTCTCTTTTTGATCTTATTTTTCTTGTGCAGCATGATAAATGTGGAAATATGTATAGAAGAATTGCACGTGTTTAACCTATATTGGATTACTTGCTGTCTAGGGGAGGGAGTAGGCAAAGAGAGGGAGAAAAAATTGGAACACAAAGTTTTGCAATAGAAGACCCTTCATACAGTTATCATAGTAATTGTCCTAATGTTGAGATCTAACCATGTTATTCCTCTGCTCAGAAACCTCTAGGAGCTCCTCATTGCCTACAGGTTTTGGGGCTTGACAGGTTGGCTCCTGATTCCCTGAATTTCCTAGGTTCATCATTGCTCTTAAAAGGCATTTTCTATTTCCCCTTGACAGAATCCTCTTTATTCAAAGCTCAGCTCAGGTATTACTTCCTTTTAGAATCTTTCTGATTCTCTCCCTTCACCCTCCCAACTAAAAGCTTTTTCTTTCTTCTTAAATTTTCTTAAAGCACCTTGTTCTATCACATTCAGCTTTGCACTATTTTTATTTATGTATGTGTTTATATCTCCATTAGTTTGCAAGTTCCTTGAAGGCAGGAACTATGCCTTTTTTTTTTCTATCTCTATCTCTAGCAGTAAGAACAGTGTCTTTTACATTTTTAAAGAAGGTAGGGAATTCCAGAGCTATAATTTCTCTAGAATGGGGATTTCCTGGTATGGAAACTCTGCAGATCTTCAATTTGTTGGTACTTTTCAGAGTTACTAGAGGGTACAAAAATTAAGTGACTTTCTCATTTCCACAGAACTAGTATGTATTGGGGCACATTGTCTAAGGACACTAATCTGTGTACTACCCCAAAATGCCTGTCATGCATTTCATATAGTAGACACTAAAATATTTTTTAAAATGAGGAAACAATCTCAGTTAGGAAGTGAGAACTTCCTAATTCCAAATCTTTTCACTCCAAACTCAGGCACTAGGGGGGGCATTGTAGGCTGTTGAGCAGGAGAATCGCAGAATGAAAACTACCCATCAGGAAGTGAATCTGTGCAGGTTAGATTGAAAGCAGGTAGAGAGTGGAGATAGGTACACTAAGGAGAAGTCTATTACAATAGTTCAGGAAAGAGCACTGAGACCCTGGGCTAGGGTAAATGGGAGAACAAAATAAGTGGTTGCCAGACACATACTTATTCTACCCTGTTATGTGTCTAATGGGTTTCATTTCTCCAATTTCTCCCTTCTGGATTATTTGCTCTGGTTAGATCTAGTTCCCAATTAGAGATAAGTCTTTTTAAAAATTTATTAATACTTTTTATTTGCAAAACATATGTATGGGTAATTCCTAAACATTAACCCTTACAAAGCTTTCTGTTACATATTTTCCCCCCTACTCCCCACCCCTCCCCTAGATAGCAGGATATCCACTACATGATAATTATGTTAGAATACTTAAGAAATCAAATATATGTATAGCTATTGCCACACATCATTTTTTGTGCAGGAGAAATCGTATCTACAAGAAAGAATAATCCGATAAAGGAAATACAATGCAAGCAAACCTCAATAGAGAACATGAAAATGTTATGTTGTGGTCCACATTTCACATCCCTCTCTCTGGGTGTATATGGCTTTCTTCACTGAACAATTGGAACTGGTTTAAAACATTTCATTGTTGAAGAGAGTCATGTCCCTTAGAACTGATCCTCATATAGTATTGTTGTTGCCGTGTACAATGATCTCCTGGTTCTGCTCATCTCACTCAGCATCAGTTCATGCAAGTCTCTCCAGGCCTCTCTGAAATCATCCTGCTGGTCGTTTCTCACAGAGCAATAATATTCCATAACATTCATATACCATAATTTATTCAGCCACTCTCCAATTGATGGGCATCCCTTCAGTTTCCAGTTTCTAGCCACTACAAAAAGGGCTGCCACAAATATTCTTGCACATGTGGGTGCCTTTCCTTCTTTTATGATTTCTTTGGGATATAAGCCCAATAGAAACACTGCTGGGTCAAAGGGTATGCACAGTTTGATAACTTTTTGAGCATAGCTCCAAATGGCTCTCCAGAATGGTTGGATCCGTTAGGGAGAAGTCTTGATTTTCATAATGAACTTTGGGTTCTAAGTAAACTAGAAAATAGCTGAGGAAAAAATAATATAATATGTTTAATATGATTGTACATGTGTATAACCTATATCAGATTGATTGCCATCTTGGGGAATGATAAGGGAAGGGAGGAGAAAAATGGAAATCAAATTTTTATAAAATTAAATGTCAAAAACTAATAATTAAAATTTAAGATTAGTCTGAAACAGTCTTTCCCTTGTGATAGGAATGCCTCATTTCTCAGTTCACAGAGTGGGAAGTAACAAGACCCTAGAGTTACATCTCTATCAGGATAAAGTCTTCCTAGTGAAACTCCCACACTTCCACCCAGAATCTCAAGCATAGGACCATGCATATAGTAGGAGTATAGGGAATGTGTGATTAATTGGGTTTGTTTAAAGAGATATCCTAAATCATAATTCCATATGTGGACAGTTGTACTGTTCTGGGAGATTCTGGGGTGGACCTGGGAGTCCAGTGTTTTGATGTCTCTTCTGTCTCTAACATTTTTTTGATTCTGTGATCAAGAAAAGGCATAATAATATTTAGTAATCTGTTTAAGGAGGCATAGACCCTATGGTATGTAATTAGAAAGCTATTGTCCAAAATGGATAAAATAAAACTGAAAATACATGGAAAATTCTTATCTTGTTTTCCATCAATGCTTGACTCCAAATACTCTTTGCAGTCTGCCATTTCCATACCTTTGCTCACACTGGTCCCTCTGACTAGAACAACCCTTGTTCCTTATATCTACCAGTCTAGTTCTTATCTATCCTTCAAGGAAGATCCAACTCAGTTGTCTTATATGTAGGGGGATCGTGTCTTACCAAATCTCTCCCACAATTTCTGAAGCTCTGCATCTTTTTTAGTTGCCTAATATCCTAATTTGTATCACATTTAACTGCATCCATGCAACCAGAACTGGAAGGAAACATAAAGATCATCTTGTCTAGCCCTTCATTTTGCAGAGGGGGAAACAGAGGCTAAGAGAGGGGAGGAAAGTTTGACAAGGGCAGAAACAAGAGAGTCCTTTCTTTGCCTTCTATACTCAAACTTTGCAACTCCAAGTCCATCACACTGCCTCACTGTCTGAAATGTCCTATCCCTCTACCTAGATTGTAAGTTTTAGGAGGTCAGGGGAAAAAGTCTTATGCATCTTTGCATGTCTGTCCATGCCTGGAGGTGGGAAACACTTAGCAAAACTTTGTGGATGGAAGAAGTTAAGGGAGGAAGGGAAGGAGAGAGGAAGGCAGGAAGGAAGGGAGGGAGGGAGTCAGGAAGGAAGGAAGGAAGGAAGGAAGGAAGGAAGGAAGGAAGGAAGG